>JARGCV010000115.1:3955000-4435000 GCA_034064705.1 Bothrops alternatus
TGGTTGGTGACATTCTTTTGCATAATAACTTGTCAGAAAAATGGGAATCAAGGACCATGCAACTTTTCTTTTTAAGCTGGCTAAATCTTATGTTAAATGTTGGTCAGTTCCTCAGTCTGATTCAACTTCTTTAAAATAGCCGTAAAGCAACCATCTTCCAGGCTGTTGAGAGTCCCATTTTTCTGGTCTCTCAACCTTTCATGGAGAGGACAATCAGCACATCATGTATGTTAAAAATCAGGACCTTCTCCAGTTTTGAAATATGATGAGGATATTTAGCATTTGGTCCTATTGAGAAGGGGAGGAAAGGGTTAAGTCTCTCGGTCTTATTTTTTCAGATACTTTTGAGTAGCTCACAGGGCCAGAATCCTTGCCAAGCTAGTGGTGATCCCCCTTTGATTTCTTCTTATCTGATTTCTCTGTTGTTCCAGGAACAGGTGGAAGCTGCCCGCAAAGATATTGACCAGGCTAAGGATGAGGTGGTGTTTAAACTGCCAGAGGATGAAGATGAGAGTTACCTCCTTGAGGAAGGCTCCAGCAAGAAAAGCAAGAAGGCCAGGTTTCCTAGCCGAATAGGCTCAGAGAGGACCGGCACCCGCATGAGCGAACGGCTGCGTAGCACTCGTCTTCCACCAAAGGATGGGGATGGCAGAGATGTGGAATCCTCCCAGTCAAGGCTGCCCAATCTCCGGCATTCCCGAATGGTGACAGATGAAGATGACAACCTGCCTCAAGTAGCGCAGCACACCAGAAGTGCTTCGGTGCGTAGAGAGCTGGTGCGGGAAGAAAAGCGGGCTCAGATTGTCCCAAATACTCGCAGAACTTTGACCCGTCGGGAAGAGCTATGGAATAAAGGACCAACTAGTGGGGAGAAGATGCAGAAAATGCCCCCCCACAGAAGCGAAGCTTCTGGTGACAGGTTTTTGAGAGCTAATCTCCATAGAACAGATACCCCATCTGCTGGGGATAAATGGCTACAAGCTGCTCTACAAAAATCAGATCCTGTAGTTGCTGGGGACAGAATTCTAAGAGGTACCACATCAAAGACCGAGACCCTGGTTGTTGATGAAAGATTACCAGGAAGTGTCCCACAGGCATCAGACACCAACTTGGATAAAGGGCCAAGGCTAGGCCTCCAGAAGCCTGAAAAAACTTCCGGGCCAGATAAAGTTACATGTAGCTCACCTAAGTCTGAGGGGTCAAGGACGGAGGTAAAGGCTCCAGAATTTCACTTGCAAGGACTTGATGGAGAGGCATTTAAATTAAAAGCGGATGTAGAAGAGCAAAAAACAGAAGAAATTTCCCAGCTCGGTCCACCAACCCTGGATTTCCACCCTGTTGAGTCTGCTGCAGATAAGGAAGTTCCAGCATTCCAAGAACAAGACACCCAGGTTACTGGGAAATCATTGGGTACACAGACATTACCTGATGCCGGGAAGCTGAATATCCCGGGCAGTAAAATGAAAGCAACGACTCCAGTGCCACTTGGCACTGTGAAACTAACTTCTGAGAGCAAGTCTGAGGCTACAGGTGAAATAAATTTACCTGTGATTGAGCCAAAGATGAGTGCACAGAAGCCAACAGAAGAGGCAGATGTGAGTACTAGCTACAATGCTGCCGAAGGAGAATCGGTCAATTCTGCGGATGAGGCAACCAGGCAAATCTCTACTCGAGAGACCACAGCACCTCCTGATGACACTGCTAAGGTAGTGTCTGAGCCTCTGTCTTCTAAAAGCACAAAAGACACCACTTGGGAAACCGCAGGCAGTGCAGCATCATTTATGCTAGACAGTGAAGTCCCCAAGATGGACACCCCTGTGTTTACTTCCTTGGATCACTCTCCAGCTACAAGCTCTCTCCTTCAACTGGAAACCCTGACCTGTATCAAGGAACAAAATGGCTTGAAGGAATCTCTGAGAAGTGGAGACCTCCCTTCTCGTATTTCAAGTTTGCTAACTGAGCCCCAGCTAGAAATCTTGCCCTTGGGGGGTACATCGCCAATATCTCAACCAGCTAGCTACAAAGTGAATAGTCTGGATGAAACAACCACTCAGAATCAAGGAGTGGTAGGGAAAAACAATCAGGGGGAGGGGCCCCAGGAGAGTAGGCTTGCAGCAGTCTGCCCCGGCTCTGCCTCTTCGCAGGAGAGTTCATCACTTCAAGGAAATTTGTCTTCAGATGACAGCCTTTCACCGAACAAACCTCCACGCCGTCGAACCAGCGCTGATGTGCAAATCCAGCAAAGCTGTCAAACGCCAGATGGCCCGGCCGCCAAAGTCTTACGCAAGTTGCCAGGCCGCCTGGTCACGGTGGTGGAAGAGAAAGAGCTCATTCGTCGACGACGTAATCGCATGTGCAAGCTGGATTCCACCCCCAGCGCTGTGATTAGTCTGGGCAGCGGCCTGGCCCAAAGCCTGTCGGAGCCAGAAATTCCACCTTCTATTAAAGCCTTGCCTCTGCTGCGGGACTTGCCCGCCCGGCGAAGAATCGAACTGGAGAGCCGGGCAGCAGCCAAAGAAAAGGATGATGGTTCAAAAGGGGAGCCGCTAGGCAATACATCCTCTGAGCCTGTCAAGCGCAAACGAGGACGTCCTCCCAAAAACAAGTCACCGGATCAGCAGAGTCCAGGGTTGCTCCGGCCCCTTCCTGAGCCGGCTCTGGAGATCAGCCCCCAAAGAAAAGCGCCAGTGAGGAAAACCCCTGAAAGCCAGGCAGGGACTCAGTCCCCAGAGCAGAAGGTGCCCGAGAGCTCCACTCCCAAGAGTGAATCTCCCAAGAGCAAGACAGACAGCAGTGAGAATGGTGACTCCCCTGTGGAAAAGCGAAGGCGTGGCCGGCCCCCTAAGACTCGGCAATCCCCCGTCATGCCTCCCAAGTCTCCTGCTTCCGAAGTGCTGCTATCCCCGTCCACAAAACCTCAGACTGTAGAGCTTCCCACTAAGGTGAAAAAGAAGCCGCAGAGATCTCCTGAGGCGGTCTCCGTAACAGAGGGCCCCTCAAAGCTTCACGAGCCACTGGACTTACATCCCAAAACGGCTGTCTCAAAAACCTCCCCTAAAGCACGGAATCGAACGTCACTGCATTCTCAGCCCGGATTGGATTCCAACTCCGCCTTGAAGGGACGAGAATTGTTAACCGCTTCCACTAAAGTGCTTTCCAAACCATCCACTGACGTGTGTGAACCCCGAGCTTCTTCCCCTCGTGGGGCCTCTGCCACAGAAGCTTCACCGGAGATGCAAGATCCGCCTTACCTGTCCCCCGTGTCACGCTCGCTGCCCAAAGGTGCCCCCAGCTCCCCAGCAGCAAATTCTCCACCTAAGCGGAAAAGGGGTCGTCCCCCAAAGAACCCATCTTCACCTCGGGTGGAGGTGGCACAACCTCCAGCCTCCAACTCTGACCAGGAGACCTCTTTGGAGAAGCACACCCCAGCTCCTCCCGGCCGCAAGCGACGAAGGCGTAGGAGAAAAGATGAGCTTGGCCCGTCGTTGCCCAGTGCCAATCAGAGCTCTTCGGACGGCGAGGACACCCGACCGCTCACCAGACTTGCCCTGCTCAAGCGGGAAGAAAAGCCGGAGTCTTGCAGTGGGGCGTTAGTTCAGCCCTCTCCAAAGCACATAGGCACCGAGAGGGCCTCATCGGCAGAGAGCAGTACATGGGAACAGCCTTCCAGTGACACTCCTGCCCGCTCGACTCGCCTGCGGCCTGGCTGCCTCGTTCCACCGCTGGAGCGGGAAACCCAGCGAAGGAAACGCCGCTGCTCCGTGGAGGGCAAGCGGGTGAGGAACAGCAGTAAGTCGCCGGCTTCCCGAGGCATCTCTGAACAGGAGGGCGGAGAGTCGGAATCTTCTCTGAAGTCCTCCTCGGAATCCAACAGCTATAAGTGTACCCAGCAGCCGAAGCGCCAGTGTTATGACTCAGCCAGGGGGCACGGTCGAAAAAGGGGCCAGGGTCACCAGAGTGGGATGGCTGACCGCATCCTCCGCAGCGCAGTGAAGCCTGTCGACAGTACCCGATCGGGCTCCTCCCCGATCCCCCCCAGGAAAACGGGCCCTGCTTTTGCTTCTTCGGCTGCAGGGGTCACTGGAGCCCTCTCTTCCCCAACAACCCCTTCCTCCACTGCCCCGGTTACCTCGTCACAAAGTAACAGAGGCCGCAAGCCCAAGACGTGACCACAGCACGAGAGGTCCCACCGGTCTTTTCTCTGTGGGGATGGCTCGACAGCCATCTCTCTTCCCGTACATACCGTAAACAGATCTAGCCCCTCCCCTCCCTTCGCTCTTATTCCTCCCCTTAATGTGGGGGCAGCTACTGGAGCTCCCTGCATTCCAGTCTTGACTGTTGGAGTACTACTTGAAAGGAGGAGGAGGACGGTGAGCATGGCTCTTCATTCCCAGGTGCTTTTCTGGGAACAGGCAAGGGGCATTCCTGCTGAAGTCGCTCGCTGGGGCTGGGTAGCTCAGTTGCCCCCGCCCAACCCCCCCGCAGGTTGTAGTGGCAGGGCCAGCACTTTGCAATGAATTCTGCTACTTCCTAACCATGAGCAGAGAGAGAGAGAGTAGGAGAGTAGTTTCAGAGTTGTTGCCCCTAGAATAACACTACAGGGCACCTGCTATCCTTAAATCCCCCGGCGCTTTGGGAAGTCCAGCCCAGGCTTTTGATAGGCACGTGTCATGTTTCGGGCCCAGATGTTCCTCTGTCCTCTTCCCTCCCACCCACTCGCCCCCAAGTCCTGCAAAGGATGCCCTCCTGATTTATAAACACGATTAGCTCTTACTTTTTTTAATGGCTTTGGGTTGGTTTTTAAATGACAGTGACCAAATGCTTAGGTCCCCTTTTCTGGCTATCCCTTTTGATTGTCTCCTGCTTATTCCGTTCACCACGTCGGGCCCTTTTGAGGCATGAAGAGATGGGACAGTTATTTCCCCAACCTGGAGGGCAAGAGAGAGGAGATACACGACACAACCCAGTAAGATTATGTGCTCCTTTTCTGCATCGCCACCCAGAGGGGAAAAAAATAACCTTTTAATGATGTCGATCACAGCCTCACTGCTCCAGGGACTTTTGTTTTGTGGTTTCACGAGTTGGGTCAAATCCTTCTCCCCTTCCACTCCTCTCGTGTACAGCTCTCATTGTAAAATAGATTCTTTTGAACATAAACTATGCAAAGGTTATTTTGTATAGGGGAGCACAACTTTCCCTCCCCTCCCTCACTGCAGTGGGTTTTGGGGGGGTTGGCAGCGGTTCTCTGGATTGGGGAATGAGCTGCAGTTGGGGTGGAGGGGGAAGTGTTCCCATGGAGCTGTCTTTCCTACTGAAGCATGTTCAGAACTTGTACAGAAGACCGATGTAATCTTTCTTCAGAATAATGCTATGAATAAAGTGTTAAAAGGGAAAAAAACACACACACATGGATTTGTGGAATTTTTTTTAAGGGTTTTATTTTCTGTGTCTCTATCTCTTTGGAAAACAGCTTGCTTGGGCACGGTGGGTTGGGTTGTGTGAAGGAGCTGCGGGTTGGTGTTTCTCCACTATTATTTCTTATTTATTTATTTTTATTAATTTGACTTCTATGCCGCCCTATTCCAGAGAACTCAGGGCGGCTCACAACATAATAGAAATCAACATTTAAAAATACATATATATAAAACCCCTTAATTTAAAAAAAACAATCATTCAACATACACACAGACATACACTGGCTAGGGGCAAGATGTTAACTGCCCCAGGCCTGCCGGCAGAGGTGTGTTTTAAGTAATTTACGAAAGGCGGAGAGGGTGGGGGCGACACGGATCTCCGGGGGAAGTTGGTTCCAGAGGGCCGGGGCCGCAACAGAGAAGGCTCTTCCCCTAGGCCCCGCCAGGTGACACTGGCTGACGGGACCTGGAGAAGGCCGACTGTGGGCCCTAACCGGCCGCTGGGATTCATGGGGCAGCAGACGGTCCCGTAAGTAACCTGGTCCGATGCCATGTAGGGCTTTATAGGTCATAACCAACACTTTGAATTGGGTTCGGAGACCAATTGGCAGCCAATGCAGCTTGCGGAGTGATGCCGAGATGTGGCATTTCTGGGCAAGCCCAACACTGCTTGCGCGGCTGCATTCTGCATTACCTGAAGTCTCCAAACGTTTTTCAAAGGTAGCCCCATGTAGAGAGCATTGCAGTAGTCGAGCCTCGAGGTGACAAGGGCATGAGTGACTGTGAGAAGAGACTCCCGGTCCAAATGGCCACAACTGGTGCACCAGGCGAACCTGGGCAAATGCACATGCCGACATGCTCAAATTCAGCAAATTTATTTGGTCTGTAGCATAAGGTTTCATTTGCTGTCATACTTCAGTTGGGCAAACTGAAATCTCTTATTTGCCCTGGTTCCTTGCTCATTTCAAACCATAGTTTAAATAAGATGTGCAGTCTGCTTTTGTGGCCAAACCCATTATTTTAGCATACCTGCAGCTTAAAATGAAAGATTGTGCTAAGAATGGTAGCAAATTATACCTGAATTTATTAGGAAATAGTCAAACTTAATAAAGTATTATTTGGGGATAGAAATGAAAGATTGTGATCGTTGTATCCGATTTCATAATTCTGTATCGTGACAGCATTTCTATTGTAACCTAACATTTAGTGCATTTATTTCCTGCTACCAAGACTACGTAAAAGATCATGATGTACTAAATAAATAATTCTGGGAGACCGAAAAGCCAGAAGCAAAATCAACTCTTCTGCTTGTTGTAATAGTACATTCAAATCATCCTTTGTCCACGTAATTCATTTAGAAACATTGTCCACAGAAAGATGCTATTTTTAAGTAAAACATTCTTCCTTGTGCTGGTTTGGTTCTTGTGTGGAAGCAGGTAACTTGTTTCAGAGAAGAAAAATTCTGCCCATCTACACTCAGCCAAAACAGCTGGCTTCTCTCTGTTGGCATGCCTGACTGGGATAGAATACATTCACCTTTTGGGTAAAAGGGTATCAATGCTAAATCGGGCAGGAAGCCTGTCTAGCCTGCAGAAGAGACGACCACGGGGAGAGACCTCCCAAGGGTTGGCCCATAGGAGAAAGAACAGATTTTCTCTCTTGCCCAACAAGGCAGGATCAGAACCCAGCTGAGTAAAATCACGCAAAGTAAGGTAAATGTTTGGAACTTGCAAGCTGTCTCCTAGTGCAGGGCTTTTCAACCTTTTCGCCCATTGTACCACTTTTAGGATATGGCAATATCCGAGTACCACCAGTCGCCTAGTAAGGTGTCAAAACCTTGATGACCCCCCCCAAAAGGAAAAAAGGTACTGTTTTGCAACAGTTTGCTTAGTGACTGTTCGAAGTTACAATGGCACTGAAAAAAGTGCCCCCCAAGCCACAGCCGAGCAAGACGCCTGCCCACCTGGTGGTGCTCTTCCTCCTGTCCGAGGTTTTCATTGTTGTGAGCATTTCTGTTGAGGATTGGCAGTGGAGGTGGGGTGAGGGGGTGTTATGGTTTTTATTTCCCCCGTCTGCTGGGTGGTTGCAGCAGGTTTTGGTCACTTCACACGACCCTGGGACACTGTGACCGTCATAAATATGAATCAGTTGCCAAGCATCTGAATGTAAATCACAAGACCCTGGAGATGCTGCAACATTCCAGCTGATTGGCGCTTCTGGGCTCAGCAGAAGCACCAGGATCAGCGCCGAGCTCCAGCTGGAGCCTGGCACTTCCGCTGAGCCCTGACAGCCCTGAAGCTCCAGCCATCTCTCGCTCAGGCTTGTGTGGTGCTGCCACCGGTTCAGCTCATTCCCCTCTCCCGCTACCACTTTTCTAGGATGGTCATGTACCACCTGACAGGTGCCAGTGTACCACAGGTGGTACCCGTACCACTGGTTGAAAAGCCCTGCCCTGGTGGAACAAGTTGCCACAAAAAGTGAATTCTTTATTCAGTTCTTTTAAACAGCCTGGGCGGTCATTTCTCAGACATGCTCTGGTGAGCCTTATGCTGAGCAGGGGCCTGCTTCCATCCTTGTGATTCTGTGATCCTAGCAGGACCGAGGGTGGTGATCATGGGAGCTGTAGTCCATTATTTGAACACTGCAGATTTGCTGTTCCCATTACTGTATACCAAAATGGGAAATATTTAGGTATGGATCAAGGCCATGGTGGTTGGAGGAGTGTTGCGAAGTCGTGTCTGACCCACCGCATGGACAACGTTCCTCCAGGCCTTCCTGTCCTCTACCTAATCTTCTGGAGTCCATTTAAGCTCACGCCTACTGCTTCAGTGACTCCATCCAGCCACCTCATTCTCTGTCGTCCCCTTCTTCTATTGATCTACACAGGAAGGAACAGGGAGAAAATGAACTCCTTTGCATTAGCAACCAGGTGTGCCAGGCAACAAATTAACTAATAGCAACCAAACTTGTAATAGGCCCTAAAAGGAAGCAATAAATATTTGGAGCTTTGCAGTCGCAAAGGAATGTAGGCAAACCTGTTCCTCAGTCTGCAGGCATTACTTGACAAAACCTGGTGTGATGCCTCCACGGCTGCAGCTGAGGTGTGTCCTGCTCTGGACTTGACGGAGCTCTTTCTAAGCTGCAGCTACTTTCCTGTTTCATCTCATTGACCTTGCCTGAAAAGAAGGATCCCTAATAAGGGGTTGTTAAATGGAATTGAACATGTTGGTGGCACTGTCCAAGGAGGAAGAAATACCAGGCTAAAAAGGAACAAGAAAAAAGAATATCCTGGCTCAGTTCTCTCTGTTCTTCAACCTGAACTTCAATTTGAGCATATCTGCAGTAAGGTAAGTTGAAGCAATTTGAACACTTCCTTGATAAACACTGAAAAAGATGAGAACTAGCAAAGGGACATCGGTTAATAGCACTTACATACCGTTCCGTAATGCTTGATAGCACTCTGGGCAGTTTACAATGTGAGCCTATTGCACACACACACACCACTCTCCCCAACAATCTGGATCCTCATTTTACCAACCTCGGAAGGATAAAAGATTCAGTCAACCTTGAGGCCCTTCAAGATCGAACTCCAGGCTGTGGGCAGAGTTAGCCTGCAATACTTCATTGTAACCGCTGTGGCGCAACAATTAGAAATGCATTATTGCGGGCTAATTCAGCTCACTGTCAGGAGTTTGATCCTCACCGGTTCAAGCTTCCCCTCCTTCCAAGGATGGTAAAACGAGAACCCAAATTGTTGGGGGGCAATATGTGGACTGTAAACCACTTAGTGCTGTAAATAAAGCACTACGAAGTGGTATATAAACTTAAGCACCACTGCTATTGTGATTAGTAAGCTAGCTTGGCTGTGCAAGCCAGCTGCTGTTCCTTAGATCACCTGATTTCCTATTCATTGTCACACCCTGCCTAGAAGGCATTGCTCAGAATATTCCCTGTCTTATCTGCCGGGCTCCATCGATCAATTTCAGCAGTTGAGGACAGCCTATATAAGTCTTTCTCACTCAGTTTTCTGCATAACCTGAGAGAGCTTTCCAGCTGGATCATTTCCTATCAAAACTGTAGAACCCAGAAGGCAGACTGGGAAAGGGGGGGGGGAAGGAGAGGCCACGAGCTCAACTGGAATGGTTCAAACATGACTTCATGGAGAAAGCAGTAGAAACCCAACCCAAGATAGGCGAAACTGGTGGGCGTGTGAGTACATAACAGTCGGAGAAAACCAGAGGAATAGTAAACTTCAAGTGAGGTGTGGATCCTGCCGAATGTGAGTCTTTTCTCGAGATGTTTTTTTTTCTCTTCTGTTCCTCTCTTCCCTACCTTCACCACAAGAGCTGAATGAATGACCAGGTCAAAAAGCTCTGTAATCTTGAGCTCGTACATTCCATTTGTGAAAAAGGTATCCGTCGGGCGGCGTTCTGCCTTATGACAATTTAGCCAGACTTGACTCAAGACGCAAGAGCTTGGCTCAAAGAAGACTTGACACCAAGAGGATGGGATTCTTCCCCATGCCACACCAAGACACAAGAATTGGAAATCGGGTCTCCCAAATGAAGTGAAGACATTCACACTTTCGGCCTCTGAAATTAGACTCACAACCTTGGACTAGTATCCTGATGCCTCCTAGTATCCTGATAGTTAATGTGAATCACTGAGATAGCAAAAGAGACTAGCTTTTTGACTTTTACAAACGAAGGTGAAGATATACGTGTCCCAGGATAATGTCGCAGGATCCCATCTGGGTCGTCCACCGGGACCCGAGGTTTTGTCTTCCGAGCTTTGAGACTCGTGCTGGAGCCCATCCCCAGGGAGCTTCTCTCTGGCCTTTTTGACTTTCCTTCAGCAACTTGTCTGTGTGCCCTTTAGTCATGGATGAAGAAATGGGGGTCCACAATGAAGGGGAGAGCAGAGGGATGGTAGCCCTGGACACCTTGGAGAGTGGCATCCCTGGCAAACCCCCTGCTTTGAATGTGCGCAGAGTACGCAATCTGGCCATAGCTAGCATCATCTGTGGCTGTTCGTGCATTGGGGTCCTGGCTCTGATCTATGCAGTCAAGGTGAGTGACACTCCATTTGGAAGGAGCTGGCTGGGAAGGTGGTGATAAAATTAATGTCTGCTTTTCTGTGTTCCCTGAACAAGAAAGGGAACGACACTTGAGCCCAATTTTCTTGGTGAAAATAATTCCTGGATATTAAGAAAAGAAACACATACCCTTCTTCTCTCTTATTAACTAATAGTATGATCTTTCCTTCCCAAATTTATCTACTGATCCAAAAAGGAAGTATTTAGAATCTAGGCCAATGTAATCTTTTCCTCATCACTTTTGTCCCTGGTTCCCATCATTACCAGAGAGAAGAATACAAAAAAAAAAATTACCTATGGTGTGTCTCTAGTGCAGCGATTCTCAACCTGTGGGTCGCAACCCCATTTGGGGTCGAACGACCATTTCATGGGGGCCGCCAAGCACCGCAGTCCGCCATTTTTTTTTGGTCGGCCATTTTTTTTGGTCGGCCATTTTTTCCCTATTGCGATACGCCCCACCGCGCCGTGCATGCGCGATGCGCCCCGTCGTGCCGCACATGCGTGATGCGCCCCGTCGTGCCGCGCATGCGCGATGCGGGCCAGGGTCGAGCCCTGGAAAAGGTTGAGAACCGCTGCTCTAGTGGCACCTAGAAAAAACGGGGTTTTGTTCTTCAGGGCTTCTTGCTGTGGTTAATGGCTAATCACACAGCTAGTATCTTCATCTAGTAGACCTAATTGTACCCAAAGGAAAAAGGAGTGAATTGTATTCCATTTCCCAAAGCTGAAGACCCAGATTTTCACAAGGTACCTAGAATGGCTTGTAGAATTCTCAACAACTGAGAACAATGGAGTGGGGTTTTGGACAGCAGGAGAAGATATTCCTCAAGCAGATGGGGAAAATAACCATCCCGGAGCTGATGCTCATTAAAATTCCCATGCTACCTTCAGGCAGCAGAGCTTGATCAATATTTTGCCAAAGTATCAAATTTCAGAACTGAGGAAAGCTGTTGCGTTCCATGGGCTGTTACATTCCATGGGCTTGTAAGGTTCAAAAAAGCATGGATCTACATTCCTCTAAGGAAGGTATCCAGGTCCTGTCATGAAGTGGGCTGTAAATAGCTAATGCTAGAAGAAACGAGTGGATTTTTAAGACTCTTGGTTTTGTCCTAACATAGCCTAAAGCAGCGGTTCTCAACCTATGGGTCGCGACCCCATTCGGGGTCGAACAACCATTTCACGGGGGTCGCCAAACACCGCAGTCCGCCATTTTTTCCCCTTTTCCCCTCGGCCGGCGCAGGGGGCAGCACCGCGCATGCGTGATGCGGCTGTCGCACCACGCATGCGCAATGCGGGCCGTCGCGTGCGCGGCGCAGGTCAGGGTCGCGGCCTGAAAAACATTGAGAACCGCTGGCCTAAAGGCTTATTCAGAATTAATCAATGGAGCAAGCAGAACTAGTTGTGGGGGACAAGATTCCCTATAAAACTATGGGGAAGTTTATAATCCCTGTAAAAGATTTGTGCCGCCACTGATCCTGCCCCTACAATGCAACTTCAGGGGTGTTATGGGAGAGCATCCAGCCACACTGTCATTTCACAAGAGTTCACAATGGAGCCCAACAACCTTCCTTTTTTACGGCAGGAAGACAACGGCTAAAGCAGTGGTTCTCAACCTTTTTCAGGTTGAGACCCCACTTGCACCGCCCATGCGCAGCGCAATGGGCTGATCTGCGCATGCGCGGTGCGCATGCGATGAAAAAAAACCAAAATGGCGTACCGCGATGGGCCGATCTGTGCATGCGCGACGCGCGCGCGACGGCCCGAACCGCGCATGCATGGCGCGCGTGATGAAAAAAAATGGCGGACTGTGACGGGCCGATCTGTGCATGCACGGCACATGCGCGACGGCCCGAACCACGTATGCGCGGTGCGCGCACGACAAAAAAACAAAAAAAACAAAATGGCGGACCGCGGTGTCCGGCGACCCCCGCGAAACGGTCGTTCGACCCCAAATGGGGTCGCGACCCATAGGTTGAGAACCGCTGGGCTAAAGTGTTCCTTCAGGCAGGAGGAAACCAAAAATCAGCCTTGCCTTTAGCAATTCACAAGCAGAACCCATGACAAAACGCTACTTCATCTGGCTGCTTCTTCTATGTCAATGGTGGCGAACCTATGGCACGCATGCCAGAGGTGGCACTCAGAGCCCTCTTTGTTGGCATGCACGCCACCGCTGCCAGCAGCAGGTCCATCAGGCCACCACCGCTGCCTGGAGCAGAAGCCTCACCCAGCACAAAGGAGGCGAAGCAGCCAACTGGCAAGCTTGAGTAGAGGTAGTAGAGCAGAGGTCACCAACCATTGTCGATTGCTGGAATGGAAGAAAAGGGAGGGGGGAAGCATTTTACATGTGTGCATGCGCACACAGGGCCGCGAGCACGCACATGCTGCAAATGGGGTGGGGCTAGTGCCTGCATGATACTCACTAGCCCTGCCCCGTTCTTGCGTGATGCAGTGCCTTGTATCTGTATCCCACGGTGTGGCGGTGGCCCTTTTTGCGCCTTGCAGCACGGTGGCCCATTTTTGCGCCCCTGGTTTTTGCGTGCCAGAGGTGGCACTCAAAGGCGCCTCCCTGCCCCCCCCAGGGCACCACAATGCTGATGCGGCCCTGGCACTTTGCGATAAATAAGTGGGTTTTGGATTGCAGTTTGGGCACTCCGTCTCTAAACGGTTTGCCATCATTGCTCTATATAATTTATTTAAGTATTTATTAAATTTCTACACCACCCATCTGACCTAAGTGACTTTGGGTGGTTCCTTCAAAGCAATTCTCTTTCTACCCAGTTTCTTATTACACCCTTCAACGGTCAATCACGTCAGAATTTGGTCAGCCCCCAAAAAACTCATCTTTTCTTTCCCGGCACTTTTGGTATTACTACTACTACTACTACTACTACTACTACTACTACTACTACTACTACTACTACTACTACCGGTACTACTACTACTACTACTACTACTACTACTACTACTACTACTACTACTACTACTACTACTCCCCAATCTGGGTCAGTAATCAGGACCCGAGGTTTTGTCTTATGAGCTTTTGGACTCATGCTGGAGCCAAATCTGAGGAACTTCTTTGCTTTTTGACTTTTCTTCAGCAACTTAGTTGTGTGTCTAGAGAGAAGTTCCCTGAGGATCGGGGCTGCAGGACGAGTCCGACAGCTCGGAAGACAAAACCTCGGGTCCCGGTGACCAACTCAGTTCAGATCCTGCAACATTATCCTGGGACAGGTATATTTGTTCTCTCAAATGCTCAGTGGCCATTCAATCATGTTGTGAGCCGCCCTGAGTTCTCCGGAATAGGGCGGCATAGAAGTTAAATAATACTAATAATAATAATAATAATAATAATAATAATAATAATAATAATAATAATAATAATAATAATAATAATCTGTTAACGCCTCCCTGGAGTTCCAATCTTACTAATTTTTTTATGTTCATCCATGATAAGAGGGGAAATTGTACTTTGTTGGAAGGTCAAATGGACTTGTTTTTATTAGTTCACTGTGTGGGAAGGTTATAAATCAGTGTTTCTCAAAGAGAAACCTATCAAAGAGAGAAACAAGTAACCTAGAAGTAAGGAGACGTTTTCTGATAGCGGAGAGCCATTAATCAATGGAACGGCTGCCCTGGAGTTGCGGATGCTCCATTGCTGGAGGTTTTACCTTCATCTTAGGTGTTAGTTCTGTAATACTAAACTATGTCATTAAAATGTATTAAAATAGAAAAAAAAGAAAAAGAAAAAAAGAAAAGACTGCATTTATCCAGGAGGTTATAGGTTGGACTAGACCAGGGGTAGGCAACCTTGACTCTTTTATGACTCGTTGGACTTCAACTCCCAGAATTCCTGAGCCAGCCATGCTGAGGGGAAAGGGAGAGGTTTCCAAGCTGAGCTATGCTGCCTCGGGAAATCTGGGAGTTGAAGTCCACGAGTCCTAAAAGAGCCAAGGTTGCCTACCCCTGGCCTAGAAAGTCCCTTCCAGCCCTATGATTCTATGTTTCTATGTTTCCATTTGACCTGTAATGTTATTTTCTTTAAACATATTTTTATTTTAAATTTTTAATGAAAAGTTAAATTTTCTTTTGCATGAAATACGTAATGGGTCTCATATTTAACCTGCATCCGGGTTGCCAACCTAGTTACCCCTCCTTTGCTCACCCCCCCCACTGAAATCCTTCATTACACTAGCCCCAACCTGGATAAATTACTCCAAATTGGATAAAACTGGATTTTCTTGGCATCACAACACCCAAACACGTTGCCCACGCTCACAATTCAAGTTGGCTTAAAACGTGTCACCTGCCCGTTTTACTTGAGCAGCTTGCCAAAGCTTGGGCCTTTGAATCAACTTTGTGAGTTGAAGAAGGTGCTACCTGGGTCTTTCTAGGTTTTTTTTTTTCCACCTGAGACCAACACTGCTCTTATGCAATGCCTGCAGGAAAGGAAATTCCTGGCTGGGCTCAGGTGGTTGGAAAATCCCCACCAGCCTCTTTGCCATTTGGGAGCAGATAGAAGGAGGCATTGACTTTAAAGATAAGGAGTGGGTAGAATGCAAATCTTTAGAGCTGGTCTTGTAAACATTCCCAACTAACAAGATGGGAATCTATTTTGATGTTTGCAATAGTGGCGAATATCTGTTGCTCGGGTGTAGGATGAGGGCGAAGGTTCATTCTCCGAGCTTGTGGGTTGATTTCCGAACGTTTTGTTACCAGGCTAGGTAACATCTTCAGCGGAGTGTAGGGGATGTGTGTGTGTCAGCGCTTCTCTGTTTATAAGGGCTTCAGGTATGGTGTGTGTCAAGTGAAGGTCTTGTGAGGGGTCATGTGTCACACCCTCCAACAACCCTGACATCACAGGACCCATCACAAGCCTCTCTCTGATGACTCACACCTGACCCATCACAAGATCCTCATTTGACACAGGGGGTCCCCAACCCCCAGTCCGTGGACCAGTACCAGTCCGTGGCAGGCCAGCAACCGGTCCACACAAACAAGCAAAGCCCCATCTGCGGGACACATGGTTTTGTGTCCAATCTCTTCTTAAAATGGCTGTCCAATCACTTAAATATGAGCCAGCCGTGTGCTGCAGCTGCCAAAAAGGCCAACACAGTGCTGGGCTGCATTAACAGAGGGATAGAATCAAGATCCCGTGAAGTGTTAATACCACTTTACAATGCCTTGGTAAGGCCACACTTGGAATACTGCATCCAGTTTTGGTCACCATGATGTAAAAAAGATGTTGAGATTCTAGAAAGAGTACAGAGAAGAGCAACAAAGATGATTAGGGGACTGGAGGCTAAAGCATATAAGGAAAGGCTGCTGGAATTGGGTATGTCTAGTTTAATGAAGAGAAGGACAAGCGGGGGACATGATAGCAGTGTTCCAATATCTCAGGGGCTGCCACAAAGAAGAGGGAGTCAAGCTATTCTCCAAAGCATCTGACAGGCAGGACAAGAAGCAACGGGAGGAAACTAACCAAAGAGAGAAGCAACCTAGAACTAAGGAGAAACTTCCTGACTGTTAGAACAATTAACCAGTGGAACAACCTGCCTCCAGAAGTGGTGAATGCTCCAACACTGGAAGTTTTTAAGAAGAGACTGGACAGCCATTTGTCTGTAATGGTATAGGGTTTCCTGCCTGAGCAGGGGGTTGGACTAGCTGACCTCCAAGGTCCCTTCCAACTTTTATAATAATAATAATAATAATAATAATAATAATAATAATAATAATATAAAAACTTCCAGTGAGCTGGAAGTGATGGAGTATCCACAATCTCTGAAGGCAAACTACTTCCAAATTAGGAAATTTCTCTCCATGGAACCAGTCCCTGGTGCCCAGAAGGTTGAGGACCTCTGCCCTAAATGCTGCTGAAGACGTTGCCTAGCCTGGTAACTAAACCAATCCACAAGCTTGGGGAATGAACCTTCAACCTCATATTTTGATATCTTACCTGAGAAAAAAGGAGGCCCTTGCCTTATCGAGCTTTGTGTGTTTATCTGGACTCTAGATTTAGGATCAATATGCAGAAATACAGGCCAAGGACATCTGGATGACATGGTTACCTATGGTTAACTGAGTGAAAATTCCCTGATTGAATCCAGTGTTTTGATTCTGATGATACAAGGAGTCATAAACTAAACATAGTCTCTGACCCAGCATGCTCAGCTGACGTGTGAATGGACCATTTGTGATTCAGCGTGTTTTACAAACATAACAATTCGCTAGGGAAGAGAAGGCAAGAATTCTGAGACCTATATTGAGCATTTCAGCAGGTAATGTATATACAATATATGAAAAGTTAGGCTAAGAATTTTTCCCCCTTAAAACTAATGCTTTCTGGTGTCCTTATTCTACATCCGAGTGAATAACAAAGCTGTTCTTTGCGTCTTTAGGCTAATGAGAAGCAAAAGGCCCATTCCCAGAATGCAGCACTTCACTGGGCTCGGAAGTCTCGGCTTATGTCTTGCCTGAGTATCATTGTCTGGGTTTCCCTTCTTATTCTGACCCCCATGTTACTAGTCCTCCTGTCTTACCTCATATCTAAAGCAGAATGATGAGCCACATGGATTGGTGACTTTGGACTTCCAGAATCCATGTCGACTACTGTGGTTTCTTCAGCTGGCACTGAAGCATTTTTTGTGATGGCTCTTCCTTCGTTGAGTTGGCTTCATGAAGGGGAAAAATGGTGGACATCATGTTTGTTTTCCTACAGAGAATGTAGAAGGATTTGTTCTCCTTGACCTAAGAAGCCCAGCTGATTTCATCTGTTACCATCCTTCTCCATTTGATGTATTCCAGATGTTGGACTACCCTTCCCATCATTCCTAGCCAGGATTGCCATGTGATGCGGATTCCCAGAAGCACCTATACCTGACTAAAATATTTGTATTTCTCTTTCATGAAATGTTCTTTCCTGGTGGAAAAATATATATATATACCTATTATAGAAATCCCCTGACAGTGAAAGTGGTTGAGTTTGGAAAGAGGAAGTCAAATTATTTGGCACACAGATGACTTGAATTATTTGTGGCATGAAGTTATAATTAGCTTCAATCCAAACCATCTGATTTGAGCACAAGGAAACCCTCCCTTTGTACTGTTGGAAAAAAAATCTTCACCGGGGTCCAGTCCAAGCTGGGAATAAACAAAATGGAGACTGCCTTAGAAAGAAGGTTGTGGTTTATTGAAGAGAGCCAGACAGAAAGATGGTTCTGGGAAAAACTGACCACGTGTGGCTGGGAGTGGTGAGTTTTTATACCTTCTTGGGCTTTTGTCTGGAGTTCTTCCTGTTTGAGGCTTCGTATTTCTTGTGTCAGGTACTTTGACTTGAGTCTGAGTGTGCCTTTCTGGTATTCTGATGGTGGTGGGTTAATCCTATTATGTCCCAAAGGTCACATCCTGCTTCCCTGGGGCTCTGGCTGATGACTGTTGTGAGGGATTGTTGATTCTAGGGATCTTTTTCTAATCCCAGTTTCCTGGCTCTAATCTTTCTGACAAGATTATCACATCTGCATTTCTGCAGACCTGGTTTCTGTTTGGGTCTGAGAGACTGGGGGGGTGTGTGTCTGTCTTTAAGATCCTTTGGGGAAATATATTCTGCCTTTTTAATATTTCCCAAAATATTTATTTCTCTGGATTCTTCCCACAGTACCAAAAGTAGTTTGCCTTTGAAGGAGGGGGCTGAAAGCTCCGTATCTTAATCAGGGGTTATTTCAGCACTTTTTTTTTTAACCTCTTGTGGATATCACAGATGGCAAGGTTGGGCACAGAAGGCAGCCTAAAGATCAAGGCGGAATCCAAGCTCGTGTTGGGGGTGGGGAAAGGAGAGTTGGCTTCAAATCCTGCCCCATCTATAAAGCCCCTCAAGTGACCTCAGACCAGTCATTCTCTTAGTCCTGGTCCACCTCAGAGGGTTGTTGTACAGATCAAGCGGGAAAGCAGAAGCCTCTTTTGGATGAAAAACGATTAAAAATAGCAACATAGCTTTCCTAAGGAGTCAGGTTGCACTGAGGTGTAGTGGTTAGAGCAGGGGTTCTCAACCTTGGCAACTTTAAGACTTGTGGACTTCAACTCCCAGAATTCCTCAGCCAGCTTTGCTGGCTGAGGAATTCTGGGAGTTGAAGTCCACAAGTCTTAAAGTTACCAAGGTTGAGAACCCCTGGGTTAGAGCGCTCTTCCCCAGCCTTGATGCCCTCTAGATGTGTTAGGACTGCAACTCCCATAATTCCCAAACAACACGCAAGGGCCGCTCCAACACAGTTGCATAGCATAAGGTGGAGGAAAGTCGGCCAGATCAAGCACGAAGCCCAGATTTAGATCGCTGCTGATCCGTGACAAGCGGGCATGACCTTGAGCTGCCCATCCTAATTCTATTTCAGAAAGTCGTGAGGTTCGTGCACTGCGGGCGGAGGGCCCGGCTAGGGCGCGATGTGTTACCTTTTCTGTGTATGTGTGTGTGCGTTTGTGTAGTAACACTGCCCTGCGTTGGTCACGTGACCAAGCCTTGAAGAAAGGCGTGAGAGAACTCGCCCGCCACCGCCTCTCGACCTTTCCTTTGGCGATGGTGAAACCTAGAATAACCCTTTCGCACAAAGCACCCGCCCCTTCCCTTTCGCGATTGGCTAATTTTATACAAAGTTTGTTTACCAAGCCGCTCTCCTCTCGCTCCCTTAATCTAAATCCAGCAGACGATTGGTTCATCCTCCTGACACTTGCGGCCTTCCGTCCTGATTGGCTGAGCTTTCTCCTGTGGCGGGTAGGAAACGGCGCTTCCTCTTTTAATCCCCCTTCTTCGGTTTCTTCTTCTTTATTTGATTCGCTTCTGCCTTTCGACAGCCCGCCTCCCTCCCCTCTCTGTTCGTCTGGCCACTGGGCACCGCTCTCGCCGGTCTGGACGGATCCCTTTGGTCGCTCTTGTCACACCCCGGGGCATTGAAGGAGCGCCAACCAATCAGATCGAAGGGGCGGGGCCCGGGAGTCGCCGGCTATCGTTGGGGAGGGGGGGTGTCATTCAGTCAATTGAAGCGGAGGCGCCGCCGGGGGAGGATCCCGGGGCGCCCTTTTGTGCGGGAAGCGCGGGAGTCGATTACGTAACAGGGGATCCCCCTGCAGAGGCGAGAGAAAGAGGAGGTGAGCGGACCGCGCTTATAAGCTAAGATAGGCGGGTAATGGTTGGTGGCATCGTTGGGACCCAGAACCACTCAACCCCAGAATCTATTGCCGGTGCTAGGCCACGGTCCTGAAATGTTAAACCTCTAGTTTCTGAGAACATGCAGAGTGCCTTTCTGCCGTGCCTGAGCGAATCTGGGGTGGAGGAGGAAGCTTTCGCCGCAGAGCAGCCTCTGCCCCTTTTGTAGCGTAATCGGCGCTTTCTGTGTTGTGTCTTATATCTGATTTCTGAGTAATTTTCCCAACAACCTTGGAAGGTAGGCCGGTAATATAGATATGCTTAGAAAGCAAGGTCCCAAGTGCTGCGAAAAGTGGCAGATCTCCAAATCTTGTGTGTGTTTGTGTGTCTGCGATAAGGCATAGATAAAATAGAAACGGTGCCATACTCTAGATCAGGGGTTCTCAACCTTGGCAACTTTGAGACTTGTGGACTTCAACTCCCAGAATTCCTCAGCCAGCTTTGCTGGCTGAGGAATTCTGGGAGTTGAAGTCCACAAGTCTTAAAGTTGCCAAGGTTGAGAACCCCTGCTCTAGATAAAATCCTGTGGATTTTATATACTTTGACGTACCTTTATGTACCGAATCTAGACCCTAAAAGCAGGTTTCTGGCTATCATTTCTTATCAAACCCGTCGGTAGTGCTTAGAGATGGGAGATGCCCTTCTAATGCCCTTTTAATACTAAATGGTGGAGAATTTCGGCCTGTAGATTCAGCAACACAACCAATGAATGCCTGGGGACAGTGATGGTGAACCTATTAGAGACCGAGTGTCCAAACTGCAACCCAAAACCCACTTATTTATCACCGGGTGCCAGGTGGGCATGGCCCACTGGGTGGGCGTGGCTGTGGTGATCATGGCAGATTGAGTGGGTGTGGCCAAGGTGGGCGTGGTCACCTCAATGTTGTTTATGGGGAGGGACGCCTGTGGGGGCCAGGCAGGGTTGGGGGAGATCCAGGGGGTCTCTGACAGGTGGGGCGGTGAGAAGGAGGCTCGTCCTGCGGGGTGAGGCGAGGCAGGGCAGGGGTGCCATTGTCGCAGGGCAAGGTGAGGCAGCGGCCAGGGTGGCTGCTGCCTGACACCATCACCCCCCCTACACACAGTGGCCAGCGAGGGCATGGGGGCCGACAGTGTCCCTCAGCAGCCACAGCCTGCCGACCCCTCGACCGACACACTCTGGGGCTCTGCAGCCCACCGCCAGCAGTTCAGAGAAACCGCCTCTGAGTTGGATGGCCAGCCGACAACTGAGGCGGCGATGCAGTGGGTTGTGCCCGGGAAAAGGAGAGCATGTGATGCCAGGTGGGATGGGACAGGGGGGAGGGAAAGCAGTCGTGCTGGGATGCATCCAGCCACGTGGGACCTCAGCGAGTTAGTGGACGGCTGGTTGAAGAGGGACGGTTGCCACCTCCGGGGCATGGCGCGCGTGCCCACTGAGAGGGCTCTGAGTGCCGCCTCTGGCACGCGTGCCATAGGTTCGCCACCACTGCCTTGGGATAACTCCCCTTTTTCCTGGTATTATTTGGAAATCTTGGACTACAATTCATAGATTTCTTAGCAAGTGTGAAAAATGGATATTTGAATTCTGACAGTTACAGTTATTGTCTAACACCCCAGAGGGCACGAGGATGAGAAAGCTAGCCTAGTAAGAGGAATGTTCTCAGTGCCAATTGATTTACCATGCTATTAAAATACCAATAAAGGAGAATATTTGTAGCTCAGGGTTGAAATGAAGAGTCCTTGGTGGTCTCTGAACTTGATTGTTTTCTTGCAGACGCTTCATTGCCCAAACTACGTAACATAATCAATGATGATGTTACCTAGTTTGGGTAATGAAACATCTGCAAGCTCAGAGAGCACCAAAGATCCCTCACTGGATATACTGTCAGGCTTATGCTTCTTTACTTGAAAAAAAAAACCCATTTCAGTTGAAATTTATGACATTTATATTCCTAGGGAAACATCTGCAAGTTTTACACCCTTATTGAAGGGAGATCTGGATTCAGATTATAAGATTGTGATGAGGCTAAAACGAAGCTCTGAAATGAGTCTTTGAGGTTTAGAAGTGAAGGATTCTATCGGGATGGAAAAGCAGGCATAGGAAGAAGGTGTGACTGTGGGCAAAATGCGGAATTGTAAGGCTGATGTATATGTGGAATATTCTAAAGGGATATCTTTGCTTGGCCATGCCTCTAAATCCCATTATTTCTTATACTGTATATGGACTGTGTGTCAAATCTTTGTGGCGGTTTTTCTCTCCGAGGGGTGGGTGGGTGGGATGCATCAGGCTTTTTATTTTGCCCTGATTTGCTCACAGGAATGGGGAATCTACCCCACTGTAGCACAAGGTTGCAAAATGTTGATTGATTTATTTTTTTATTTGTTCATAAATCCAAAGGAGGAATTACAGCTCCATTTGACTGTAGGGGAGAGCATCTTGATGGCTACAGTGTGTCTTGAAATCCATCCTGCCACTGAAGGAAATTTTCAGAGAGGGGATTAGTCCCCCTCGGTCCAATTTAAGTCCTTTTCCTTTGTCTCTTCCATGACGTCCACCACGAAAGCCATGTGTGGATTGGAATGTCTCGGCCTGAGGCTGCCATCACGTAGGTTGATTTCCCCGTCTAGGTCTCCTCTTGGACGTGTGCATGCAGATCAGGGAGCAGCTGAGTCCAGAGAGCGTCCAGCGCTTTGACACAGGTCTCCTTTTGCCTCTTTATGCATTTCAGAAGCTGAACCGGTACTTGAGGTTTACCAGCCCTGCAGTAAAATGACGCGAGACGTGGGCCTGCATGACGAGCTTCCAGATTGGGCTGGTGCCAAGGAGTTCTACCAGAAATACGACCCCAAGGATGTTATTGGCAGGTGAGGCTAGAAGGGAGAAGGGATGTGATGGAAACATCTTCTATTTATTTTTCCTGCCTGGGACATTAGTGTTTCTCGAAACTTGATTCTCCTGTACATTCTCACCCCACTCGCAGAGGCGTAAGCAGTGTGGTCCGGCGATGTATACACAAGCAGACGGGCCAGGAGTATGCAGTGAAAATTATTGAGGTAACCCCGGAGCGCATGACCCCCCAGCAGCTGGAAGAAGTTCGCTTGTCCACCAGCAAAGAAATTGCCATCCTGCGCCAGGTCTCCGGTCACCCTTTCATCAGTGAGTGGCTGTCCCGTCTCTTAGCATCTCTTTCTGCGGCAAATTTATTTATTTCATTTTTATCCCGCCTTTATTACTTTAGAGCAGAGGCCCCCAACTTTTTGGGCACCAGGGACTGGTTTGGTGGAGAGAGGTTTTTCCGCGGATCGGTGGGTGCGTGGTTTTGTGTGCTGCCTGCATCCCACAGATGGGGCTTTGCTTGTTTGTGCGGACCGGTTGCTGGCCTGGTACCGGTCCACGGACTGGGGGTTGGGGACCCCTGCTTTAGAGGTAACGAAAGGTAGCAAACGTACATAATAGGGGTAGTCCTTGACTTACAACAGTTTGTTTAGTGACCGTTCAAAGTTACAATGGCCCTGAAAAAAATGACGTATGACCGTTTTTCACACCTACGACTGCTTTGGCCTCCCCGCGGTCCTGTGATCAAAATTCAGAGGCTTGGCAACTGAGTCATATTTATGACAGTCGCAGTGTCCCGTGGTCGTGTGATCACTTTTTGCGACCTTCTGACCCGCAAAGTCAGTGGGGAAGCCACTTAACAACCGTGTTATTAACTTAACAACGGCAATGATTCATTGAAGAACTGTGGCAAGAAAGGTCGTAAAATGAGGCAAAATTCACTTAACAAATGTTTCCACTTAGCAACATAAATTTGGGGCTCAGTTGTGATCATAAGTCGAGGACTGCCTATACTCCTTCCTCCTCCTATTTTCCTCACAACAACAGTCCTGTGCGGTAAGCAGGGCAGAGAGAGAATGGCTGGCCAAAAGTCACCCAACCAATTTCGTACCTCAGATGGGACTAGAGCTCATTCGCCTGGTAATTGGCCCAAAATTATCCAACCAGCTTTCGTGTCTTAAGGCGGGATTAGAACTCACTGTCTCCTAGTGATTGGCCCAAAGTCACCCAGCCAGTTTTCGTGCCAAAGGCGGAACCAGAACTCACAATCTCCTGGTTTCTAGTCTGGTGCTTTAACCCTTAGATCAAACTGGGTCTGTCAGTGAATGTCCTTTTTTGATTCTTCCCTATCCGTTCCATTTTTGCTGATGTCATTCTGCCTGAGTGATGCTTCCCCTCTCTTCTGATTAATTATGACTTGATTAATAAAGGCAGGGAGAAAATAAATAAAACAAAAAACTCCCCCCTCCAAGTAACTCATTGCTGATCTTTGTGCTTGTTCCTTGCTGTTTCTAAAATCACAATTATTGAGCAATCTGCTCCTGCACAGTTCTGCATTGTATCAACGAATCCTGCTGACTCCTTAAATTGTTGGTGTTATCACGGGGAGCATCGGAGGGATCTCGGAGTCCTAGTGGACAATCACTTAAATATGAGCCAGCCGTGTGCTGCATCTGCCAAAAAGGCCAACACAGTGCTGGGCTGCATTAACAGAGGGATAGAATCAAGATCACATGAAGTGTTAATACCACTTTACAACGCCTTGGTAAGGCCACACTTGGAATACTGCATCCAGTTTTGGTCACCACGATGTAAAAAAGATGTTAAGACTCTAGAAAGAGTACAGAGAAGAGCAACGAAGATGATTAGGGGACTGGAGGCTAAAGCATATAAGGAATGGCTGCTGGAATTGGGTATGTCTAGTTTAATGAAGAGAAAGACGAGGGGGGACATGATAGCACTGTTCCAATATCTCAGGGGTTGCCACAAAGAAGAGGAAGTCAAGCTATTCTCCAAAGTGTCTGAAGGCAGGACAAGAAGCAACGGATGGAAACTAACCAAAGAGAGAAGCAACCTAGAACTAAGGAGAAACTTCCTGACAGTTAGAACAATTAACCATTGGAACAACCTGCCTCCAGAAGCGGTGAATGCTCCAACACTGGAAGTTTTTAAGAAGAAACTGGATAGCCATTTGTCCGAAACGGTATAGGGTTTCCTGCCTGAGCAGGGGGTTGCACTAGATGACTTCCAAGGTCCCTTCCAACTTTATCATCATCATTATTATTATCCTACAAAGAGATCATGGTGGTTCTAAGAGGTCGATTCATGGAAATTCTATTTATACAGCTTTCTTTTGAAAAAGTTGTTGCTGCCTTATATATTTTTATTAACTGAGCACTGTTGGATGGGAAAATATGGGTATAAATTTATCAGTTAAAGAAATAAAATGATTGGCACTAATCAAAAGGAAAGGTTGGTCTTGGGGAAGCTGCTGTGCCAGCCCCTTTCGGTCCTGTGATTGCATTTTGGGCCCTTGACAATCTGTTTGCATTTATGACCAGTTGCAGCATCCCACAATCACGTGACCACCATTTGTAATGGAGTATCTATTTTTTTTTTTTTTTTTTGCCTTTTCTAGCATTTTTGTTGGTGTCCAGTAAAAACCACCTATTTGGGAGAATGGATTCCCTTAATGACCATGTGATTTGCTTGATTCCCACAGTGACTTGTAAAGAGGTCATATAAGCAGTCATAAAATCAAATCAGGTTGCGTGGTTACCCCCTTAATGGCCGCAATGACTTGCAACCAAAATTCTGGGCTTCTGGGTCATTAATTAAGGACTCCACCTTTGTATTCTGCCATTAGACACAAGTGCCATTTTATAAATACTGAAGCAATTACGATATAAGGGACAATTCTTTTTTTTTTTTCTCCAGTTACTCTTATAGATTCCTATGAGACATCCACCTTCATGTTCCTAGTCTTTGATTTGTAAGTAGAAAACCTTTGAAAATGGGTGGGGGGGGATCAAGGGGTTGATTCACTCTGAAATAAAATGATATGCTGGCTGGGGAATTCTGGGAGTTGAAGTACACACATCTTAAAAGTCGCCAATATAATCCTATATTAAATTGTAATTATGAAAAAGAGAGCCGTACGTTAAATATAATAAATATGAGAAAGACAGCATAACCCAGCACGTGCCACACATGCGCGGATCGGCCCGTCGCGCCGCGCATGCGCGGATCGGCCCGTCGCGCTCCGCCATTTTTTTTGTTTTTTTTGTTTTTTCGTCGCGCGCGTGCCGCGCATGCACGGTTCAGCCCGCACCGTGCATGCGCAGATCGGCCCGCCGAGGTCCGTCATTTTGTTTTGTTTTGGTTTTTTTCGTCGCGCGCCGCGCATGCGCGGATCAGCCCATCGCGCGTGCACCGTGCATGCGCGGATCGGCCCGTCGCGGTCCACCATTTTGGTTTTTTTTGTTTTTGTTTTCGTCCCGCGCGCACCGCGCATGCGTGGATCGGCCTGTCGCGAGCGGCTGTGCATGCACGGATCGGCCCGTCGCGGTCCGCCATTTTGGTTTTTTTGTGTGGGTTTTTTTTTGTTTTTTGTTTTGTCCCGTGCACGCCGCGCATGCGTGGATCGGCCCGTCGCGCGCGTCGGGGTCGTGCCGCGCATGGGCGGCGCAAGCGGGGTCTCAACCTGAAAAAGGTTGAGAACCACTGGCATAACCGAAGTAATCTGATTCCCCTTCTAGTCTCTAATTTATGCTTTCCCTGCAGGATGAGGCGTGGTGAGCTTTTTGACTACCTTACAGAGAAGGTAACCCTCAGTGAAAAGGAGACCAGGTAAAAACCGAAGGTCTTCTGCTGGCCCTAGAGTAGTGAAAAGTCCTTTCCACATAACTTAATGAGCCCTCCTCCTTGCTGTTTTGTGGAGGGCCCCAAGACCTGGTCCTCACAACAACCGGGCCTCCCTCTGCCTTTTTTCAGATGCGTCATGCGAGCCCTCCTGGAGGCCGTGAGCTACCTTCATGAGAATAGCATCATCCATCGAGACCTCAAACCGGAGAACATCCTCATGAACGATGATCTTAGCATCAAGCTCTCCGATTTTGGCTTCTCCTGCCATTTGGAGCCAGGGGAGAAACTGCGAGGTGAGGCGGGGATCCCATCCGGTGGCCCATCTTTGGAGAGGTGGAGACAGTGAAGGCCGGGCCTTTCCATTTGCCCTGCCCCATGGAGCAGCCCCCCTGTTAAGCCACGAGGCAGGCAGGAAAGCTCAGCTCATTGTTTCTGTGGTGTCTTTTCGTAGGCTATGCATCCACTTTTCTTGTTCTGAAAAGTTCTCCCAATTTTCATTTCTCTGACGTTCTCTGAGTCTGTGACTGTTCCCTGCAGAGTTATGCGGTACTCCAGGCTATCTGGCACCAGAGATACTGAAATGTTCCATGGATGAGACTCATCCTGGTTACGGGAAGGAGGTGGACCTGTAAGTTATAATTAGGGAATGGAGTGGGGCTTCTGCAGAAAGGGGTCAGGGGGGTCAGGGAACTTTCCCGAACCTGCTGAGCACCAGATATCCTGGCCTACAGTTGTCCCCACCTGCCAGCCAAGGTGGGGTGGGGCATTGGAAAACAATCTCTTTTGGGGTCCTTGGTGCTCTCTGAACTTGGTTGTTTTCTTACAGACGTTTCATTGCCCAACTAGGTAACGCCATCCGTGCTAGAAGGGAGGGAGCCTGTTGTTTATATACAAGTGGCTTGCCCTGTCAGTGTTGTTGGGAGTGTCCTTGGTGGTTCCTTGATTAGGATACTGTTTACTGCTTGATTGTATTGATGATTAGTTGGGTAATGAAACGTCTGCAAGGAAACAACGAAGCTCAGAGAGCGCCAAGGACGCCACGGTTCCACCCTGTGCTGCAAATATTCTCTACTGCTGACCTCCTCCCTTCCTGCAGCTGGGCCTGTGGCGTCATCTTTTTCACCCTCCTGGCTGGCTCTCCCCCTTTCTGGCACCGCAAACAGATGTTGATGCTTCGGATGATCATGGAAGGCCAGTATCAGTTTGGTTCTCCAGAGTGGGATGACCGATCCGACACAGTCAAGGATTTGGTAAGCAGCTTCCTGGTCACGTGTGGTAAGGGAGAGAAATTAAAAAGGCTGCAGCTCTTCCCAGCTGAAACAAGTTAAACTGGAGGGGACCTTGCCCTCCCAAACTCTACAGGGTAATCCTCGGCTTGTGATTGGTCACTTAGTGACCATTTGAAATTATGACGGACCCCCCAAAGGTATTTAGAGCCTAGCCACCCCCACCCCCCATGGTCATGGGACTGCATTCAGGCACTTGGCAACCAGCCACATTTACGGCCACTTGCATTGTCCCATGGTCACACGACTGCGTTTCAACGTTTTTGCTGAAAACCAATATTTAATAATAACTTAATAATAATAACAACGTTGGAAGGGACTTTGGAGGTCATCTTTCTAGTCCAACCCCCCGCCCAGGCAGGAAACCCTATACCATTTTGGACAAATGGCTGTCCAGTCTCTTCTTAAAAACTTCCAGTGTTGGAAGTTTTTACTTCCAGTTTTTGGCAAAAAAAACAGCCATAGTGAACTGGGTTTTGCTTTATGACCATAGCGGTCACTTTAGGACTGCTACAAAAATGCCATTAAACTGGGTCCAGTTATGTGGTGACCCACTTTATGACTGTCATGCCTCATGATTGTAATGGGCTAGCTTCATTTTTGTCGTAAGTCAAGGACTATCTGGTTTTTTTTTTTGTAGCTCAGGCTGGCCTGCCTAGCCTGACATACAAGAACAGGGAGGGGGAAAAAAATCATATAAATATATGTTTAAATCGTCACATTGCATCTTAATTCCTCCCTTTCCATATCAGAATCCATCAGCAGGGCTGTGTTCTCAGAACGCTTCTTGGGGAACTCCCCCCCCCTTTTTTTTGGCAGATCTCCCGACTGCTGAAGGTAGATCCTGTCGAAAGGTTGAGTGCTGAGCAGGCACTGCAGCACCCCTTTTTCCAGCGCTACGGAAAGGAGCAGCGACATTTCAGCCCCTTCCATAAATTCAGGGTAAGTGGCATATTCTTATTTAATTACAAATACATAAAAAATATTTATTCATTTAAGTCATTTTTACTCCATTCTTCATTCCCCAAAGGGTACGTGTCAGTGTATATATAACGTCTTAACTGCAAAACAGATGTTCTGAGGCTCAAAATAAAACGGTTTTGGGTCGAAAGGATGCCTGCTTCTAACATTTCTGGGCATAGGAGACAGTTTCAAAACGGTTCATTTCATGAGGGTTTTTTTTCCCCCCTCAAAGTTGGGTGGCTGGAGTATGGTGGGAGTTGAAATCCACAAATCTTAAAGTTGTGAAGGTTGAAAAACACTGGTATATAGGTTTTACTTACAATTTTATTCTAGACCAGTGTTTCTCAGCCTTGACAATTTTAAGGCATGTGGACTTCAACTTCCAGAATTCCACAGCCAGCATTGCTGTGGAATTCTGGGAGTTGAAGTCCACATGCCTTAAAATTGTCAAGGTTGAGAAACACTGTTCTAGACCTTATTTTGGTGGATTTTTTAAATGTTAAAAGTACATGCTTTGGATGCAAAAGGTTCCAGGCCTGATGCTTGATGTCTCTCTAAAGCAGCGTTTTTCAACCTTAACAGGGTTGAAGATCTATGTATGCTGGGTGGGGGATTGTGGGACTTGAAGTCCACACGTCTTCAGCTTGCTGAGAATCACTGCAGAAGAGTGAAGCCTCTACGACAGACATGCCAAACACAAGGCCCGGGGGCTGGATGCGGCCTGCAGAGTGGTTTCATGTGACCCACGAAGCCATCCTGGAAACAGTGAGGGAACGGCCCCCGCTGCCTTGGCCCTGGCCCAGGCCGGCCGGGAGCCAATGTACAATTTTGGGGTGGCCATCTATGCTGAAACGCATTCAGTTCTAGCTCCACAAGGCCGTCTGGAAACAGCGAGCAACTAGTCCCTGCTGTGTTGGCCCCGCCCTCTGGGTGCATGCTGGGGAGGTGTCACCCTTTGTGAGGAATGAAGAAATGGACCATGCCTTGGCGGGTGCCCCGGTCCCACCCCCTTCTGCCAGAGACCCTCAGATCTGTCCCAATCCTGCCCAGGCCCCTACAGGCACCCTTGATGTGAATGATGTAGAGCTGGCCATGCCCACCCAGTAGGCCGCACTCACCCTGGCCACACACCTCTGCCCCCCCCAGGGCAACCGCAATGCTGATGCGGCCCTCAATGAAATTGAGTTTGACACCCCTGCTCTATGAATGCTCTATAAAGCCCTACATGGCATCGTACCAGGTTACTTGCGGGACCGTCTGCTGCCGCATGAAACCCAGCGACCGGTTAGGGCCCACAGGGTCGGCCTTCTCCAGGTCCCGTCAGCCAGACAGTGTCGCCTGGCGGGGCCTGGGGGAACAGCCTTCTCTGTTGCGGCCCCGGCCCTCTGGAATCAACTTCCCCCAGAGGTCTGTATTGCCCCCACCCTCTCCGCCTTTCGCAAACTGTTAAAGACACATCTTTGCCGGCAGGCCTGGGGCAGCTGACGCCTTGCCCCAGCCAGTGTATGTTTGTTGTAAGTTTGTTTCGGATGATTGGTTTTAATTTAGGGGCTTTATAATGTATTTGATTTCTATATGCTACTGATCATGTTGTAAGCTGCCCTGAGTTTTCGGAATAGGGCGGCATAGAAATCGAAACAAATAAATAAATAAATAAATAAATAATGAATACCCTGAAGCACTACAAGTAGTCCTCAACGTGCGACCACAATTGAGCCCCAAATTTCTGTTGCTAGGTGACACAGCGGTTGAATTTTGCCCCATTCTTACAACGTTTCTTGCCGGGTTTCTTGTTCAGTGAACCCCTGCAGTTGTTAAGCGAGTGAACCTGGGGTTGTTAAGTGAATCTGGCTTCCCCCCATTGACTTTGCTTGTCGAGAGAGCGCAAAAGGGGATCGCCACATGATCCCGGGATGCTGCAACTTGTCATAAATACGAACCAGTTGCCAAGCGTCCCAACTTTGATCCCATGACCGTGGGGATGCTGCAGCGGTCGTTAAGTGTGAAAAAAACGACCGCAAGTCCCTTTTTTCCCCCAGTGATGTTGTCATTTCAAGACGGTCACTAAACGAACTGTTTCAAGTTGAGGACTACTTGTGCTGCTAGTCGGCACCGTCGGTGCTGCCCTCGGTGGATCGATGGCCTTCCTCTTTTTGACCCTGTGGGAGGAGAGGCCTCTTCTAAGACAATGCTTGCTTACGAGCCTCCTCGCCTTCTGCTCTCTGCCTTGTGGCCTGGTGTGACGTCTTTCTTTATTTTTTTGCCCCGGCAGGTCATTGCGTGGACGGTGCGGGCTTCCATCCGCATCTACTCCAGCTATCGGCGGGTGCGCCCGGTCACAAAGGAGCTGCTGCTGTGTGACCCCTATGCCCTCAAGGGAGTGCGCAAGCTGATCGACGCGTGTGCCTTCCGAATCTACGGGCACTGGGTCAAGAAGGGCGAGCAACAGAACCGGGCTGCCCTCTTTGAAAACGTGCCAAAGGCCATCCAGCTGGTCTTGCTAGGCACAGAAGGAGAGGAGGCCCCGTCGTCAGCGGTGGAAGACCCTCTCAACTAGAAAGAAGCCTTCTCGTCCCCGTGAAACAGCACGGGGTGATCCCTGGATGCTGAGGGGCAGGGGGTGTACACAGAACTGAACCTTATCCTTGCCCCATTAGGGGTGGACAGCCAATGGTTAGAGTCCTTCTTTGGGTTCCTCGTGCATGGAAGAGACTGACTTTCTAGCGAACTGGAATTTGGGGAACCTTGAATTTTGGACTGATGGAACAAGATTCTCCGATTGTACCTGGAAGGTTGTTCTGGACCTGGGTAGGGCTAACATCACACCAGTGGTGTTGGTCCAAAGGGAGGGGCTGGGGAGAGAAACATGCTTCTGCTGCAAGACCCGGAGCCCGACCTAGTCCTTTGCACTGTAAGGACTGTTCAGGGGGTCTCATCTGTCAGTGCCGTCCCTTTGGCTGAAGGAACAGTCCATGTCTCTGGATTTGGTCACTACTGGAGATCAGTTGTGGGATCAGGTTTTGCATCTGTCCTTTTTGCTGCAATCAGGTAGTGGATGTGGCCTTCCTGCTGAACTGCTTCTCATTTTTTTTGTTTTCTGCCTTCCCCTACCTTACGATTGTCCAGACTATAATAAAAGTTGAAATGAGACCTCAGCTGTCTTTGGACATGGGCTTCCCTTTCATTGCAAGACTTGGAACGGGAATATATAATAATTTCCTGCTGAAACGGAGGTCCTGCCAGACACACTCATTTACCCCCATCGTGTTCTGGCCCAAGTCCCAGAAATTCTCAAGCACTGCCCAAAGGGGAGGGAACGATGCATCTCGAATTTGGCATATCCCAGGGAAAATGCTTAGGCCACAATGACAGAGTGGGTGGAACTGGGATAGGACGAGGGGAAGTTTGCCAAAAACAACCATACCAAGACCATTGGCGTCTAGTTGGCACAGCCAGATTCCAGGCAGAATCTAGTGAAAGAAATATTTCTCTTTGCTCAGCCAGGCTGCATTATGTTGGCCAAGCGTGCTCAGCCTATAAGGCACCAGGCTCCCCAGAAACTTTTGAAAATCTGAACGTATTTATATCCCGTCTATCTTGTGCAACGCAAGATAGCATACAGATAATGCTCTCACTTCCTGTTTTCTTCACAAGAACCACACTGTGGGGTTGGGCTAAGAGTGTGTGACGCCCAAAAGTCACCCAGCCAGCTTTCATGGCTGAAAGGAGATTAGCATTCAAGACCACCTGATCCTTTCTAATCCATTTTACACCACTATACCAAACTGACTCTCTAGGACAGTGGTGGCGAACCTATGGCACGCGTGCCAGAGGCGGTACTCAGAGCCCTCTCAGTGGGCATGCGCGCCGTACCCCGGAGGTGGCAACCATTCCTCTTCAACCAGCCGTCCACTAACTTGCTGAGGTCCCACGTGGCTGGATGCATCCCGGCACGGCTGCTTTCCCTCCTCCCTGTCCCATCCCACCTGGCATCACATGCTCTCCGTTTCCTGGGCACGACCCACTGCATCACCGCCTCAGTTGTTGGCCGGCCATCCAACTCAGAGGTGGTTTCTCTGAAAGGCTGGCGGCGGGCTGCGGAGCCCCAGAATGTGCCGGTCGAGGGGCTGCCAGGTTGTGGCTGCTGACGGACACTGTCGGCCCCCATGCGCTCGCTGGCCTCTTGTGTGCGGGGGGGGGGCGCGATGGTGTCAGGCAGCAGCCGCCCTGGCCCCTGCCTCACCTCACCCTGCAGGACGAGCCTCCTGCTCACCGCCCCACCTGCCAGAGTCCCCCTGGATCTCCCCCAACCCTGCCCAGCCCCCACAGGCGTCCCTCCCCATGAGCAACATCGAGGTGACCACGCCCACCTTGGCCACACCCACCCAATCTGCCATGACCATCACAGCCACGCCCCATCCAGTGGGCCACGCCCACCTGACACCTGGTGATAAATAAGTGGGTTTTGGGTTGCAGTTTGGGCACTCGCTCTCTCAATGGTTCGCCACCACTGCCCTAGGGTTCTTTTTTCTAATTAAATATGGGAACTAATCATATTGGAATGACTCAATTAATTTGGTTTCAATAAATCCTTAAAGGTGTTCTTTGGTAGTTCATTCAGTGATCGTTCCAAAGTTGCAACGGCACTGGTCACCGCACCTCAAGAAGGATATAATGGAACTGGAAAAGGTGCAAAAAAGGGCAACAAGAATGATCAAGGAAATGGAGCGCCTCCCTTATGAAACCAGATTGCAACGCCTCGGTCTCTTCAGCCTTGAAAGACGGCGTTTAAGGGGTGACTTGATCGAAGTGTATAAAATCATGCATGGGATAGAAAAGGTGGATAGAGAAAAAATTCTTTTCTCTATCACACAATACCAGGACAAGGGGGCACTCCCTAAAGCTCATAGCTAAGAAAGTGAGGACAAATAAAGGGAAATATTTCTTCACCCAGAGGGTCGTTGATTTATGGAATTCACTTCCAGAAGGGGTCGTGACAGCTGTCAGCCTTGACAGCTTCAAGGCAGGGCTAGATAGATTCATGGATGCAAAGTGTATCGGTGGTTATTAAAAGGGATGTCCATGTGCCGCCTCTATGTTGGTTGAGGCAGGCAGGATTCCCTTGAGTACCATTTGTTGGGGGTCAAGGGAAAGGGAGGGTTTTGCCTTCTCTTTCTGCTCAAGATCCCCATGTACAATTGGTGGGCCACTGTGTGACACAGAATGCTGGACTTGATGGGCTTTGGCCTGATTCAGCATGGCTCTTCTTATGTTCACTGAAAAAAATAACTTACTGTTTTTCACACTTAACGACCACTGCAGCATGCTCATAGTTACACGATCAGAATTCAGACGCTTGCCAAATGGCATGTATTTTTGACAGGTGCAGCAGCCTGGGATCACGGGATCACCCTTTGTAACCTCCGCTGGCTTCCAACAAGCAAAGCCAGTGGGGGAAAGCCAGATTTGCTTAATAACCGTGGCCAAAGAAGGTCATAAAATGGGGCAAAACTCACTTAACAACTGCCTTGCTTAGCAACAGCAATTTTGGGGACATAAGTCGAGGACTATCTGTATTCGGTTTCAGATTGGCCTTTGACCTTAATAATGCTGCTACTTTTGACCTAGAAAAAAAATTAATAAACAGTAGACAATATTTGAACCACACTTTAATATCCTAACATCAGGTGCTTTATGCCAACAGTTCCTGCTACTACTATATGACCTTGCCATCTCAAGAAGAGATTTTCTCTAAACCCTTATCACATTTTCAAAAGCCTTTTAGAAATCCATTTGCTCCCCATATTTCAACCGTCATTCCCTGTGAACTCTCTTGGTCTTGTGGTGACCCCTTTCTGCAGAAGCCCCAAAGATAAAGAAATGAGCCTGGGACAGGAAATGGCCCCCTTGCGCCCCAGCCTTTCTAATCTGCTTACTTCTTCTTGCCCTTGCTGGCAGCCCCCTTGCTGGCAGCAGAACCTTTCTCCAGCTGGTTCAGCTTGGCGTTAAACTGCTCCTCTGTGGCTTTTAGACGCTGATCGACGGAAAGGCGCAGCTGGGTTAACTCCTGGTTGAGCTGTGAGACAATGAAATCCCGCAGTGCAGCCCTGGGACCTGTAAACGGGCCAGGCAGAGTGAATTGTAATTCTAATAAAGAGCCCTGGGGGGGGGCGCAGTGTTTAGAAGGCAGCATTGCAGGCTAATGCTGCCGATTGCCACCAGTTCGATCCTCACCGGCTCAAGGTTGACGCAGCTTTCAATCCTTCCGAGGTGGGTAAAATGAGGACCCAGATTGGCGGTGGGCAACATGCCCGCTCTGTGTAAACCGCTTAGGTAAAGCACTGTGAAGTAGTATATAAGTCTAAGGCAGCGGTTCTCAACCTTTTCCGGGGCTCGACCCCATTTGAGGTCAAACGACCGTTTCATGGGGGTCGCCAAACACCGCAGTCCGCCACTTTTTCCCCTTTTCCCCTCGGCCGGCGCAGGGGGCAGCACTGCGCATGTGCAATGCGGGCCGTCGCGCACGCGCCGCGCATGTGTGATGCGGGCTGCCGCGCATGCGTGATGTAGGCCGTCACGCCGTGCATGCGTGGTACGGGCCATCGCACGCACATCACGCATGCGCGGTACGGGCCGTCATGCCACGCATGCGCGGTATGGGCTGTTGTGTGCGCGCTGCGCATGCGCAATGCGGGCCGTCGCACGTGCCGTGCACGCATGCGCGGTACGGGCTGTCGCACGCACCGTGCATGCGTGATGCAGGCCATTGCACTGCGCATGCGCGGTACGGGCTGTCGAGCGCGCCGCGCATGCGCGATGCGGGCCGTTGCACCGTGCATGCGCGGTATGGGCCGTCACACCGCACATGCATGGTGAGGCCGTCGTGCCGCGCATGCGCGGCGCAGGTCGGGGTCGCAGCCTGGAAAAGGTTGAGAACCGCTGGTCTAAGGGCTATTCCTATTGCTAATAAGCAGAGGCACTGCCATTAGCCACTCAGGCTTCAGGCCCCGCACTGTCAAAAATCAAGTTATTAGTTAGCATTTATAATTTATAAGACAGAGAACTACTATCTCCCTCCTGAGGCTAAAAGAGAGTGGCTATTAATGGCAAGGGGGGTGGTGGCAATCTAGGGAGCTGTGGATTGTTTAGCTTGGGGCTTTTCAGCCTTTTCAGAGATTGTACCACTTTTAGGACATGACAATATTCGAGTACCACCAGTGGCTTAGCAAGGGGTCAAAAACTTGATGGCTAAAAAAAAAAGGGGGGGGATTTTGGGTTTTACTCTTAGATTCATTTGTTGTTATAGAAATGGCTAGTTTGGAAAAGTACAAAGTTGAGGTTCAACATTAACGCTTCCTTCTGCTGCAACAGAGAAAGGAGGAAGTCAGTGCCTTCTCTTTTTCCCTTCTCCCCCTCACTTTTTTCCTTTTTTCTTTCACCCTTCGCTCGCAAGAGCCCCTTGCTCTCTCACTCTCTCTCACACACACACACTTCTCCCAGAAAGCCACCCCCCCTTCTTTCTCCTTACTGCTTCTCTAACAAAAACCTTTTCTGTCTCTTTCTCTGGAGTCTTTTTTTTTTTCTACATCTCCAGCCAAAACTGCCTCCTTTTATAGCAGCGGTTCTCAACCTGGGGGTCGCGACCCCATTTGGGGTCGAACGACCATTTCACGGGGGTCGCCAAACAACGCAGTCCGCCATTTCCCCCCCCTTTTCCTTAGCTGTGCTACTCCCTCTTATTCTATTGGCTTTTGAAAGCCAATAGAATAGACTCTCTTGAACAGAGTCTAATTCTATTGGCTTTCAAAAGCCAATAGGAATTGTCCAGGCTGTCTCTGCCCAGCTGAGCCCGCCAAAAGTCCCAGTCTGCAAATGGTGCTGCAAGTTGTCTGCAGCGAAGGCGAGCTCTCTGGAAGTTTCCACCCCTCCCTGCTGAGCAACTACTAAAAATGTAAGTAAAAGAGGGCCAGGGGTGGGAGGTGGGAGGCCGGCGGGCGCAGGGAGGTTTGCTGGCGCACGTGGGGCCCGGTGGGTGCCTTACCTCCCTTGGGCTGGGCCAGCTGGTGGCCCAGCCGGTGGTCGCCCTGCGCCGTCGCTGCCCCTTGACAACTACGCCTCGGCCGGCGCAGGGAGCGGCATCACGCATGCGCGGCGGTCCCGGGCAGGTTACGACCGGTTGGGGTCCTTGACTTATGACCGGTTGGGTAGTCCTTGACTTATGACTGGTTGGGGGTCCCCGACTTATGACCGGTTGGGAGTTCGTGGCATTAAAAAGGTTGAGAACCACTGTTTTATAGCCTCTCCTGTCTCTGCCGCCCCCTCCTCCTCCTATCTCTCCTGGGTGTGCCGGAAATGCCGATCCTGGGGCCTTTGTCTTGGCCCGGCAGCCCTGCAGCTCCTGAGGACTCTCTCACGGCGCTGCACCGTTTAGCTCGTTCCCTCCTCCGCTACTCTTGGCTAGGCTAGGCAGGATCGCGTACCACCTGCCAGGTGCCAATATACCGCCGGTGGTACGCCTACCACTGGTTGAAAAGCCCCGGTTTAGCTCACCTCCGAAACTCCTACACCACGCCATACTAGCCCCAAGCCTTGTGCTTCTGAAGCCCCCTCCCCAAACTTACTTTCGGCAGGAGCCCCAGTGTCTTCCATTTCCTCTTCCAAAGGAGATAGTCCCATCTCAGTGCTCTCAGCTGTCGCTCCTATATAGAAAAGAGAAATATGCCAAATCTTTTGGCAGCCCTGGAAGAAAAGGGGGATCAGATAATACTCTTTTTCTTTTTAATCCTATTATTTTACACGATTGGTTGATGTAAGCGAGCTTGTTTTAGGCGAGCCAAGCGTGGAAGGGAGGGTAATTGGTGAGTCTGGGGCTCTTCTGTGTCCTGTAAAATTTTGCCCCTGAAAGGAGGAAAGGCCACAATTGCAGCACACCCCGCCTTGCACACCCAAGGTCCGTGGTTCATTACCAAGTGAACGGATCTCAAACTGATGGAGCTGAGAAAGACCATCTCCGCCTGAAAACCTCTTTCAGGAAAAGGAATTCATATCTAGACTGGCCAATGGCCTAGGCCAGGGGTAGGCAACCGTGGCTCTTTTATGACTCGTGGACTTCAACTCCCAGAATTCCTGAGCCAGCCATGCTGAGGGGAAAGGGAGAGGTTTCCAAGCTGAAACATGCTGGCTCAGGAATTCTGGGAGTTGAAGTCCACTCCTCTTAAAGTTGTTAAGGTTGAGAAACCCTGGAGTACAACTTCCAAAATTACTAGCCTTATTAACTAGGGCAGGTGTAAGGCAACCTTGGCTCTTTTCTGACTCGTGGACTTCAACTCCCAGAATTCCTGAGCCAGCCTGGCTCAGCTTGGAAACCTCTCCCTTTCCCCTCAGCATGGCTGGCTCAGGAATTCTGGGAGTTGAAGTCCACGAGTCAGAAAAGAGCCAAGGTTGCCTACCCCTGGCCTAGAAAGTCCCTTCCAGCCCTATGATTCTATGTTTCTATGTTTCCATTTGAGTCAGAAAAGAGCCCAGGTTGCCTCCCCCTGGGCTAGAGGAAGATCCTTAGCAAGTAGGGAACAAGGTAGAGGCCTAACCATGTTGCTGCCCAACAACTTCTTAACAGGAAGAGAAATTCTCATAAAATGGAATACAGTTTACACTGTGACATAAAATTGCAGAGTTAATCCTTCATTACTGTAGTTAGGATTAGAATTCCTGTGTATTTTGTGCCAGGAAAACTGCCTGAATGTAGTCATGTAGAGGACAAGCTCATCTTAAATGTGTCTTTTCCCTTTTAACCAGCAATATCTCGACCTGAATCTCAAATTGTATTTATTTAAAAACTACGATGCCTCTCTTTATTTTTGCTTTTTTCCTCCTAATAGGGAATATACAGAGGTCAGAACCAAGTTTGAAATAGACTTTATTTTCCCCAAACTAGACAAATCAGTGACCAGAGGTGTCCATAGAAAACTTCATTGATGCTACTTATAAGTATAGTACTTCCCTATGAACCAGTTTGGCCTATTTTATTTTTATTTTAAGAAATGGTTAGGTCAGGGGTAGGCAACCTTGGCTCTTTTATGACATGTGGACTTCAACTCCCAGAATTCCTGAGCCAGCATGGCTCAGCTTGGAAACCTCTCCCTTTCCCCTCAGCATGGCTGGCTCACGAATTCTGGGAGTTGAAGTCCATAAAAGAGCCAAGGTTGCCTACCCCTGGCTTAAGCCCATGTCATGTCTCCAGATCCAACCCATTGGGGGAGTTGAATTCTGGGAGTTGAAGTCTACCCGTCTTCAAATTGCCAAGGTTGAGAAACACTATTAGTGTATCAATCTTCCCTACTGTTGTCCCCTAGATCACAGTGCCCAGTCGCTGAGTTGACTGACAGGATTGGTAAGACAGCTACATCTGGAGGGCATCAGATTGGGGGAAAGCTCTCTTAAGCCATCTTTCCAATCCAATTCTCACTAGTTTTGGCTCTATAGGAAGAAGATTTCCCAGCCTGCTCTGTTCCTTTTTTTCCATCCTCCCAACCAAAAAAAGGAGTGGATCAAGATACAGTAGACCTCAAAAGTGAGATGCAAAAGAATCCCGGTCCGCCTTCACACTCACCTTCCACTTTGGGCTCCGGTTCAGGCATCCCAACATAGGTGAATGAGATGTCCAGCCTCACCTATTGATTTAAAGCAGAATCAGGGTTGTGAGCCCAGAGCAGGAGTCTGCAACCTTAAACACTCAAAGAGCCACTTGGACCCGTTTCCCAGAGAAAGCTGGGAGCTGCAAAACATGCACGCGCACAGACGCGCGCATGAAAGGGGTAGGAAGATTGATTGAAGACTTTAATTAAACAGAAATAGAGGCTGCTGTGCATGAAAAACCTAAAAACTCATCTTTGCCGGCAAGCCTGGGGATGATTGTAGTTGATTGTTGCATTGAATGTGTGTGTTTTTTTATTGGTTTTTAGATACCTTGTTTGGGTTTTTATATTGTATTTTCTGTTATATATATGTTGTTAGCCGCTCTGAGTCCCCGGAGAGGAGCGGCATACAAACCCAAATAAATAATAAATAAATAAATAATGAGTTCTCTCTCTCTCTCTCTCTCTCTCTCTCTCTTTCCTCTCCCCCCTCTCTCTCCCTCTCCTTCTCTTTCCTCTCCCTCTCTTTCCTTTCTCTCTCTCCCTCCCTCTTTTTTCTCTCTCCCTCACTTTTTTCTCTCCCTTTCTCTTTCCTCTCCCTTTCTCTCCCTCCCTCCCTTTCTCTCTCCCTTTTTCTTTCTCCCTCTTTCCTTCTCTCTTTCTCTCTCTCTCCCTCCCTCCCTCCCTCCCTCTCTCTCCCTTTCTCTCTCTCTCTCTTTCTCTCTTTCCCTCTCTCTCTCCCCCCCCTCTCCCTCCAATCTTCTGCTCACCTGGCAAGCTGGCTTCAGGCTCTTCTCCAATAAGCTGACACACATTATTGTGCTGGCTCTCTCATGCCCTTCCTTCTTCCTGCTTCCTGCAGAGATGCAGCAAAGGCAGGAGCCCTGCCCGATAAGCTTGTCAGCTTGTCGGAACAGCGTGAGGCTACTCTCTTTTTTACACACACACACACACACACACACAGAGAGAGAGAGAGAGAGAGAGAGAGAGAGAGAGAGAGGAGGGAAGTGCAAGTGCCTCTCTCTGTCTCTCTCTCTCTCTGCAAATGGCGGAGGAGGCTGGGAGCAGCAGGAGAAGGCTCAAAGAGCCACATGCAGCTCCAGAGCCGCGGATTGCTGACCCGTGGCCCAGAGTGATGGACTAAAACTTGCATTTCGCCTTTTTGAACCTCTGTGTTTGGGATGCTTGGTGCTCCCTTCATAAAGATGCTGCTGCTTCATCTCGCGGCAATACAATTCTCAAGAGTAGCCAAGCGATGTCAGAGATCACATTTTGTAATTGGGCCAATTCTCAGAGGGGATGCTCTTCATTTCCCATGGCAGGAAAATGGCAAGAGAACACCGGCCCTTCCCTAGCACTGTCTGGGCTTAAGGAAATCTGCCTTACCTGTGGGGTAAAAGCGTACTTGTAAAGTTTGTAGTGACGGAAGTAAGTGTTAATCATGTAGTCGGTGAGGAGCACCAGCTGGTCCTGATTGAAGAGATCGATGCTGAAGGGGGGTCTCTGAGAAAGAGAAGAGGAAAACTGCCATAGAACCACTGCAAGAACCACGAGGGGAGGAAGGCCCTCTGCAGGGGAGCTTCATTCAAAACAAACTACATGTAGTCCTCGACTTATGACCACAACTGAGCTTCAAATTTCTGTTCAGTGAGACAGTCGCTAAGTGAATTTTGCCCCACTTTACGACCTTCCTTGCCACAGTTGCTGAATTAATCACGGCAATTATTTAGTAACACGATTGTTAAGTAAATCTGGCTTCCCCGTTGACTTTGCTTGACAGAAGGTGGCAAAAGAGGATCGCACAACCCCAGGACGCTGCAACCGTCATAAATACGAGTCAGTTGCCAAATGTTCTGCATTTTGATCACGTGACCATGGGGATGCTGCAATGGCTGTACGTGTGAAAAACGCTTGTAAATCCACTTTTTTTCAGCGCTGTTGTAATTCCAAACGGTCACTAAGTGAACTGCTGAAAGTCGAGGACTTACCTGTATGTGGATAAGCAAACGTAAAGCCCCTTTTGGCCTGCCTGGCATTCACACACTCACCCGAATGGAGTGGCAGAACAGGAGTTCGGAGAAATATTTGTAGCATTCCTCCACGTTGGGCAGCGGTGTTTCTGCACAAAAACCAGATGGTAGGAATAAGCAGAAGGTCCACTTTAGCATCCTCCTTACCAGTTCTAGACTCACCCTGCTGCCCTGTTCCTCCATATCACTGGTGGGACCCTTTTCCCTTCCACTTCTATTGCTGGCTGCTCTTACTCACAGAGGCATTTTCTCATGATTTTATTTATGTATTTATCAAATTTGTATGCCGCCCCTCTCCCAAGACTCGGGGCGGCTCACAACAATAATACAGGTATAAATAAAAATTAATAATAAGTTAGATCCAATCGAAAAATCCACACATACAACATGCAAACACAGTCAAATAAACAATCTACGATGGAAGGAGATTCCTCGGCCTGGGGGCAGAACAGAGTTCATACCCCCCAAGCCTGTCGACATAAATAGGTCTTCAAAAGTTTCCGGAAAGCTAGGAGGGAGGAGGCAGTACGAACCTCCAAGGGAAGCTGGTCCCAGAGGGCTGGGGCAGCAACGGAGAAGGCCCTTGTCCTAGGGCCCGTCAAATGACATTGCCTGACAGACCGGGACCCGTAGGAGGCCAGCCCTATGCGCTCTGACCGGTCGCTGGGATTCATGAGGCAGAAGACGGTCCCGCAAGTAACCTGGTCCATTGCCATAAAGGGCTTTATAGGTCATAACCAACACTTTGAATTGTGTTCGGAGACCAATTGGGAGCCAGTGCAGCTCGTGAAGGGCTGGAGTAATATGAGCATGTCTTGGAAGACCCAAGACAGCTCAGGCGGCCGCATTCTGGATAACCTGCAGTCTCCGGACATTCTTCAAAGGTTGCCCCATGTAGAGAGCATTACAGTAGTCGAATCTCGAGGTGACAAGGGCATGATTGACTGTTAGGAGTGACTCCCGATCCAAATAGGGCCGCAACTGACGCACCAGGCGAACCTGGGCGAATGCCCCCCTCGCCACAGCTGAAAAATGATGTTCTAAGCTTAGCTGTGGATTGAGGAGGACACCCAAGTTGCGAACCCTCTTCGAGGGGGACAAAACTTCTCCCCCCCAGGGTAATGGACGGACAGTTAGAATTGTCTTTGGGAGGCAAAACCCATAGCCACTCCGTCTTGTCAGGATTGAGTCTGAGCCTGTTGGCACCCATGATTCTGCCCACATAACATCAAAGGCAAAAAGAGCACATGGGACTGGCGGTACCATAGCCAGCCTAAAACAAACAGGATCAGGCCAAGCTGCAGAAGCTTAATGTGATTTGGACATCTGAAAAAAACTATTATTTTCTCCCATATCCACCGCACCCCCTGTTGCACTATTAAAACTCCAAGTAAATAAAGAAATACGTTGCTTAGAGCCTTGGGACTGAAGCAGTGTGAAAGTCCAGCTATTCAAGTCACTAAATAAATACGGTTTCCATCTTCTTCCCCCACGTTTCTCCACACATACAACCTTCTTTTTTCCCGTCTTTTTCAACGCCCAGTTCCTTACCCACACAGGCCTCGTGCACATCCTTCACGATTGAGAAGAAAGCAGAGGTTTGCTCCCGGTTGAAACCCTGCTCCCGGCTGAACTGGATGGTGTAGAAGTACAAATCTAACAAGATAGCAGAGCGAGGATTTGATTCAAAATCCTTCAGATCAAAGAGGTCAGAGAGGAGCCTGCAGAAAGTAGGGGAAATTGGGAAAAATGTGACAGCTTGAACATTCACAACCATTTACCAGCTATTTTCATCACTTGATAATAGCCTTTTTAAAAAGCATCTACATCTATGGCAAGGCTGGTAGGTTTATTTGGCCAGAACTGGCATAATTTCATCTCTATTTCTTTTAGGTTTAATTGAACAGTTTAAAATCTCACTGCAACCACTCCAAAATGATAAATGTATACTTTTTATGCTGTGGTTATCTCCTTTGTTAATGGGGGGAGGGAGATAAATTTGTTTATTGTACCACATTATGCTGGGATTCTCAAATCTTTTTTGCAAGATACTTAATGCTAGAGAACAACTATGCATCTTATTGTGTATGGATACACTTCTGGGTTGTGCTATAGATGAAAAAGGTTTTTATTAATCACTAGGCTGGCAAGGAATTTATTCAGATCTTCATTCTGTGAGCTTCTCATGTTTTGTTCTAGAAAGAGATTAAGAAAGCCAGTCATGAAATGTTTCATGAACACCCATCACCTTTTCAGTTCATCAGTTGTTCCAGCATTGTTGATGAGGTCCATGGAATGAACATCTAAATATTTCCTGAAACGTCACAAAAAAAGAAAAGAGAAAAACTAAGGGTTGCTGTTATATCTGGCCCTTCTCAGCTTAGTAAAATCCACAGGAATATTTCTTTAAGAGTTTTATTTAACACATTTCAAGAGATTCATTGCAAAGCAAGCTGCTGGCATTTTGTTGGCCGGAACGGCCAAGTCTGATTTATTTACATTCAGCTTAAACATGCTCTCCCTCCCTTCCAATTAACTTACTCTTTATCTCTCAGGTTGTCCAAGAGCTCATTAATCTTCCGTAGAGTCCAAAAACACCAGAAAACTGAGTTCAAACGAACTGCGCAAGGCATCAAGCTACTCCTTGATATTAACGTTGCTCGTGACAAAGAATTAGTCCCTCCTTTATCTTCTAATATAGTTTCCGATACGTCACTTCCCCCATTACTTCCTTTTTCCACGTAACTGAACCCTCTGCCTATCAAACCTTCGGAATCTCGGATCAAGCCATATATTGTCCTGTTCCAAATCTGACTCCGCGCTTTGAGAGTCTGACTCAGACTGCATAGAAATCTCCTCACTGTCTGGCTCGGCTGCCGGGAGGGGAAAATACCCAGAGGGGCCTGGTTGTTCTTCATCATCATCTGACATTGCCCCAGCTGGTCTAGAGACACCCACAACAGTTGCTAATGTAGCACAAACAATTTTGTTTCTAACAGTGTGGATTTTGTACAGGTTTTCTTGAATCTTCCATCGCTCGGCGAATCCTCTGGGTTGGCGCAGGAGTTCATGGCCACCATGGCCACCATGAACCTGACTCAGGTAGTTCAGGGTCCGACTCACGAGAGGGGACACACTCCTGACATGGTATTCCTCTCAGAACAGTTGAGCAATGATCTGAATTTAAGGGGCTTAGATATTTTGCCTATGTCATGGTCAGACCATTTTCTGTTGCAGCTTGTTTTCAAGGCTCCAATCCTCCCCCGCAGGGAGGCGGAACCGATTAGGTGGTTCCGCCCCAGACGTCTGATGGATCCAGAGAGTTTTCAGAGGACGCTTGGGGAAATACCGGATTCTCTCATTCACAGTTCGGCAGAGTCCCTGGTTACGGCCTGGAATATGGCTGCGAAGGGGGCTCTTGACCGGATTGCGCCGCTGCGACCTCTCTGTGGTAGCAGACCCAGGAGATCTCCTTGGTTTACTGAGAAACTCAGGGGGATGAAGCGCCAGAAGAGACGCCTAGAGAAGCGATGGAGGAAAAGCAAATCCGTATCTGACCGAACACTTGTAAGATCTTATATCAAGACTTATCAGGTGGCGCTCAAGGCGGCAAGATGCGCGTATCATTCCGCCTTGATTGCATCTGCGGAATCCCGCCCAGCCGCCCTGTTCAGGGTAACTCGCTCCCTCCTTAATCAGGGGGGGGGGTTGATGCACCCTTGCAGGGTAGTGCTGAGGACTTTAATAAGTTTTTCGCGGATAAAATCGCCCAGATTCGGATGGACCTTGACTCCAATTGGAATGCAGTATCGGCTGATAATGATTCAGTCGAGATGACAGGGACTCGTCTTGATCCTGTTGTGTGGGAGGAGTTTGACCCGGTGGCACCTGATGAAGTCGACAAGGCCATTGGAGCTGTGAGCTCCGCCACCTGTTTATTGGACCCGTGCCCCTCCTGGCTGGTTTCGGCCAGCAGGGAGGTGACGCGGGGCTGGGTTCAGGAGATTGTCAACGCTTCTTTGAGGGAGGGGTCCTTACCGGCTCCCTGCAAGGAGGAAATTGTGCGCCCCCTCCTCAAGAAGCCTTCCCTGGACCCAGCTGTTTTAAACAACTACCGTCCTGTCTCCAATCTTCCCTTTATAGGGAAGGTTGTTGAGAAGGTGGTGTCACTCCAGCTCCAACGGTCCTTGGATGAGGCCGATTATCTGGGCCCTCAACAGTCAGGATTCAGGCTCGGCTACTCCACGGAAACTGCTTTGGTCGCGCTGACGGATGATCTCTGGCGGGCCCGGGATAGGGGATTATCCACTATCCTGGTGCTACTTGACCTCTCAGCGGCTTTTGATACCATTGACCATGGTATCCTTCTGCACCGACTGGAGGGGTTGGGTGTTGGAGGCACTGTTTTGCGGTGGTTCACCTCCTACCTCACTGGTCGGTCGCAGTCGGTGTTGGCAGGGGGTCAGAGGTCAACCCCTAGGTTCCTCCCTTGTGGGGTCCCTCAGGGATTGGTCCTCTCCCCTCTGCTGTTTAATATCTACATGAAACCACTGGGCGAGATCATCCGACAACACGGGGTGAGATATCATCAGTATGCTGATGATACCCAGCTTTACATCTCCACCCCGTGTCATTTCAGTGAAGCAGCGGAAGTGATGTGCCGATGTCTGGAGGCTGTTAGGGTTTGGATGGGTGCCAACAGGCTCAAACTCAACCCCGACAAGACGGAGTGGCTATGGGTTCTGCCTCCCAAGGATGTTTCAATCTATCCGTCCATTAGCCTGGGGGGGGAGCTTTTGACCCCCTCGGAGAAGGTCAGCAACTTGGGCGTCCTCCTCGATCCACAGCTAAATTTGGAACATCATCTTTCGGCTGTGGCGAGGAGGACATTTGCCCAGGTTCGCCTGGTGCACCAGTTGCGGCCCTATTTGGACCGGGAGTCTCTTCTCACAGTCACTCATGCCCTTATCACCTCGAGGTTCGACTACTGCAATGCTCTCTACATGGGGCTACCTTTGAAAAATGTTCGGAGACTTCAGGTAATGCAGAATGCAGCCGCGCGAGCAGTGTTGGGCTTGCCTAGAAATGCCCACATTTCGGCATCACTCCGCGAGCTGCATTGGCTGCCAATTGGTCTCCGAACCCAATTCAAAGTGTTGGTTATGACCTATAAAGCCCTTTATGGCATTGGACCAGGTTATTTACGGGACCGTCTGCTGCCCCATGAATCCCAGCGGCCGGTTAGGGCCCACAGAGTGGGCCTTCTCCAGGTCCCGTCAGCCAGACAGTGTCGCCTGGCGGGGCCTAGGAGAAGGGCCTTCTCTGTTGCGGCCCTGGCCCTCTGGAACCAACTTCCCCCGGAGATCCGTGTCGCCCCCACCCTCTTCGCCTTTCGTAGATTGCTTAAAACATACTTTTGCCGGCAGGCCTGGGGCAGCTAACACCTTGCCCCTAGCCAGTGTATGTTTCTGTGTATGTTTGTGGAGTGATTGGTTTCTTTTAGCTCAAGGTTTTTTTTATAGATATGTGTTTATTGTAATTTCTATCATGCTGTGAGCCGCCCTGAGTTCTTTGGAATAGGGCGGCATAGAAATTAAATAAATAATAATAATAATAATAATAATAATAATAATAATAATAATAATAAAATAAGATCCAAAATAAGTTTAATGATGCTTATAGTGGATAAAGGATGTAGCCCGGTCAGCCAGAAATTCAAGAAATCTCTCTCTATGGATCAACATGTAACTGGCTCTTAGACAAGAAATGTAATAACTCTTCTGAATTTCAAGAATGAAAAGCTACTTACCACATACATATTTTTGCCTTATGTGGCTTGGGCTGAAAGAAAAAGGTCAGTTTTAGATACATTTTCTGATAGTGTGATGTCTAATCCACAGTAGAGTTAGTTCATTGTTTATTAAAAGCATCAACATACGAATTGCTACATTTTATTGGTAGAACTCTGAGATTTAATTCACACACTCATGTCTTGTAAACCATGTTTCATTCGATAAACATTTATCATTTAATAGATTGCAAAAAAGCATTGTCTACTATAACCATTAGCTTATATGTATCTTCACCTTTGTGGTGATTAATTATATTTTGCACGTGTTTCTCAGACATCTACTAAGAAGCAGCATGCGACTTGTAGCATTATGGTTTATTCAACAAGTCATAGTTCAAAAAGGTAGGTGTTAAGTCTGCTATAAGGAGATGTGTCCAAGTTTATTTGCAGAATATCTAGCCACATAGGTTTCAATTATTTCCATTATGCTGCCTGCTGCAACACACTGTATTAATTTTATTACTGTTATGTCAAATTATATATATCTGGTAATTCCATTACAGGTAGTCCTTGACTTACAACCATTCATTTAGTTACAAGTTACAAGAGCACTGAAAAAAGTGACTTATGACCCTTTTTCACACTTGTGATCGTTGCAACATTCCCATGGTCACATGATTGAAATTCGGACACTTGGCAACTGACTCATATTCACGACAGTCATATTCATGACAGTCGTAGTGTCCTAAGGTCATGTGATCAACTTTTGTAACTTTCTGACAAGGAAGTCAATGGGGAAGCCAGATTCACTTAACTAACTTGTTACTAACTTAAGCACTGCAGCAGTTCACTTAATAACTGTGGCAGGCAAGAAAGGTCATGAAATTGGGCAAAATTTACTGAACAAATCTCTCGCTTAGCAACAGAAATTGTGGGTAATGATAATAATAAAGTTGGAAGGGACCTTGGAGGTCATCAAGTCCAACCCCCTGCTCAGACAGGAAACCCTATACCATTTCGGACAAATGGCTGTCCAGTCTCTTCTTAAAAACTTCCAGTGTTGGAGCATTCACGGCTTCTGGAGGCAGGTTGTTCCACTGATTAATTGTTCTAACTGTCAGGAAGTTTCTCCTTAGTTCTAGGTTGCTTCTCTCCTCGATTAGTTTCCATCCGTTGCTTCTTGTCCTGCCTGTCAGATGCTTTGGAGAATAGCTGGACTCCCTCTTCTTTGTGGCAGCCCCTGAGATCCTTCTCTTCGTTAGACTAGACATTCCCAATTCCATCCTTTCCTTATATGTTTTAGCCTCCAGTCCCCTAATCGTCTTTGTTGCTCTTCTCTGTACTCTTTCTAGAGTCTCAGCATCTTTTTTACATCGTGGTGACCAAAACGACCACTACTGTCATCGTAAGTCAAGGGCTGGCTATATTTTATTTATTTATTTGTAAACTTTTATACCGCCCCTCTCCCATAGGACTCGGGGCGGTTTACAGCCAAATTTAAAACGTAACAATAATAAATATTTAAAACAGAATTAAATAACCTAGGCTGTACTAAAAACCAAATTAAAATCCCATACTAAAACCCTAACTACTTAATTTAAAATTACATAAAAACCCGAGGAGCTCTAGGCCAGGCCGGCTTGATTGAAGAGATAAGTCTTCGATTCTCTTCTGAAGGTGCGGAGATCATGACATGTCCGGAGTTCCGGAGGGAGCTCGTTCCACATCGTCGGAGCCCCCACAGAAAAGGCTCTCCCCCTGGGCGCCACCAGCCGACATTGCTTAGCCGATGGCACCCTGAGGAGGCCCTCCCTGTGGGAGCGAACTGGTCGGTGGGAGGTATTTACTGGCAGTAGGCGGTCCTGTAAATAACTGGGTCCTATGCCATTGATATTGGATATCTTCACTGGATAATCGTAAAGACAAGAGAGACCCAATGACAGCAAGGGCTACAAAACAACTTGTCATTATCTTCAACCCCAATTATTCAATTTAAGTAAAGCATAACCTAAACATCCAAGGAACTGACTCAAGCTTTGCGGTTTTTAGCTGTAGCTCTCTGCCCTGTATGTTTTTTCTCCTCCTTGACCTCCGGAGATCCATTGAGTTTGCGGCTGCACAGCAGGCAGACGTTATCTGCATACTTGAAGGATCATTCAAATGAAAAATATATGTTGGAGTGGAAAAAATGGATAGACTACATACAAGAGAAACATCAATCAAAGAAAATGTATCTTGCTTATACGTAGTTAAATCTTGAAATGCTGAGTGAAGAATGTTTACAAGTATAAAATGATTGTATTAAGTTGAGTTGCACTCAACCTGATTTTTCCCTTTGTTTCCTCTGTATACATTTACAAATATATACTTAATAAAAAAAATTAAAAAGCAAAAAAACAAAACAAAACAAAACAGGTGAAACTTCCTAGGGATTCTTGATCTGTTGAACTTGCTTGTTTGTCCCTCAAATGCTACGAGATTCTCCCCGGAGGACATAATTTACCCAAGGCAGCAATTTATAACTATTACTTTAATATTTCTGTTTTTACCGGCTGGAGGCTCTCCGGCCCCATTTCGGCTAGCTGGGCGGCGAGGCGTGGGGAAAAGCACGCGTTGCCATGGCAATCCCTGCTTCAGCCTTTCCGGGTCCCATCGGCAGCTGTGCAATCAGAACGAGGTATACTAAGAAAGAACGAGCGAGCGAGCGCTTCGCCAATCGCAGAGATTTTCATTGGGGGTGAAAGAAACGGAAGACTTCCAATATAGATAGAACATAATAACAAAATAGAGGAAAGTAACAAAAAAATCCGGAATGGTTGCCAAGAAGAAGAATCCATTTCTTGGTCTAACCTGCGTAGAATTAATCTCTAACATTTAATAATCAAATCTGCTTTTTGCTACCTAGATGGGAAAATGTAACTCCCTCTCAAAGTCCAATAGAATGGTTGTCTCTACATTTTCTATCTCTATCTCAATATCAATAGAAGGAAAGAGCCAATACGCCAGCGTAGCTATGGTAACACTACCTTCGCCAACGTAGGCTCCAATCAGAGGAGACCACAATGCAAGGTCTTCCGCGCTTTACCCAATCGCCTTCTTGCCCCGTCCCCCTCTCCCAACAACTTCAGAATAATAATCCCGCCCACTTTCCTTACAGTTGTCGAAGAGTTGGAGCGTTGGTCGCGTTGGTCGCGTTGGTCACGAGCGTCCGCGTCTGCGCACTCTGCTGAACGCAGAGCGAAGCCGAAGACGTTGAGTTCCGTTGAGAGCGGAGGCGGAGGTTGGACCTCCGGGAAGGGAATCGGGCGAGCATGCGCGGTAGCTGCGGTGGCGTTGCTTGTCGGCAGCGTCGTACCGAGCCGAGGGCTATGGAGGAGAGGGATACCCGTCTGGGCCGGTGAGTGCTTGGGCAGCCTCTCCCTCACCGGAGGCTTTCCTTTCGCCCCTCTCCATTACTCCCTCTCCTCACTGAGGTCTCCCGTCTTGCCTACCTCTCTGCAAACGTACCGTTTCTTCTTACACCGTATGTTAAAATACACGTTATGACTGAAACTGCCATTTGTAGCGGATACGAGGGCTTCTTTGGGGAAAGCAGTGTGTGAAGTGTCACTCCAGGTGGAAATATAAAAGTTAGGTAGGGGAAAAGGCAGCTAATAGTCAGTCCCCCCCCTTTTTTAAGCAACCCGGATTTTGACACTTCTTGGCTGTTTCTATCCCCTTTTTCTCGCCCAAGTTCCCTTCTCCCATCTCTGAGCCTTCTTCCAGTTTATTTAAATTTGTGTATACATACATACATGTACACACATACATATGCACATACATATATATATATATATATATATATATATATATATATATATATATATATATATATATATATATATATATATATATATATATATATATATATATATATATATATATATATATATATATATATATATATACATACACACACACACACACACACACACACACACACTTATACATATACATACACACATAAATATATACTGCCCATCTCCCCTACAAGGGCAGCAGTTCTCCTTATTCCTTATCTTTTCACTATTCCCAATTTTGTGCTCCATCCTTAGAGTATTTAATAGCACCCACCCTCCCTACCAGCTGTTTTTTTTAAAAAATATATATATATGGAGAAGTAGCAGGTTTGTGCTTGAAAAATCCTTGCATTTTTAAAATTTTAATGTAATTTTAATTTTAATGCAGTTTTTAATGTATCGGTTTAGTACTGGTGAAATGCTCCCCCCACCCATGAAATTTGACTGGTCCGAATCCTGATAGCCTAGAGTTGCACTTTTGCAAATTGTTGCCCAAGTCAATTCTTAAATAAAATATGTTGCTACAATCCCTGTTTTTGCTCATGTTCTCCATCAAAAGCCTTGTGGTAGGGCTTTTTAAATCCCTCTTCTGGCCAGTTTTAGGCCAGTGATTTATTTATTTTTTTGCCACATTTCGAAACCATCTATCTCCCTCACAGCGATTCTAGGTAATAGAATAATACATAGCAACATAAAAATTGTCTAAATATTATAATACAAGGTAGATTAAAACAATAAAATATTTAAAATTCAAAATTAAACGAGGGCCTTTAGACATTTTATGCATTAAATAGCACTCTAGTTGGAGTAATTTCAACTTTTTCTCCTTTTTAGCTGAACAGCTGCCTCTTTGGCTAACTGCCTGATTCCTGGGTTCAGGCCCACTGCCGAAAGCCACTATGTCAGGGGCTGGAAGCAAGCGGGCTGCTGGAGATGGAGGAGCAGGACCTCCTGAGAAAAAATCCAACCGGGAGGAGAAGACCACCACTACGCTGATGGAGCCTATTCGGCTTGGAGGCATCTCTTCCACGGTGAGGGATTTGCGGACTGAGTGCTGAGTGATAAAATCTGTGGTAATTTATTTTAGAATCCAGGATTAGGGAGAAATATTGAGAACACTTGCACATATAGACATAGCCTGTGTTTGTAAAATGGGAATTCAGGATATCAGGAAATAGCAAAAGAATTAAAGGAAATTACAGAGCAAGGCCAGAAAAATCCTAGGCTTAGAATTTTGCTTGAAAACCTGACATAGGCCCATCTATTTTAGTGGCATCTAAATTATTGGTGTACCAGCAGTCTTCTTAAAAGCTAGTCCTGATCTCTCTCTCTCTTTTTTTTCCTTTTTCTTTCCTTTTTAAAAATTGACGTGCAAATTTTGACCTATCCTTGAAACCAAATAGACTTAAGACTCTGGTTACGTTGTCTGAGTTATGAACCAGTTCAGCTCTTAGATCTTATGCTCTGAAAAGTTCATTAAAAAAATGATGGGTGAGAATGAATAATGGTTCATCCTATCTCAAATATGTTAAAGTATTATTACTCATGCTTATTTTGAAAGAGCAAAAGAGATTGGTTCATGAATTCGTTATCAATATATTGCTAATATGATGGAAAGGCAAGGGAGGAAAAAGCAGACGTAGGCAGCAATCTGTCTCTCTTGTTGTGTGGAAGATTTAGCTGTGATCATGATATAATACGCTTGGTAGTCATCTCAGTCTGATGCTCTCTAGTTCTCTTGGACTGCAGTGGCCATGATCTCTTGCTGGTGAGGTCATTGGGTGGAGATGAGGGGAATTACTGAGGTATAGATTTGTGGGCTCAATCGTTGGAATGTAGAATTTGTTTGTTAGAGAGGGTTTCATTCTTGGCTGTGCCTCGGGGTGGCTGCATTTGCAGGAGGAGATGGACCTCAAAGTGCTTCAGTTCAAGAATAAGAAGCTAGCAGAACGGCTGGAGCAGCGGCAAGCCTTTGAGGATGAGCTGCGGGAGCGCATAGAGAAGCTGGAGAAGAGGCAGGCCACTGACGATGCCACTCTCTCGATTGTCAACCGCTACTGGAAGCAGGTCAGAGAGCCCTCCTGGATAATCTCCTGTTTCTCCTTTCGGCTTCTAATCCATCCATGAACATAACTAGGGCAGAGGTAGGCAACCTTGGCTCTTTTATGACTCGTGGACTTCAACTCCCAGAATTCCTCAGCCAGCCATGCTGAGGGGAAAGGGAGAGGTTTCCAAGCTGAGTCATGCTGGCTCAGGAATTCTGGGAGTTGAAGTCCACGAGTCATAAAAGAGCCAAGGTTGCCTACCCGTGTCCTAGGGCAGCGGTTCTCAACCTTGGGGTCGCGACCCCATTTGGGGTCGCACGACCATTTCGCGGGGGTCGCCAGACACCGCGGGCCACCATTTTGTTTTTTTATTTTTTATTTTTTATTTTTTTTATTTTTTTTGGCGCGCGCGTGCCGCACATGCGCAGATCTACCCACCGCGCCGAAAAAAATAAATAAATAAAAAAAAAATAAAAATAAAAAAAATAAAAAACAAAAAACAAAATGGTGGCCGCGACGGGTGGATCCGCACATGCGCGGCCGCCATTTTTTAATTTATTTTTTATTTTTTTTTTAAAAAAAAATTTTCGGCGCGCGCCCGGGTCGGGGTCGCGGCGCGCATGGGCGGGGCAAGTGGGGTCTCAACCTGAGAAAGGTTGAGAACCACTGTCCTAGGGGAACCTTAAAGGCGTTAGCAGTGTTTTTAGGGGCAAAAAGGAAGCTGCTGTTGTGGGTCCTGAACTTTTCTCTGTGCTAGGCAGAATCCGAATAGAAAATACTGCCGTACAGATAGTCCTTGACTTTACAGCCACAATGGAGTGTGTCCATCGCAGTTGTAAGTTATAATAATCACAAAGTGGGTCATCACGTGACTGACCTGATTTTATTACCTTTTTTTGGTCATGTTTGTTAAATGAATCCTCGGTCTGCAAGCAAATGCAGCAGTTGTTAAGCAAACCCATTGTTTGCAATGGGGCCTTTTTGCTGACAAACCTGAAAGAAATTGCAGTTAGGTGAGTGCGAGACACTGTAAGTGTGGGCCTGATGCCGAGTGGCCAAAATGTCATGTGATCGTGGGGGGGGGGGCGGGGAGGAGAGACTCAGCTGTTGAGACTTTGAACCTGGATCATTGGTACCTTTGGAGTGGTCGCAAGTCCAAGAATACTGTATTTCATATTATGCCTAGAAGCTGCCTTCCTCCTGTATGCCCACCTCTGTTGATGTGCTCTTAAAATTCTCTATGGTCATTTCTGTTTCTTCAGTCTAGAGGGTTTTTTTCCCCCCTCCCTCCTACAGCTAGATGAGACAGTGCAGGTGCTCCTAAGACGTTATGATGGTGATTGTGGGCAGGCCCCCGAGGAGCCCAAAATGGAAATCCCAGGATCGGAATTGGAAGCTGTTCTCTTAGAGAGTTCTGACAGGAGAGGTAAGCCCAGGTTTCCCACGTTCTGGAGCAGTTATTTATTTATTAGATCAGGGCTTTTTAACCAGTGGCACCTGGCAGGTGGTACACGACAATCCTAGAAAAGTGGTAGCGGGAGAGGGGAATGAGCTGAACCACTGGCAGCACCACACAAGCCTGAGCGAGAGACGGCTGGAGCTGCAGGGCTGTCGGGGCTCAGCGGAAATGCCAGGATCAGTGCCACTTTCCAGCTGGTTGGCACTTCTTCGGGGGTGTCAGGGCTCAGTGGAAGCGCCAGAATCAGCGCCAGGCTCCAGCTGGAGCTCGGCGCTGATCCTAGTGCTTCTGCTGAGCCCTGAAAAAGCACCAATCAGCTGGAAAGCAGCGCTGATCCTGGTGCCTCTGCTGAGCCCAGAAGAAGCCCCGATCAGCTGGAATGTTGCAGCGTCTCCAGGGTCTTGTGATTTACATTCAGATGCTTGGCAACTGATTCATATTTATGACAGTCACAGTGTCCCAGGGTCATGTGAAGTGACCAAAACCTGCTGCAACCACCCAGCAGATGGGGGGAATAAAAACCAAACACCCCACCCCTGCTGCCAATCCTCAACAGAAATGCTCACGACAATGAAAACCTCAGACAGGAGGAAGAGCACCTCCGGGTGGGCAGGCAGGTGTCTTGCTTGGCTGTGGCTTGGGGGGCACTTTTTTCAGTGCCATTCGAACAGTCACTAAGCGAACTATTGTAAGTCGAGGACCACCTGTACTTTATCACTTTTTTTTTTTGGTCATCAAGTTTTTGACCCCTTGCTAGGCGACTGGTGGTACTCGGATGTTGCCATATCCTAAAAGTGGTACAACGGGTGAAAAGGTTGAAAAGCCCTGTATTAGATGTTTTATCTTCCCTTTATTTGGGATCAATTCGAGGCGGGGTACACATCTGATGCTCCTTCCTCTTGATTTCCCTGCAGCCACAACCTTGTGAGATGGGTTGAGCTAAGGGAGTGTCACTGGCCCAGCCGACTTTCACGCCTAAGAGAAGACTAGAACTCTCTCCTTTCCTAGCCCGGTACCTTGGACATTATGCTAAGCATGGACCAAGGGCTCTTCTGCCTGCCAACAACCCTGACCTTTGTCTTTTTTTCTTTTGGTCCATTCAGAGGCAGTGCTGTCCCCCGTTACGCCCCCTGCCCCCTGGAAGGCTGGGGATGTTGTGCTGAACGAGCCATCCCTTTCCTTCTTGGCTACCTTGGCCAGCAGCAGCAATGAAGAAATTGAGCTTCAGCTTCAAGAGCGCATGGAATTCTCCAAAGCTGCCGTCTCCCGCATTGTGGAGGCTTCGGATAAGATCCACCGGCGCATGGAGGAGCTTTGCCAGAAGATCCACGCGCGGGGTGAGACTAGATCCCACCTGAGGGGATACCTTCAAAACTTTCCAAATGCACGCTTAGCCTCTCGCTGTCTGTTCTGCCTCTGAAATTACTCCCAAAATGGAGGATTGGGGGGCCTCAATTTTTTTCTGTGGACTTGGTTGCAAGGAGGAGGGGTCGATTCAGATGTGCATTTTTTCCTATCCCCTCTCAGACATCTTTTTTTTTTAAATTTTTTTTATTGGTTTATAAGATAAAATACAAAAATACAAAAGAAAAAAATAGGGGAGGGAAAAGTGTAGGAAGTGGGGGGCAGGAAAGAAAGAAAAGGCACAGACTTCCGACTCCCTTTGGTGCAGTGGAATAAGATAATAACATCAAACCTCAACTTTTTACTTTTACATAATGCTATATACTAGCCATTTCTATAACAACAAACCTATCTAATCAGCAAAACCCAAAATGAAAGTTTCATTTTTTTCCCCCCTCAAGCACAAAGTCCAAAAGTGGTTTCCAGGTAGAAACAAAATGAACTGTGTTCTTTTCTTTAATCAAAGCATTCAGTTTAGCCATCTCTGCTGACTCCATCAACTTTTGCAGCCATTCGTCCGTTGTGGGAGTCAAAAGTGTCCTTCCATTTTTGCACCTAAATTAATCTTGCTGCCGTCAACGTATATCACATCAAAGACATCTCTCAGACACCTTGAAGATGTGCTACTGTGTAGAGCAGCGGATCTCAACCTATGGGTCGCGGGGGTCGCCGGACACCACGGTCCGCCATTTTGGTTTATTTATTTATTTATTTTATTTATTTTTTATTTATTTTTTCGTCGTGCGTGCGCCGCGCATGCGCAGTTCGGGCCGTCGTGCGCACGCTGCGCATACTGCGCATGCACGGATCGGTCCGTCGCGGTCCGCCATTTTGTTTTTTAAATTTTTTTAAATTTTTTTTTGTTTTTTTTGTCGCGCGTGTGTACGTGCGAGCAACGAGCCAATCTGCGCATGCGCGGCGCGCGCGACAAAAACTAAAAACAAAAATAAAAATAAAAAAAACAAAATGGCGGACCGCGATGGGCCAATCCGCGCATGCACAGCGTGCGTGCGCGACGGCCCGAACCGCGCATGCGCGGCGTGCGCGTGATAAAAAAAACAAAAAAAACAAAAAAACCCAACAAAATGGCGGACCGCGGGTCGGGGTCGCGGCGCGCATGGGCGGCGCAAGTGGGGTCTCAACCTGAAAAAGGTTGAGAACCACTGGTGTAGAGTTGAGACAGAAAAACTCCGCCAGACTGTTGTGTGAGGATGTTAAAAATGCCTGCTTTGAAAAACTGGAAATGTACTGGTCCCAGCTAGAAGACATGGCTTAATAGAGTTTCCAAAGTGAACCCATTACGAATGCATTCACATAAACAGTGTTGTGTGTCACTCTTTAACCTAGTTGTGCTTAATAATTTTTAGGCTGTCCCCATCTTACAAAAATACCACTTTGAAATCTGCATGAAATATTTCCTAAATACTTAATAATTCAGATTTTTCTTCAGTCAAAACTGAAGGCTCAGGCAGCAGAGGATTTCTTGTACTCTGACAGATGATATCCTTTTTTTTGGGAGGGGGTGGGGGAGAAATGCGCTTTTGAAAATATGCTTTTTTAGCAACTTTTTTTTTTGTTGCCTGACAATTTACAGTTATTCAGGGGAGGCTGTTGTGTATTTCCAGAGAAAGAATTGAAGAAAATAATTTTTACCCCTGGAGAGGATTTTTTTTTTAAACTCAATCCAAGTGCACTATTCTTACTTTGTGTGTTTTCTTGCTTAAACGTGTAGCTCAAGCAAAAAAAAAAAAAAAAAGCAAACCCACAAAAAAGATTTTTTGGGGAAGCAAAGCACGTGTATGTGAGAACATAAGCGGTTCCTTGCTGGATCATCTAATCCAGCGGTTCTCAACCTGTGGGTCGCGACCCCATTTGGGGTCGAACGACCGTTTCACGGGGGTCGGCAAACACTGCAGTCCGCCATTTTTCCCCCCCATTTCCCCTCGGCCGTCGTGCGCGTGCCGCGCATGCGCGGTTCGGGCCGTCGCGCCCCGCGTGCGCGGTTCGGGCCGTCGCGCTGCACCCCTGTGCGCGGTTCGGGCCGTCACGCCGCGCATGCGTGATGTGGGCTGTCGTGCCGCGCATGCACGGCGCAGGCCGGGATCGCACCGCGCATGGGCGGCTCAGGTGGGGTCTCGGCCTGAAAAAGGTTGAGAACCGCTGATCTAATCACAGTGGCCAGTCAACTACACAGGGAAGGCCATTAGTCTCCCAGCAGAAGCCTTCAGAATCTGTGGTGCGGCCCCCAAGGCTAATAGCCACTGATCCCCAATGCAGTTTGGAGCAAAGAGAATTGGGAAGTCTACATTTTGAGAGTTGGTGTCTTATTCTGCAGCAGACTTTGACCAATTGGAAGAAGTTGTGAGGGCTCTCAACAAGGAGCTGACGAGGGAGAATCGCCACCTGCAGGACCTGATCACCCAGATGCAGGAGAAACACCATAAGATTTCGTTGGAGGTAGGTTCCTTGTCCCGTCTTGCTCTTGTGGCTTCTTCTGGCCGCAGCCGCTGGCTCGGGGCAGGAGCTGTTCTGAGACTGGCATCTATTTTCAGTACACAGAACTGCAGGACAAAGTGACTTCATCGGAGACCAAAGTGCTGGAAATGGAGACAACCATTGAAGACCTGCAGTGGGACATAGAGAAGCTGCGCAAACGGGAACAGAAGATCAACAAGCACCTGGCCGAAGCATTGGAGCAGGCAAGAATGGCCTTCAAGGGGGTCTCCTCCCCTCCCTTCTGGCTCATTGGGGGGGGAGAAACTGTTTTCATTGAATTGTAACTGCTGGGTGAGGGAGGGAACGCCTAACTCTAGTGCAGTGGTGGCGAACCTATGGCACGCGTGCCAGAGGCGGTACTCAGAGCTTGTGAATCTGTTTGGATTTGATGCGCTCCGACATCAGCTTGAAGTTGGCGTCATCCTTCTCACGCAGCTGCTGGTTTAGCCGCATGTTCTGCTCTTGCATGTCCTCGAAAGCTTGGCCTGTCACATCCATCTCTGAGAGAAGCGCCTCTTCCTCCTGATCCACAGAAAAAAACAGAGGAAAAAACAAAACCAATAGGAGAATTGGAATTTCCCCAGCCCAGCCCTTACTAATAATCTCATAACCACATTTTTTTTCTTTCTCATGCTAGAATGTCTAGATCAGTGGTGGCGAACCTATGGCACGTGTGGCAGAGGCGGCACTTGGAGCCCTCTCTGGGCACGCGCACTATGCTCCGGAGATGGCAACCATCCCTCTTCAAGCAGCCGCCCGCTAACTTGCCGAGGTCCTATGTGGCTGGATGCATCCCAGCACGGCTGCTTTCCCTCCCCCTGTCCCATCCCTCCTGGCCTCGCATGCTCTCCTTTTCCTGGGCACGACCCACTGCATTGCCTCCTCAGCCGTGGGCTGGCCGTCCAACTCAGAGGCGGCTTCTCTGAACTGCTGGCGGCGGGTTGCCGAGCTCCAGAGTGCGCCGGTCGAAGGGCCAGCTGGCTTTGGCTGCTGACGGACGCTATCGGCCCCTATGCCCTCGCTGGCCTCTGTGTGCGGGGGCCGATGGTGTCAGGCAGCAGCCGACCCGGCCCCTGCCTCGCCTTGCCCTGCGACAGTGGCACCCCCGCTCTGCCTCGCCTCCCCTCACCCTGGAGGACGAGCCTCCTGCCCAATGCCCCACCTGCTAGAGACCCCCTGGATCTCCCCAAACCCTGCCCGGCCCCCACAGACATCCCTCCCCCCCGAGCAACATTGAGGTGGCCATGTCCACCTTGACCACACCACCCAATCTGCCATGACCACCACAGCCACGCCCACCCAGTGGGCCACGCCCACCTGGCGATAAATAAGTGGGTTTTGGGTTGCAGTTTGGGCACTCGGTCGCTCGAAGGTTCGCCATCCCTGCTCTAGAGGGCAGGAAGTCCTTGTCTGGCTCTCCATTCTGAAGGACAGCCAGACTGCAAGTGAAGCAGGAGGAGCTCGCCTTCAAGCCTCTGCCTTGGTCATGCTCTCTGATCAGGAGGAGGTCTGGTGGGTTGCCCACTTGTAGGAGACCATTTTGGAAAGCTACCCTTTCAGATCTTGCTGGCCTTTGATTTCCAGCAGTCTTCCAGCCATCACAGTTAGTGAGGAGGAATGCTGGCAATTGCAGTTCAGCAGATTTGGATAAACGGCATATTTACTCCTGCGGTCCTACATCCATCCATGTGCGTCAAGCCGCAAAGACGATACATGCCGTATGGCAAAAGAAGACTCAGATCCTCAGGGTCAAGCTATTTCCTGATCTTCAGTTATGAATTACTCCTTTCCCTTTCATATCAGCCCATCTGCCCCTTGGGAAAGATGGATCTGTTCACTCAGTAGACAAGAGCTCTCTTCCGACCTCGTGGACCCAATGACCTTTTATTTCTTGGGTTCTGGAAAGCTTTGAAGACGGTTCTGATGGCAATGTTTAACAAAAGCATCAGATCAACCTGACGTGGCAAGGACTAGTGGGGGGTAGGCAACCTTGGCTCTTTTATGACTCGTGGACTTCAACTCCCAGAATTCCTGAGCCAGCCATGGTGAGGGGAAAGGGAGAGGTTTCCAAGCTGAGCCAGGCTGGCTCAGGAATTCTGGGAGTTGAAGTCCACAAGTCATAAAAGAGCCAAGGTTGCCTACCTGACTTACAACCACAATTGAGCCCCAGATTTCCATTGCTAAGCAAGACAGTTGTTCAGTTGAGTTCTGCTCCATTTTACAACTTTTTTTTTTGAATCTGGCTTCCCTATTGATTGTCAGAGGGTCACAAAAGGTGATAACCCCAATACATTGCAGCCGTCATAAATACGAGTCAGTTGCCAAACATCCAAATTTTGATCGCGCGACCGTGGAGACAATGATTTTCACTTTTTAATCAAACTGTCACAGATGTCTGTATTTGCTAGGCTAAATAGTATAATTATTCATACAATGAAATATTGACACTTTTAACAATACAGTATGTTAAAAATTTTGAATGATAATCCAAGTGTATATTAATGTTGAATTTTTATTATAGCTTATGTTGAAAGCCTCTGGCGAGCCTTGACATTTTTTCAGAGAAATTTTTTTTATTAAAGTTTATTGTACGTTAAAATGCAAATAGAAAAATTAAGAAAATTAGAAAAAAATGCCGACAAAGATTTAAAGAAAGGTAGTATTTACCAACACATTTTCCAAAAAGCCTATCAACAAAATCGTTGTAACCATCCAAACCTGAAATTACAGTTTCATTTTTTTCAGTTTCGAGTACAAAATCCAGATGTGGTTTCCAAATGGAAACAAAACTAGATAGATTTTGCTCTTTAGCTAAAACTGTTCTAATTAATTTGAGTCTTGAAATTTGATGGCACATAGATTTGACAAATAACGTCAATAAGACGCTACTATTGCAGGCAGAACCTATTGAAATCCAGAACTAATTTTGCAGAAGTACATAAACAATTCAGAAAATGCAGTTAATCTTTCAGTATTAAGCAAGGCTAGGTGTCTTGTGAAAGATTTTGTTCACACCATTGTGTGTGTGTTTGTGTGTGTCCATTTACACATTTGCCGTTTGGTTTTAGAGGTTACTGATTTTTCACTCTTCTTCTTTTTTTTTTTTGGCAGCTGAATTCAGGTTACTACGCCTCAGGCAGTTATGGTGGGTTCCAGGGGGGCCAGATCACCCTTAGCATGCAGAAGGTAAGCTGGAAAAACGTGACGGGAAAATAAATTGTAGGCCTGCAGTTTCTGCTGACTTAATTTGGGCTTGCTTTGCAGTTTGAGATGTTGAATGCCGAGCTGGAAGAGAATCAAGAACTTGCCAACAGTCGCATGGCAGAGCTGGAGAAGCTGCAGCAGGAAATGCAGCAGGCTGTTAGAACTAATGAGAAGCTTAAGGTATCTGGATAGCTGTCAAATAACACCACCCTGTGGTGATAAGCTGGAAAGAACTAATACAACCCTTAACAGCCTGCACTTTTAAAAACATTCTGACTACCGAGAGTGGCAGGAAGCATTCAGTGACATCAGTGGGAACATCAAAGGCTTAAATTCAGAGGTTGTTTTAATTGATATTCATGCAATATTTGGAACTGGGTCAGCTTTTTTTCATTAAAAATCAGTGAATTAAGAACATAAGAAGAGCCATGCTGAATCAGGCCAAAGCCCATCGAGTCCAGCCTTCTGTGTCACACAGTGGCCCACCAATTGTACATGGGGATCTTGAGCAGAAAGAGAAGGTAAAACCCTCCCTTTCCCTTGACCCCCAACAAATGGTACTCAAGGGAATCCTGCCTGCCTCAACCAACATAGAGGCGGCACATGGACATCCGTTTTAATAACCACCGATACACTTGGCATCCATGAATCTGTCTGACCCTGCCTTGAAACTATCAAGGCTGACAACTGTCACGACCCCTTCTGGAAGTGAATTCCATAAATCAACGACCCTCTGGGTGAAGAAATATTTCCCTTTATTTGTCCTCACTTTCTTAGCTATGAGCTTTAGGGAGTGCCCCCTTGTCCTGGTATTGTGTGATAGAGAAAATAATTTTTCTCTATCCACCTTTTCTATCCCATGCACCTTTTCTATCCCATGCAGAATTAACTCATCAGACACAATTTTACTGTGTATTTTTTGACAGGTAGTCCTCAACTTACAAACGTTTGTTTAACAACCATTTGAAGTTATGATGATGCTGAAAAGGTGACTTACACTCTGTCCTCGCGGTTACAACCGTCACAGAGTGCCGCTTTCCAGCTGATCGGTGCTTCTTCAGGGCTCAGTAGAAGCACCAGGATCAGCACCGAGCTCCAGCTGGAGCCTGTCGCTGATCCTGGTGCTTCCACTGAGCCTTGACAGCTCCCAAGAAGCGCCAATCAGCTGGAAAGCGGCACTGATCCTGGCGCTTCCGCTGAGCCCTGACAGCCCTGCAGCTCCAGCCGTCTCTCGCTCAGGCTTGTGCGGTGCTGCCATCAGTTCAGCTCATTCCCCTCCCCTGCTACTTTTCTAGGATGGTCCCGTACCCCCTGCCAGGTACCAGTGTACCACAGGTGGTACCCGTACCACTGGTTGAAAAGCCCTGCCCTAAATCACATTGCAGCTTATCTAACCTTGCTTTAAACACAGAACTAGAAATCTCAAACTCTGTTCTTCTTTTAGTCTAATTAATTTAGATGCTTTTAGTCTTTGTGGTGGCATTTCCACTCCGTTCACTGATAAAACATCTCTGAGTGTGGCCAGCCTTTTCTGGGAATCTTAAATCCGTACCTGCTTCCTAGTCACCCATTTTCTTCCGAGAAATATATAAATAAACCCATGCAAAAACTACTGCCCTATATAGCTCAGCGTTCTTCAACCTTGGCCGCTTCAAAATGTGTGGAACTGGAACTCCCAGAAGTCTTTTAAAACAAATTCTGGGAGTTGAAGTCCACGCCTCTTAAATCGGCCAAGGCTGAGAAACAATGCTTTAGTTTGTATGCTGTGTCTCAAAAAAATAAAATAAAAAAAAATCAAACAGCTACTGCAGCTTCAGGTCTCTTCCTTTTAGTACTTAGTATTAATCTGTTGCTGACGATTAGGTAGAAATTTTACATGGCTGTTTGGGCCACAGTGAAGGAACACTCCCCCCCCCACCACCTCCCTTTCCCGGTTTGTTTGACATTGGATAATGATACGCTGCGCCTGGCTGTTTCCCTTCTCCACCCTGGCTTGTAGGTGGCACTGCGGAGTCTTCCGGAAGAGGCTGTAAAGGAGACTCTGGAGTACAAAGTGTTGCAGTCCCAGTTCTCACTGCTATACAACGAGAGCCTGCAGGTGAAAACGCAGCTGGATGAGGCCCGGGCCCTGCTCCTCACCACCAAGAACAGCCACCTGCGCCACATCGAGCACATGGAGGTGAGCTCTCCAGACCCTCGCCTCCCGCCAGGGGTGCTGGGGTGTTTTCCTTCTCATCCTCTTAGCCATGGGCCGCCATCATCGTCGTCATACGGTCAGACCTTTGGTTAGGGACTGCAGAGCGAGCCCCCACTTGGGTGCGCTTTTTGGCTCCTGGGGGCTGATGCGGCTTCCTTCTCCTTGATGACAGAGCGACGAGCTGAACGTGCAGAAGAAGCTGCGGACGGAGGTGATCCAGCTGGAGGACACCCTGGCTCAGGTGCGCAAGGAGTACGAGATGCTGCGCATTGAATTTGAGCAGAACCTGGCAGCCAACGAACAAGCTGGTGAGGCTCCGCCTCCTCTCTGGGGAGCCTGGGATGCTCCTGTCCTGGGGGGGGCCAGTCATGCTGCAGCCCATTCCCAGGAGATCTCTGGCCGCGAGGAGAGGGCACCAACTGATATCCCTGATGTTGCTAGTTGTTTCCCGAATGTTACCTCCTGTTCTTTTTCCTCCCCTTCCTGCCGTGTTCTCCTATGTGGAGTGTGATGACCCAGGGCCCCAAACGGAGGCAAAGCAATCAGTTGGCCAGAGCAGTAGTCTTTTTAATCACTGCCAATGTTCACCCAACAGCCCCCATATATGCTGGCACGAGTTGAAACAAAACAGCCAGGGACGTTTACACTGTTCCTATAAAGAAAGACAGATAACAAGCAAACGTATAATCCTTTTAACTCCCAGCTTGCCTGCAAACTGCACACTGCAGACTGCAAGGAGAGATCAGCAGAAAGCAAACTGGTCCAGAATACAAAGTGTCCAGGTTACAAGAGCACACAATCTCAAGATTTTGCATTTGTTCCCGGCAAATGCCCTACCCCACAGCATCTCCTTAAATCCTACTCCCCAGGTGTGCCTTGTGGAGTGGGGCGGGAGCCTCCGTTGTTCCCTCCTCCTCTCTGCTCTCCTTGCTCTAGGATCAGGTGGGGAGGGGCCTTGCTCCTCGCCTGAACTCTGCCTTCCCTGTTCCAAACCTGAAGGGCCCTGGCCTGCCTCAGCCTGCTCCTCCCCACCGTCCTCCGAAGCCACAGACACCCCCTCCTGGGCCTCAGCAGGGAACTCCATATCTTCCTCAGAGTCAGGCTCCGAGAGAGGCATGACAGGGAGTCACTTTTAAATCATTCCTCCATCTTGTTTTGTTTTTTTTAACGGTGTTAGTCATTTCTAATGGTTTTAACCCTGAAAGTTCTCTCTGATCATCCTATAACTCTTTTGAGATTCTTTCTAAGGAGGTGGTATAGATATATATTTTTTTAATGAAGAAAGGTTGGGCTGGAACTCCCAGTAGTCTTTTAAAATAATTTTTTTTTGTTTAACTGGAAATTTGGGGGCTTAGAGCTATTACAGTATGTAATCGATGAAGATGTCAACCCAATGCGCAGCAGCAGTTGAAAAAGCAAATTCCATGCTTGGCATGATTAGGAAGGGAATCGAAAATAAGTCAGCAAGTGTTGTATTGCCTCTGTACAAATCGATGGTGAGACCACACTTGGAGTACTGTGTACAGTTCTGGTCACCGCACCTCAAGAAGGATATAATGGAACTGGAAAAGGTGCAAAAAAGGGCAACAAGAATGATCAAGGAAATGGAGCGCCTCCCTTATGAAACCAGATTGCAAAGCCTCGGTCTCTTCAGCCTTGAAAGACGGCGTTTAAGGGGTGACTTGATCGAAGTGTATAAAATCATGCATGGGATAGAAAAGGTGGATAGAGAAAAATTCTTTTCTCTATCACACCATACCAGGACAAGGGGGCACTCCCTAAAGCTCATAGCTAAGAAAGTGAGGACAAATAAAGGGAAATATTTCTTCACCCAGAGGGTCTTTGATTTATGGAATTCACTTCCAGAAGGGGTCGTGACAGCTGTCAGCCTTGACAGCTTCAAGGCAGGGCTAGATAGATTCATGGAGGCCAAGTGTACCGGTGGTTATTAAAACGGATGTCCATGTGCCCCCTCTATGTTGGTTGAGGCAGGCAGGATTCCCTTGAGTACCATTTGTTGGGGGTCAAGGGAAAGGGAGGGTTTTGCCTTCTCTTTCTGCTCAAGATCCCCATGTACAATTGGTGGGCCACTGTGTGACCCAGAATGCTGGACTCGATGGGCTTTGGCCTGATTCAGCAGGGCTCTTCTTATGTTCTTATGTTCTTAGTATAGTGGTTCAGGTGCTGGATTAGAAGGTGAAAACTCAGGATCCAGGCCTCCCTCATCCCCAGAAGCTCCCTGGGAGACTTTGGGCCCCGTCCACCTTACAGAGTAGTAGTTGTGGGAAAAGAGAGAGGAGGGAGCATTGTATATGTTGCCTTGAGCTCCTGAATGAAAGATTAAAGAAGGGGAGACGCTGAGCACTCCGTGGGGAGCTGGGCTGGAGAGAGTGGCTCAAACACTTGTTCTTTCTCCCTCTGTCTCCCCTCTCAAATCCGAGGTCCCATCAATCGGGAGATGCGCCACCTCATCAGCAGCCTCCAGAACCATAATCACCAGCTGAAGGGAGACGTGCAACGGTACAAGCGCAAACTGCGGGAGGTGCAGGCCGAGATCAACAAGGTGGGTCTCCCGGGGGGGAATGGCTGAAGGGAGGCCGGGCATCAAGGTCAATGGGCTTTCACCCCTTCTCTCCTGCCTGGTTTGGGTCTGGGAAGGACGCAGTTCTGCTTTATAACCAGGGACCTGAGGACCTGCAAGTCATCCTGATCTTTTTTTATTTTCATTGAAAAAGAAATCCATGCTCTCAAATGCATGTTTTCACTATGAATGTAAAATCTGACAGGCTTTGTTGTTGTTAGTTGCGAAGTCGTGTCTGACCCATGGACAACGTTCCTCCAGGCCTTCCTGTCCTCTACCATCTTCTGGAGTCCATTGAAGCTCACGCCTACTGCTTCAGTGACTCCATCCAGCCACCTCATTCTGTTATCCCTTTCTTCTATTGCCCTCAATCTTTCCCAGCATCAGGCTCTTCTCCAGTGCGCCCTTCCTTCTCATTAGGTGGCCAAAATACTTGAGTTTCAACTTCAGGATCTGGCCTTCTAAAGAGCAGTCAGGGTTGATCTCCTCTAGGACTGACTGGTTTGATCGCCTTGCAGTCCAGGGGACTCGCAGGAGTCTTCTCCAGCACCATAGTTCAAAGGCCTCCATTCTTTGTTGCTCAGCCTTTCTTATGGTCCAGCTTTCACAGTCATACATTGCAACTGGGAAAACCATGGCCTTGACTATACACACTTTTGTTGGCAGGGTGATGTCTCTGCTTTTTAGTATGCTGTCTAGATTTGCCATAGCTTTCCTCCCCAGGAGCAAGCGTCTTTTCATTTCTTGGCTGCAGTCCCCATCTGTGGTGATCGTGGAGCCCAGGAAGATAAAATCTGTCACTACCTCCATTTCTTCCCCATCTGTTTGCCAGGAATTGAGAGGGCCGGATGCCATGATTTTGGTTTTCTTAATGTTGAGTTTCAAGCCAACTTTTGCACTCTCCTTCTTCACCCGCATCAAGAGGCTCTTTAGTTCCTCTTCACTTTCTGCCATTAGAGTGGTATCATCTGCATATCTTAGGTTGTTGTTGTTATTATTATTATTATAATTATTATTATTATTATTATTATTATTATTATTATTATTATTATTATTATTATTATTATTATTATTAATTAATTAAATTTCTATACTGCCCCTCTCCCGAAGGACTCGGGGCGGTTTACAGCCTTAAAATTTAAAAAACATATAAATGTACAAAATTAAAATATTTAAAAATAAATTAAACAAATTAGGCCATAAAATCTATAAAACCCAATATATACAAATCCTAAAATCCTAAAAATTACAAAAATCCTAAAAATTAGACAATCCCCCTAAAACATTTTCACCCGGTTGGAGCCGGAGCTTCTATGCCAGGCCGGCCTGTTGAAAAAGGAAAGTTTTCAGTTCCCGACGGAAGGTGCGTAAGTCCGTCATCGTACGGAGTTTGGGGGGGAGCTCGTTCCATAGTGTGGGAGCTCCCACAGAGAAGGCTCTCCCCCTGGGGGTCGCCAGTCGACATTGTCTGGCCGACGGCACCCTGAGGAGGCCCTCTCTGTGGGAGCGTACCGGACGGCGGGAGGTATTTGCTAGCAGTAAGCGGTCCTGTAAGTATCCGGGTCCGATGCCATGGAGCGCTTTAAAGGTGGTCACTAACACCTTGAACCGCACCCGGAAGACCACCGGCAACCAGTGCAGCTCGCGCAGGAGCGGTGTTACATGGGAGCGCCACGACGCTCCTGTCACTACCCGCGCGGCCACATTCTGGGCCAGCTGAAGCCTCCGGGTGCACCTCAAGGGGAGCCCCATGTAGAGAGCTGATATTTCTCCCGGCAATCTTAATTCCCACTTTTGATTCATCTAGCCCTGGCTTTACTGTGGGCTTAACTTGTGTTATGGCAGTTTCCTGCCAGCCATGGTGGTCTCCTCAGTTCATGCTTCCCCCTTCATCTCATTTTGCAGTCAGTCCTCTACTCTGTGGAAAATGGAACCAAACTTGTTCATGTATAGCAGACCTGGTCATTTTTTAATGACCCAAGGTCCATATCTGGCCCTTTGGGTGTCCCCTGCCCGGGCAGGGAGAGGCGGCAGGGTGATGGCGGCAAGGACGGCGGCCTTCCCTAACAGTCCCAGCTTCTCACGTGCCCTCTTGGGAAAAGGTATTGCCGCTCCTGGTGTATAGGCTTGGCTACCACCTTGTTTTAAAGCGCTGGTTGGCTTATTGTTTCCTCAGGTTCGCATGCAACAGAGTGGGTTTCCTTCTGGTTTGGCCGTTGCAGCCCCAGCCCCAGGAAATGAAGACCCCGGCGGGCCCCAGGGCCACCCTGGGGTAGCTGCCGTCAAAGAGGAGGAAGAAACGGCGTCCTCCGACATAAAGAAAGAGTTCAAGGAGGTGCAAATCAAGAAAGAGCCCAAGGAAGAAGTGGTGTCTCCTCAGCTGCTCGGGAACCCGGAGGGAGTGAAAAAAGAAGAAGAGGAGACCTCTGGCCACCCCCAGCCTCCCGCTCCCCAGCCCCCGCCGCCGCCCCGCGCCAAAGAGCCTGAGCGGTCCAAGGGACGTGGCGGAGACCGGGGCGTTGACCGGGAGAGGTCACGGGATCGTGAGAAAGAGGCCTCTTCCTCTTCCTCCTCTTCACGGGATCGGGAGAAGCAGAAGGGTGGCGGAGGTAGTGAAGACGGGAAGAAGAAGGATTCGGATCTGCTCAAGCAGCTGCGAACTGAGCTCAAGTGAGCCTCGGGGGGGGGAGGGCGAGGAAAGGAGGGGGGCCTGAAAGGTGGAGGCGTGGTGTGGGGTTTCGTTTTTCAAAAACCTGGTTGTGAATAGTGCATGGAACGTAGACGGGGTGAGAGCGTGCTGTCGTTCTGAGTGTTCTGTTCTGTCTGGAAAGCACTTTAGACCAGCGGTTCTCAACCTGTGGGTCACGACCCCATTTGGGGTCAAACGACCATTTCACGGGGGTCGCCAAACAACGCAGTCCACCATTTTTTCCCCTTTTCCCCTCGGCCGGTGCAGGGGGCAGCACCGTGCATGCGTGCTGCGGGCCGTTGCGCCGCACATGCGCAGCGCAGGTCGGGGTCACGGCCTGAAAAAGGTTGAGAACCGCTGCTTTAGACTGAAAGGGAGAAAAAAATCTTAACCTGGGAAGGATCCCTGAGACTCTGTAGAGCTGCTGTGTATTCACACAAATTAGGGGAGGATTGGGGTGCTGGGGTGGCAGAGGCAGGCCTGGCAGTTAGCACATATGAGAACAACGCAGCTGGATACTGTGAATGTTGCCAATGGAAGCCTAGAGACTCAACTGACTTTCCTGGACGGTTGGCCCAGGAAGGAGGCTAAGTGCAAGGGGAGAAAAAATCTGTCAGGAAGTGTTGGTTCCACTACTACTACTACTACTACTACTACTACTATTTATTTATTTATTTATTTATTTATTTGTTTGTTTAGACTTATATGCCGCCCTTCTCCCAAGACCCAGGGCGGCTCACAACGAGAATACAAGTGAATACAAGTGAAAACATAACATAAAATCAATTAAAATTACTAATTACTATATAAAAAACTAGGTAATTCACCACACTCATACAACACACAATCACAGTCAAAGGCCCAGGGGCAGAGTGCAGCTCACACGCCCCAAACCTGTCTGCATAAATGTGTCTTCAACAGTTTTCAGAAAGCTAGGAGGGAGGAAGCAGTACGAACCTCTGAGGTACTACTACTACTACTACTAGTAGTAGTAATAATAACAACAATAACAACATCTGCCTATCCCAGGTCCTTGGTAAGGACTCGATAGGTAGACAAAATGCCAAATCCAGTCTGAACATCTGGCTGACTGTGCAATGATGATGATGATGATAATAATAGTAATAATAAGTTGGAAGGGACCTTGGAGGTCATCAAGTCCAGCCCCCCTGCTCAGGCAGGTAACCCTATACCATTTCAGACAAATGGCTGTCCAGTCTCTTCTTGAAAACTTCCAGTGTTGGAGCATTCACCGCTTCTGGAGGCAGGTAGTTCCACTGGATAATTGTTCTCACTTTCAGGAAGTTTCTCCTTAGTTCTAGGTTGCTTCTCTCCTTGATTAGTTTCCACCCGTTGCTTCTTGTCCTGCCTTCAGGCGCTTTGGAGAATAGCTGGACTACCGCTTCTTTGTGGCAGCCCCTGAGATACTGGAACACTGCTATCATGTCCCCCCCTCGTCCTTCTCTTCATTAAACTAGACATACCCAATTCCAGCAACTGTTCCTTATATGTTTTAGCCTCCAGTCCCCTAATCATCTTTGTTGCTCTTCTCTGCACTCTTTCTAGAGTCTCAGCACCTTTTTTACATTGTGGTGACCAAAACTGGATGCAGTATTCCAAGTGTGGCCTTACCAAGTGCAGGGGTAGGCAGCCTTGGCTCTTTTATGACCGGTGGATGGCTCAGGAATTCTGGGAGTTGAAGTCCACGAGTCATAAAAGAGCCAAGGTTGCCTACCCATGGCATTAGGTAGACCAGACCAGGATATCATCTCCACAGAAACACTGCTGGAAATATTTCTATGGAGGTTGGCTGTAAGTAGTAGAATCCTGCATAATAAGCACAAGCCTTCTTCAGAAGTTGTGGCTGCTCCCATCACTGGAAGTTTTTAAAAAGAGATTGTCATTGCCATTTGCCTGACATGCTATAGAGCAGGGCTTTTCAATCTTTTCACCCATTGTACCACTTTTAGGATATGGCAATATCCAAGTACCACCAGTTGCCGAACAAGGGGTCAAAAACTTGATGACCAAAAAAAAAAAAAAAGGAAAAAAGTGATAAAGTACAGGTAGTCCTCGACTTACAACAGTTCGCTTAGTGACTGTTTGAAGTTACAGTGGCACTGAAAAAAGTGCCCCCCAAGCGACAGCCGAGCAAGACACCTGCCTGCCCACCCGGAGGCGCTCTTCCTCCTGTCTGAGGTTTTCATTGTTGTGAGCATTTCTGTTGAGGATTGGCAATGGGGGTGGGTGTTTGGTTTTTATCCCCCCCGTCTGCTGGGTGGTTGCAGCAGGTTTTGGTCACTTCACATGACCCTGGGACACTGTGACCGTCATAAATATGAATCAGTTGCCAAGCATCTGAATGTAAATCACAAGACCCTGGAGATGCTGCAACATTCCAGTTGATCGGTGCTTCTTCAGGGCTCAGCAGAAGCGCCAGGATCAGTGCTGAGCTCCAGCTGGAACCTGGCACTGATTCTGGTGCTTCCGCTGAGCCCTGACAGCCCTGCAGCTCCAGCCATCTCTCGCTCAGACTTGTGGGTGCTGCCACTGGTTCAGCTCATTCCCCTCCCTCGCTACTTTTCTAGGATGGTCGCATACCACCTGAAAGGTGCCAATTTACCAGAGGTGGTACCCGTACCATTGGTTGAAAAGCCCTGCTATAGAGCAGGGGTCGGACCGGAACAGGGGCCTGTTCTTCACGTGGGCTCTGCTTCTTTTCTCAGAAAGGCTCAGGAGAGCCAGAAGGAGATGAAGCTTCTCCTGGACATGTACAAGTCAGCCCCCAAGGAGCAGCGGGACAAAGTGCAGCTGATGGCAGCTGAGAAGAAGACCAAAGCCGAGGTGAGACAAGGGTGCGGCCTCTCCGGAGATATGAGTCTTCCCAAAGTTCCAATTCTTCTGCTCACTCTTTGTCACAGGAGACCTGGACCTGTGTATCACTCCAGTGCCTGGGTCTGCTAAGCTCAGCCCCCTTAGAGGCTGCCAAGCTTCATGCTCTTCGGTGCTATCCTATGTTTCAGGATCTGGTTCTGGGCAAGACAGTGTGACTTTAGGAAGAAAATGGCCACGGCTTCCTCGTGTAGGGAAGAACCAGCTCCCCAAAGAAGGGTTGGCTGTGCTTTAGATAAATAACTCTATGACCATTTGTCATTGGGGTTGGTTCTCTTTAGTTTGACCTGCCAGGTGTACTTGGAAGGATTCTCTCCTGGGGTGGGGTCTCAAGTGAAGAAGTTGCCTCTGCTTTCTTTGACTCATTTCTTTGGGCAGGTGGAAGAGCTGCGGGTGAGGATCCGTGAACTGGAGGAAAAAGAGAAGAAAGAGAGTAAGAAAATGGCCGACGAGGATGCCTTACGCAAGATCAAGATGGCCGAGGAACAAATTGAGCATCTGCAGAAAAAACTGGCAGCAACCAAGCAGGTATGTGTTTCTGGGAGGGATTTGTGCTGCCAGAAACGATGCCCCAGAGCAGGAGGAGCCTAGAGAGGCTCTGAGGGCAGTTGCCATTTTTCCATACACAAAAAACTCAGTGTTGACCTGGTCCGCTGGTTGCCGTGAAGGACCACATTCATAGAGATGAGGCTCAAGGCCTGGTGGTTAGAACCTGTTAATAACAGATCAGTCCAGAAGTCCATCTAGACCAGCGGTTCTCAATCTATGGGTCGCTACCCCATTTGGGGTCGAACGACCGTTTCGCGGGGGTCGCCGGACACCGCGGTCCGCCATTTTGTTGTTTTTTTTTTTGTTTTTTTTTGGCGCGCGCTGCGCATGCGCGGTTCGGGCCGTCGCGCGCGCGCCGAGCATGCGCGGATCGGCCCGTCGCGGTCCGCCATTTTGGGTTTTTTTTGTTTTGTTTTTTTTTGTCGCGCGCGTGCCGCGCAAGCATGGTTCGGGCCGTCGCACACGCGCCGCGCATGTGCGGATCGTCCCATCGCGGTCTGCCATTTTGTTTTTTTTGGTTTTTTTTTCCGTCGCGTGCGTGCCGCGCATGCGCGGTTCGGGCCGTCATGCGCGCGCTGCGCATGCGGGATCGGCCCGTCACGGTCCGCCATTTTGTTTTTGTTTTGTTTGTTTTTTTTTCATCGCGCGCGCGCCACGCATGCGCGGTTCGGGCCGTCGCAGTCCGCCATTTTGGGTTTTTTTTGTTTTGTTTTGTTTTTTGTTTTGTTTTTTGTTTTGTCGCGCGCGCCGCGCATGCATGGTTCGGGCCATTGCGCACACGCCCCGCATGTGCGGATCGTCCCATCGCGGTCCGCCATTTTGTTTTTTGTGTTTTTTTTCCGTCGCGTGCGCGCCACGCATGCGCGGTTCGGGCCGTCACGCGCGCGCCGTGCATGCAGGATCGGCCCGTCACGGTCCGCCATTTTGGTTTTTTTTTGTTTTTTGTTTTATCCCGCGCGCCGCGCATGCGCAAATCGGCCCATCGCGCGCGCGCCCGGGTCGGGGTCGCGGCGCACATGGGCGGCGCAAGTGGGGTCTCAACCTGAAAAAGGTTGAGAACCACTGATCTAGATAGTGATGGCGAACCTTTTAGAGACCGAGTGCCCAAACTGCAACCCAAAACCAACTTATTTATCGCCGGGTGCCAGGTGGGTGTGGCCACTGGGTGGGCGTGGCTGTGGTGGTCATGGCAGAATGGGTGGGTGTGGTCAAGGTGGGCGTGGTCACCTCAATGTTCCTCATGGGCAGGGACACCAGTGGGGGGTTGGGCAGGGTTGGGGGAGGTCCAGGGGGTCTCTGGTGGGTGGGACAGTGGGCAGGAGGCTCATCCTATGGGGTGAGGGGAGACGAGGCAGGGCAGGGGTGCCATTGTCACAGGGCAAGACGATACAGGGGCCAGGGCGGCTGCTGCCTTACACCATTGGGCCCCGCACACAGAGGCCAGCGAGTGCATGGGGGCCGACGGTGTCCGTCAGCAGCCACAGCCTGCCGGGTCCTCGACCGGCGCACTCTAGGGCTCCGCAGTCCGCTGCCAGCAGTTCAGAGAAGCCACCTCTGAGCTCGACGGCCGGCCAACAGCTGAGGAGGCGATGCATTGGGTCGTGCCCAGGAAAAGGAGAGCATGCGAGGCCAGGAAGGATGGGACAGGGGGAGGGAAAGCAGCCGTGCTGGGATGCATCCAGCCACATAGGACCTCGGCAAGTTAGCGGGCGGCTGCTTGAAGAGGGATGGTTGCCATCTCCGGGGCATAGCGCGCGTGCCCACAGAGAGGGCTCCGAGTGCCGCCTCTGGCACGCGTGCCATAGGTTCGCCACCACTGATCTAGACATTCTAGCATGAGAAAGAAAAAAAATGTGGTTATGATATTATTAGTAAGGGCTGGGCTGGGGAAATTCCAATTCTCCTATTGGTTTTGTTCTTTTTTCTCTTTTTTTTTCTATGGATCAGGAGGAAGAGGCACTTCTCTCAGAGATGGATGTGACCGGCCAAGCTTTCGAGGACATGCAAGAGCAGAACATGCGGCTAAACCAGCAGCTGCGTGAGAAGGATGACGCCAACTTCAAGCTGATGTCGGAGCGCATCAAATCCAACCAGATTCACAAGCTCCTGAGGGAGGAGAAGGAAGAACTGGCCGAGCAGGTGCTGGCCCTCAAGTCTCAGGTAGGCAGCCAGCCGTCCACCACCACCACCACCACCACCACCACCAGGTTGGGGGAATCAGAGCTTTGAATGAAGAGGCCACTAAATGTAGACAGCTCCCGGAATACGTGCCGACCCCTTGTGCCTCCGGTTGCTTTCCTCAGGTGGACACCCAGCTCTTAGTCGTGCAGAAGCTGGAGGAGAAGGAACGGGTCCTGCAGGGCAATCTGGGCACCGTGGAGAAAGAGCTCACTCTACGCAGCCAGGCCCTGGAGCTCAACAAGAGGAAGGTGAGGAGCCGGCGTGGGAGCTGCCAAGTTAGGAAGCGAGTCTGGGCCTCGGATGGACCCAGGACTCCCGATGAGAATCCCTAATTAATTAAAAAAAAAAAAAGTAGGAAAAAAGGACAGACGTCGAAATCGGATTCTGATTGACAGGACTCTCACGGGGCGCTTTCACAGCCAGGGATGATGGGGGCATCGTTTAGATCAGCGGTTCTCAACCTTTTTCAGGCCGAGACCCCACCTGTGCCGCCCATGCGTGGTGCGACCCTGACCTGCGCCGCGCATGCGCGGCACGACGGGCCGAATCACGCATGCGCAGCGTGCACGTGGTGGCCCGAACCGCACATGCGTGGTGCGACGGGCCGAACCGCACATGCGCAGCACGACGGGCCGAACCACGCATGTGCGGCGCGATGGGCCGAATCGCGCATGTGCGGCACGTGCGCGACGGCCGAGGGGAAATGGGAAAAAAATTGGGGGAAAAAAATGGCGGACTGCCGTGTTTGGTGACCTGGAATAGGGCGGCATAGAAATCCAATAAATGATGATGATGACCCCCGTGAAACGGTCGTTCGACCCCAAATGGGGTCGCGACCCACAGGTTGAGAACCACTGGTTTAGATGTTGGTGCAGATTGGGTTGGGAACGCTGTGTTCTGCTTGCAGGCGGTGGAGGCGGCCCAGCTGGCCGAAGACCTGAAGGTGCAGGTGGAGCACGTGCAGACTAAGCTGAAGGAGATCCAGACCTTCATGGCTGAGAACCGGGCGGCCAAGGAGAAGGAGTCTTTCAACCTCAAAAGAGCTCAGGTGCCAAGGGGAAGGGGGAGGACAGGACAGGTCAAACAGGCCTGGGAGATGCTCCTGAGGAGGCAGCCATGGTTTATCATTTTGTGTGTGTGTGTGTGTGTGTGGTTTCCATCCCGGAGCTTGTTAGTGGATTAACATCTCCATTCATCTTCTGGTTCCTAATTTACCCAGGTTCCCAATTCCTTGTTAATCTGAAATTTTTTTTAATACTGTAATGTTTGTTTATCCTTGTTTTATGCTGTTGTGTGCCATCCAGTCACTTGGTTGAGATGGCCAGCCTATAAATTCAATAAACAAACAAGCAAACCAATAAATGGTACCTCTCCCCTCTCCCGCCTCCCCTCCCCCTCCCCGACTCATTGATGTGTCTGCTGTTCCCAGGAGGAGATATCTCGCCTTCGGCGCAAACTGGAAAAACAGCGCAAAGTGGAGGTGTATGCAGATGCTGATGAGATCCTACAGGAGGAGATCAAGGAGTACAAGGTGAGGAGAGCAGGGGAAGGAGGTTTGTAAATGAAGGGAAGCTCTCGCTGACGCCCCAGCCCCCTCACGCTGTGGTCTGTGCACACCCTCAGGCTAAGCTCACCTGTCCCTGCTGCAACACGCGCAAGAAGGACGCCGTTCTCACCAAATGCTTCCACGTCTTCTGCTTCGACTGCGTCAAGACCCGCTACGACACCCGCCAGCGGAAATGCCCCAAGTGCAATGCTGCCTTTGGTGCCAATGACTTCCACCGGATCTACATCAGCTGAGCAGCTGGCCCCGTTTTCCCTAACTTGCCCTCCCATCCATGGACTACCAGGGTGGGTGGGTGGGTGGGTGAGTGGGTGTGTCTCGTGGTTTACCTTTTCAAGACCAGCCTTAGGTCCACCAGAACTTGTTCCAGCTTTTTCGTTGGCTCCAGTCTGGGGATCCCTTCATAGTCATCTAAGGTATTCCTGAGGTCCTTGTTCAAGTGGATCCCTTTCCCCAAAGTGCCCCCTCTCTTCTCCCTGCTGGGAACCCTTCTGAGACTGCTCACAGGCTTTCTTTTGGGTAACGTTGGATCCTTTCCCTGGATCCTGAAGAACTCACTCCATTGCGCTTTCGTTCCTTTTAGCCTTTGCTGAAGAGGCTCTCCAACTTGCCTTGGGATTCGGTGGTTTCTCTTCTAGCGTTTTGCAGATTTAACACAGGATCCTCAATCGCTGGCTGCTGGCAGCAGTCACGCAGTTGTAATGCCCCCTCTTGAAAATGGCATTTCTATTTTTTAAGAATTTCAAGAACTGCTTGAGTGTTTTGAAAATAAATGCAGAGGTGGTCTGCTCCTGCAAGTTTCCTCTCTGTTCCTCTGAACCTAAGTATGTCTGTTTTATTGATGCACCAATAAAATAATTGGAGAATTATTTGTGTACAAAACTATAAACAGCTTAAGCTAAGGCAACTCTGTGTGGAGCAGAAGAACAGTATTTGCAGCCAATACAGTAATTTATTAACATGCAATTGCAGAAGTACAATACAAAAATTATAATTCATATTCCTGGGACAAGGAACTCTAAAACACACAATCACCAAATCCTTTTTGGACCAAATTTGTATGAAATCCAGAAGGCCAGGAGCTATCCTTGACTCAGAAGCAGGGAGTGGAGGGAGAAGGGGCATCATGTTCTGGAAGAACACGTAGAGGCATGGGTATCTTCTGCAATTTCTTGGGGTAAGAGCCCCCCTCTTAACCACACTAGCTGTTTGGGTAAGGGAAAGATGGGGAGGATGGTGTTTAAGGGGAGCCATTCCTGAAGACCATAGAGAGGCCTAGTGAGTGAGACTGTGTGTGTGTGTATGTGTGTAGGTGTTTTGTTTAGAATAGCAATGCAAATCATGAGGTAGGGAAGAAGAGCACGGTCTACTAGCCCTCTGGAATAAGATGACTGCATTTATTCATTTTATGTGTAGCCTGTAGTTGTTCATAAGCTGCATACACAGCACTCCCTAATTTTGCAGAATCCAATCTGGATTCGGATTCGTGCTGGAGCCCATCCTCAGGTAACTTATATATGTTAGACATTCCATTAGAAGTTCCCCAAGGAAGGGCTCTAGCACAAGTCCGAAAGCCTGGAAGACTAAACCTCTGGTCCCAGTGATGGACCCAGATTGGATCCAGCAACATTATCCTGGGACACGTATATTTGCCTTCACTCCCCATTTTCCCCTGCAAAAATAACCCTGTGAGATAGGTTTAGCTACAGCAAACAAAAACACAATTTTCTTAATGTCACCCAGTGAATTTTGACGGATGAAGGGGGATTTGAACAAGGTCTCCTGCTCCAGCTCCAGCACCAGCACTACAACAGCCCAATGGCTTAAATGTTAGCAAAGAGGATATATTTTGGAGTTGGTAAAAAAAATATATCAGAAAAAGGTGCCTGAATAGCAGGATTAACAACTTTTTCTAATGAGCATATAGTTTCTACCTCATTTTTGTAGGACTTCAATTTCAGTTTGCTTCACTTCAGATCTGTATTCACTTAACTGATGCTTATTAGATTTTTTTTATATTAGGCTTATTTTATCTGGGGAATTTCTGAGATCCTCAAAGGCCCTCAAGTATTTTAAATGCAAAGTGGCAATATTTTTCTTTGCTGTAGCATCTATTAGGGATGTTTAATGCATTCACTTTAACAGAGTTTTCTTCCTTTACTTTCAATCTTGATCTGTCAAACACATCTGTAGTTATGAAAAAAAAAATTATAGAGAAATGTGAAGTTGTAATTGAAGTTTTTCAACTAAATTAAACCTAAACCTAAACCTGGCCGAGGAATTCTGGGAGTTGAAGTCCACAAGTCATAAAAGGGTCAAGTTTGAAGACCCCGGAGTCCTAAACCTAAACTAAACGGCTGGGCAGACGACTACATTTCCCAGAGATCTCTAAAAGAAGAAGGCGCGACAATGAAATGAAGCCGGGTTTGCAATTTGGCCGTTTTCTTTGGTTCCCCCTGCTGGAGGAAAACAGCGTTTACAGTCGCTCCACGCTGGAGACGCCTTTGCGGCTACATTTCTTCCTTAAAGACGTGGCTAAATGTCTCCTTAGGGAAAGGGAACCGGGCTGTTTGGCTATATTCTGGGTTCCCAACTCAAATCCAGGCAGGAAAGACGCGGATTGTCATCATCATCCTTTCTGCAAAGGTCTTTCGCTTCTTGTCTTTCACGATTCTTTGGGAAACCGACATTTAACGTGCAAAGCTTTCACGGGCTTAGGGGGTGGAGGAGGCTGTTGCAAGCAATGTATTTGAATGCATTTTACTGTGCACTTCTTTACATTTATTGAAGTCAGTGGGTCTCATGATTAGATAAATAGATTTAGAAGGGCTGGATGAAACCTTTAGAGACACGTCATTAATATGTTTTTACTTAAGTGGAGTTCTAAAGATCGCATAGCGCTTAGATTTATGTAAGGCTTGATGGTGTTTTGCAGCCCTCTCTAATCAGTTTATAGAGTCAGTATGTGGGATATCTTTGCACCACATTCGGGTGGGTAGTTAAAAGCCTGAGGAGACCCACTCTGTGGGAGCGTACTGGACGGCGGGAGGTATTTGCTGGCAGAAGGCGGTCCTGTAAATATCCGGGTCTGATGCCATGGATCGCTTTAAAGATGGTCACTAACACCTTGAAACGCACCCGGGAGACCACCAGCAACCAGTGCAGCTTGCGCAGGAGCGGTGTTACATGGGAGCGCCATGATGCTCCAGTCACTACCCGCGCGGCTGCATTCTGGGCCAGCTGAAGCCTCCGGGTGCACCTCAAGGGGAGCCCCATGTAGAGAGCATTACAGTAGTCCAGCCTGGAAGTGACGAGGGCATGAGTAACTGTGCATAGCGAGTCCCGGTCTGGGAAGGGACGCAACTGGCGCACCAGGTGAACCTGATAGAACATCCTCCTGGCCACGGCCGTCATATGGTCCTCTAAAGACAGCCGTGAGTCCAGGAGGACTCCCAAATTGCGAACCCTTTCCATGGGGGCCACTGTTTCGCCCCCAACGGACAACGAAGGAATCAATTGACTAAACTGGGATGACGATCACCCCCTCCCCATGCCTAGATTTGGCACTGACCAACTACCCTCTCTTCAGGCACATGAAAGAGTGGCTTGTGTCGCCCTGCTTTGACAATGACAATGTGCTTCAGGATGCTATTACAGGGTGGCTTCATTCCCAGATGGAAGATTTTTTTTTTTTTGTAGAAGGAATTTCAAAACTTGTAAGACATTGTGACAAGTGCCTCAACCTGAATAGTGATTATGTCGAAAAATAACGTAATGTTGCAGTTTTCTAATGTGTATAATAAAAGTTCTGTATCTGCGAGTGTCTGTCATTGATAACCAGACGGAGGTTTATTTCCGAATTGCCCTTGTATATTTATGCAGACTTTCCAGATCGCTTGAGTAATTAGCCTCCCTGTTGGAGAGGATCTTGAAAACAGTTGTGTCCCTTCCTAGACCGGGACTCGCTACGCACAGTCACTCATGCCTTCGTTACCTCCAGGCTGGACTACTGTAATGCTCTCTACATGGGGCTCCCCTTGAGATGCACCCGGAGGCTCCAACTGGCCCAGAATGCAGCCACGCGGGTAGTGACAGGAGTGTCGTGGCGCTCCCATGTAACACCGCTCCTGCGTGAGCTGCACTGGTTGCCGGTGGTCTTCCGGGTGCGGTTCAAGGTGCTAGTGACCACCTTTAAAGCGCTCCATGGCATCGGACCCGGATACTTACAGGACCGCCTACTGCTAGCAAATACCTCCCGCTGTCCAGTACGCTCCCACAGAGAGGGCCTCCTCAGGGTGCCGTCGGCCAGACAATGTTGGCTGGCGACCCCCAGGGGGAGAGCCTTCTCTGTGGGAGCTCCTACGCTATGGAACGAGCTCCCCCCCCGAACTCCCCCCCCAACTCCGTCCGATGACAGATTTACGCACCTTCCATCGGGAACTAAAAACGTTCCTTTTTCGACAGGCTGGCCTGGCATAGAAGCTCCGGTTCCAGCAGGGTTAAAATGTTTTAGGGGGATTGAGTAATTTTTATGATTCGTATATATTGGGTTTTAAATGGGGATTACGGCCAAATTTGTTTAATTCATTTTTAATTATTCTAATTTTGTATATTTATATGTTTTTTAAATTTTAAGGCTGTACACCGCCCTGAGTCCTTCGGGAGAGGGGCGGTATAGAAATTTAATAAATAAATAAATAAAACTATTGTCTTGCATGATCTAGTTAGGCAAAGATTGCATTTTTTTTTCTGAATTACAGTGGCACTTGATTAATGCTGCATATCTTTAAAAGTTCAGGCACAATCATGACTGACTTGGAGATTCAGACACTTTGCACGGAAAGTTATGGCTCTCAGTTTGCTCGGCGTTACCAGGCCTTGCCTAATGGAAAGCTAAGCTCTGTGACAGACGCCTCTAAAGACGGGCACCTTAATTCATTTCATCATATCTTCAAGGTGAGTAAACTCTTCTGGTTTTAAAAAGGTTTTTTTTTTTTTTCTGGTTTTAAAAAGGTTTAGATCAGAGTTTCCTAACCTTGGAGAGCTTTAAGCCACATGGCTTCAATTTCCATGCTGGCTGGGGAATTCTGGGAGTTGAAGTCCACACGTCTTTAAAGTTGCCGAGGTTTGGAAACCTTGGTTTAGAGCAGGAGTCTTCAAACTTGGCCCTTTTGTGACTTGTGGACTTCAACTCCCAAAATTCCTCAGCCAGGCATGCTGGCTGAGGAATTCTGGGAGTTGAAGTCCACAAGTCATAAAAGGGCCAAGTTTGAAGACCCCTGGTTTAGAGTTTAGAGAGCTACTTGACGGTGAGGGATGCACAAATGATGATTAATTAAAAACAGATACAGTAGATTGGATTCTCCCCAGCCATACTTCTAATAATTTTCTCGTTGTGCTCTAAAGCAGTGGTTCTCAACCTTTTTAATGCCGCGACCCCCAACCGGTCGTAAGTCGAGGACTACCCAACCGGTCGTAAGTCGAGGACTACCCAACCGGTCGATAGTCGAGGACTTCCCAACCAGTCGTAAGTTGAGGACTGTTTCCCTGCCCGGCAGCGCTGCGCATGCGTGGTGCCGCCCCCTACGCCGGCCGAGGCGTAGCTGGCAAGGACAGCCTGGACAATTCCTATTGGCTTTCAAAAGCCAATAGAATAAGAGGGAGTACCACAGCTAAAAAAAAGGGGGAAAAATGGTGGACTGCGTTGTTTGGCCACCCCCGTGAAATGGTCGTTCGACCCCAAATGGGGTCGTGACCCACAGGTTGAGAACTGCTGCTCTAAAGAATCTTACAATTTCACAACTTTTTTTAGAAGTCCCAAGTTCTCAGGTTGCACAACTGTGAGTCAAATAATTAATTTACAATCTTGATGAATATGGCCAGGGGTCCTCCCCATCTAAACATGGATGCTGATGAGTTGAGACACCCATTCCTCCTGGACTCGCATTGGTTGTAGGATTTGTGAGGACCCTTGCTGGGCCAATGGCAGGTGGGCTAGAGCAGGGCTTTTCAACCTTTTCACCCATTGTACCACTTTTAGGATATGGCAATATCTGAGTACCACCAGTCGCCTAGCAAGGGGTCAAAAACTTCATGACCAAAAAAAAAAAAAAAGAAAAAAAAAAAGGAAAAAAAGTGATCAAGTACAGGTAGTCCTTGACTTACAACAGTTCGCTTATTTGAAATTACAATGGCACTGAAAAAAGTGCCCCCCAAGCCACAGCCGAGCAAGACACCTGCCTGCCCACCCGGCGACGCTCTGCCTCCTGTCCGAGGTTTTCATGGTTGTGAGCGTTTCTGTTGAGGATTGGCAGCAGGGGTGGGGTGGGGGGGTGTTTGGTTTTTATTCCCCCCGTCTGCTGGGTGGTTGCAGCAGGTTTTGGTCACTTCACATGACCCTGGGACACTGTGACCGTCATAAATATGAATCAGTTGCCAAGCATCTGAATGTAAACCACAAGACCCTGGAGATGCTGCAACATTCCAGTTGATCAGCGCTTCTTCTGGGCTCAGCAGAAGTGTCAGGATCAGTGCCGAGTTCTAGCTGGAGCCTGGCGCTGATCCTGGTGCTTCCGCTGAGCCCTGACAGTCCCGAAGAAGCGCTGATCCTGGCGCTTCCGCTGAGCCCTGACAGCCCTGCAGCTCCAGCCGTCTCTCGCTCAGGCTTGTGCGGTGCTGCCACCGGTTCAGCTCATTCCCCTCCCCTGCTACCACTTTTCTAAGATGGTCACATACCACCTGCCAGGTGCCAATGTACCACAGGTGGTACCCGTACCACTGGTTGAAAAGCCCTGAGCTAGAGTACCAAGTACCAGAAATTAATCAGTAAAGTGCTTCATTGGGGAAGAGAATGCAAGCTGATTGGCAAAAATGAAAGAGGATCCATGGGCAGAAGTTGGGGAAATCCATGGGCTCAGAAGGAAGAAGGTGCTCACCCTTTCTCTTTCCTACAGTCCATCTTCCTGCCCCAAGGTTATCCTGAGAGTGTAAGCACGGACTACTTCGCCTACCAGTTCTGGGACACCATCCAGGTGAGAGAGAGAGATTCCTTCCTGAGGGGCAGGGCTGCTCTCTTTCCATGGGATCCATGAAGTTTTGGGGGGTCTGTGAGCTAAGAGGAGCCCCAGGCGATGAAGGCAGAACACGAAGCCATGGATGGAAACTAATCCAAGAGAGAAGCAACCTAGAACTAAGGAGAAATTTCCTGACTGTGAGGACAATTAATCAGTGGAACAGCTGGCCTTCAGAAGTTGTGGGTGCTCCATCATTAGATAATTTTTAAAAAGAGATGGCACAACCACTGGTCTGAAGTGATGTAGGCTTTTCAACCTTTTCACCCAGTGTACCACTTTTAGGATATGGCAATATCCGAGTACCACCAGTCGCCTAGCAAGGTGTCAAAAACTTGATGACCAAAAAAAAAGGAGGAAAAAAGTGATAAAGTACAAGTAGTCCTCGACTTACAACAGTTCGCTTAGTGAGTGTTCAAAGTTACAATGGCACTGAAAAAAGTGCCCCCCACGCCACAGCCGAGCAAGACACACCTGCCTGTCCACCTGGCGGCGCTCTTCCTCCTGTCCGAGGTTTTCATTGTTGTGAGCATTTCTGTTGAGGATTGGCAGTGGGGGTGGGGTTCGGGGGTGTTGGGTTTTTATTCCCCCCATCTGCTGGGTGGTTGCAACAGGTTTTGGTCACTTCACATGACCCTGGGACACTGTGACCGTCATAAATATGAATCAGTTGCCAAGCATCTGAATGTAAATCACAAGACCCTGGAGATGCTGCAACGTTCCAGCTGATCGGCGCTTCTGGGCTCAGCGGAAGTGCCAGGATCAGTGCTACTTTCCAGCTGATTGGTGCTTCTTCAGGGCTCAGCAGAAGCACCAGGATCACTGCCAAGCTTCAGCTGGAGCCTGGCGCTGATCCTGGCGCTTCCACTGAGCTCTGACAGCCCCGAAGAAGCGCCGATCAGCTGGAAAGTGGCACTGATCCTGGCGCTTCCACTGAACCCTGACAGCCCTGTAGCTCCAGCCATCTCTTGTTCAGGCTTGTGCGGTGCTGCCACCAGTTCAGCTCATTCCCCTCCCCTGCTACTTTTCTAGGATGGTCACGTACCACCTGCCAGGTGCCAACGTACCACAGGTGGTACCCGTACCACTGGTTGAAAAGCCCTGATGTAGGGTCTTCTGCTTGAGCAGGGGGTCTGTTATTCTGTCATTCTGGTGATGAACTGGGCCCAGAAGGCTCCTTATCCTGTTCCAACTGTTGCCCTTTCTCTCTTCCTCTGCATCCCCCATCAACCTGCAGGCCTTCGCAAGCAGCATCACAGGGACACTGGCCACCCAGGCAGTGCTGAAGGGGGTGGGGGTCGGGGATGAGACCTCCACCGTCGCAGCTGCCGCTGTCACGTGGATTCTGAAAGGTGGGCCTTGCTTGAATTTCTCTCGGTCTTCTCTTTTCATGGTGGAAGGCCTTTCTCCACCAGCTTCCTCACTTGTATTCTGGTGCTGCTTCTGTTGACAAGTCCTATTTCTTATGCCACCAGACACACACACACCCTGGTCTGGAGAGCTTCACTTCTTTGTCCCGCCTAATCCTCACCCAGAGTCACAGGCTCCCAAGGCTATAGTTTAACAACTCTTCCTTGCAGCTTCCTTGAATCTAAACTCAACACAAAATTAGTGTAATGGCTTCTCCAACATTCATCGTGGTTTGTTTTAATGCTTGTGTACTTTTGAGCAAGCCAATGTAACCTAAGTCCCACACCCTGCTTTACGAGCAAGTATGTTCACATAAAACATTAAGCCGCAAACATTGCTTTACAAACAACTGTGTCTACTGTGCACCATTGCTAAACAAAAGTCAGAAGATTTCATTACGAGGTAGTGAATTCTTGTGAATTCAGCTTGAATTTGGTGGTGTTTGAAATAGTAAATAGTTAATCCTTCACAAATGTTAAATCCAGAAGTCGGTCACTGCATAATTTGTCTGTCAGACATAATGACACCTAAAAATGATTAAATTTATCTGCCAGCCATCTCACTTTTGAAGCAACTCTGGGGTTATTGTGCCATTTACATGATGATTATTTTATTATTTTATTGATTAAATTGATTTCTACTGCTATATTCTCGTAGATGTGACTCTGGATGGCTCCCAGCACCTTAAAAACTATAAGACCAATATCCATGAAACTTTATGCAAAGCACATAAAGTACTTTGAAAAATTTGGCCTCTTGCATGCAAAAGTTGTATCAGTGTCTATTTATAAATATGCTGGGCATGATGGCTGATTAGATCTCAATTCCTTCAAATAATTGTTCCTTAAGTTTGAGCAACCCTAACGGTTGGCTGTGGTGTATAAACAATTAAGCTGCTTGCATAGAATCTGTGTTTTAGTTGGGCCTGGAGTCCCTGAAGCCACCTTGGTCCCAGTTTCAGATCATTCTGCGTTTAAGCTCCTCCTACTTTCTTCTCCTCTAGATCTGCTAGGCCTGGTCTGCTACTTTCTCAGAAATCTCTCCTCGTGTTACTTTTGCGTTTTCATACTCTGCCCTGTGTTGCCATGCAAACCATTCATCTCTCTTCTGTGACAGATGGAACAGGAATGTTGGGCCGAATCGCTTTCGCTTGGAGCAAGGGGTGAGTCCTTCTCTCCTCAGCTTGGATGGGGCTATCTGTATTTCATTTATTGCTCACTTCCCCGACCCCCTCCAGAATTCAAACTAGCATCTATGATTCATGCATCTTCCCTTAGTGACACTTTCACCACATCCTGGGAGGGGGGCTGAGACCTAGTGATGGGTCTAAATCAATCCAGGAAATTTGCTGGAGGAGGAGGAGGAGGAGGAGGATGGAAACTAACTAAAGCAGCGGTTCTCAACCTTTTTCAGGCCGCAACCCCGACCTGCATCGCGCATGCGCGGCGCAACCCCGACCTGCACCGCGCATGCGCGGCGCAACCCCGACCTGCACCGCGCATGCGCGGCGCGACGGCCCGCATCGCGCATGCGTGGTGCAATGGCCCGCATCACGCATGCACGGTGCTACCCCGCACATGCACGGTGCTACCCCCTGCGCCGGCCGAGGGGAAAAGGGGGGGGGGAAATGGCGGACTGCGTTGTTTGGCGACCCCTGTGAAATGGTCGTTCGACCCCAAATGGGGTCGCGACCCACAGGTTGAGAACCACTGAACTAAAGAGAGAAGCAACCTAGAACTAAGGAGAAGCTTCCTGACAGTCAGAACAATTGATCAGTGGAACAACCTGCCTCCAGAAGTTGTGAATGCTCCAACGCTGGAAGCTTTCAAGAAGAGATTGAGCAGCTATTTGTCTGAAATTGTATAGGGTTTCCTGCCTGAGCTGGGGGTTGGACTAGATGACCTCCAAGGACCCTTCCAACTTTATGATGATGATGATACTAATACTATTAATAACTGTTAATACTACTAATACTAATACTACTAATACTAATAGTAATAATAATAATAGACTTGGGATCTTGGAGGTCTTCTAGTCCAACCCCCTGCTCAGGCAGGAAATCCTATACCCAGTATAAGCGGGGATGTGAATCTGAAGCATTCCTGTGATATTCGCCTACATCTAAACTCGATTTTTAAACCCTGTTACTTTTTTTGCTCGTTTTCTCTGTCTTTTCCAGGAGCAAACTGGATTGTGATGCTAAGCAATGGAGGTAAAGGGAGATAAGGCCTTTCCTTCAGTTTTGACTTTCCAATTAATAGATCTCATGCCCAGTTTTAGGTACACATTCATACATGATCACAGCCGGGCATTGTACCCAAAAGGTACGCTTGGGGTGGGCTGATTTATTTCTAACCTTAACGGAGCGACATTTTTCAATACCACCATTTAGGCTCTTTGCTGATGTGCTCAACGACGTGGCCATCTTCATGGAGATCATGGCGCCAGCTTTCCCAGCATGCTTCACGCTCATTGTCTGCACCAGTGGCTTTTTTAAGGTGAAAAGCAAGAGTGCAGAGAAGGGGAGAGGGCCATACAGGTAGTCCTCGACTTACGACCACAATTGAGCCCCACTTTTATGTCAAGTAGCGAAACATTAAGTGAGTTTTGCCTCATTTTACGACCTTTCTTGTCATAGTTGCTAAGTGAATCACCGCAGTTGTTAATTTAGTAGCATGGTTGTTAAGGGAATCTGGCATCCTCGTTGACTTTACTCGTCAGAAAGTCACATGACCCCAGGACACTGCACCCGTCCTAAATATGAACCAGTTGCCAAGCATCCGGACGTGACCAAGGGGAGGTTGCAGTGATTGTAAGTGTGAAAAACCATCACAGGTCACCTTTTTCAATGCTGTTATAACTTTGAACGGTCACTGAATGAGCTATTGATCAATAGTTGAGGACTACCTGTATTAAATTGGAGTAAAAGCAACAGACGGAGATCTCTAAAATGGGGAGACGGAATCCAATGGGGTTGTGGAGAATGTGATGGTTACAACCACATTTCTCTTCTGCTCTGTTCTCTTGGTGTCAGTGCATTGTAGGTGTGGCCGGAGGGGCCACCCGTGCGGCTCTCACCATGCACCAGGCCCGCCGGGACAACATGGCTGATGTATCAGCCAAAGATGGAAGCCAGGTAAGATGAGGCATCAAAGAAGCAACAACCAGCGCTTGACGTGGCCAAGTGGAGATCACGAAGGACTTCTAGTCTGAACAAACTTTCTTCTAAATTTCTCCCGTCTTTCTCCCATCATGTAGGAGACATTAGTGAACCTAGCTGGCCTTCTCTTCAGTCTCTTCTTGATCCCTCTTGTGGTGGACAATCTCCCGTGAGTTAAATGCTGTTTTTGTTTTTTCATTCATTCATTCATTCATTCATTCATTCATTCATTCATTCATTCATTCTCTCTCTCTCTCTCTCTCTCTCTCTCTCTCTCTCTCTCTCTCTCTCTCTCTCTCTCTCTCTCTCTTTCTCACTGTCTCTCTCTCTCACACACACTGTCTCTCTCTCACACACACTGTCTCTCTTTCTGTCTCTCTCTTTGTCTCTGTCTCTGTCTCTCTCTCTCTCTCTGTGTCTCTGTCCCTCTGTCTGTCTGTCTCTCTCCCTGTCTGTCTCTGTCTCTCTGTCGTCTCTCTTTATCTCTCTCTCTCTCTCTGTCTCTCTCTTGGTCTCTGTCTCTGTCTCTCCCTCTCTGTCTCTGTCTCTGTCTCTCTCTCTGTGTCTCTCTGTCTCTCTCTGGGTGCGCTCTCTCTGTCTCTCTCTCTCTCCCTGTCTCTCTCTCTCTCTCTCTGTGTCTCTCTCTCCCCTTCTCCCTGTCTGTCTCTGTCTCTCTCTGTCTCTGTCTCTCCCTCTCCCTGTCTGTCTGTCTGTCTCTGTCTCTCTCTCTCTCTGTGTGTGTCTCTGTCTCTCTCTCTCTCTCGGTCTCTGTCTCTCTCTCCCTCCCTGTCTGTCTCTGTCTCTCTCTCTCTGTGTCTCTGTCTCTCTCTTTGTGTGTCTCTCTGTCTCTCTCTCTGTGTGTCTCTCTCTGTCTCTCTCTCTCTCCCTGTCTGTCTGTCTCTCTCTGTGTCTCTCTGTGTCTCTCTGTCTGTCTGTCTCTCTCCCTCTCCCTGTCTGTCTGTGTCTCTCCCTGTCTGTCTCTGTCTCTCTGTCTCTCTGTCTCTCTGTCTCTCTCTCTCTCTCTGTGTGTGTCTCTGTGTCTCTGTCTCTCTCTGTGTCTCTCTCTCTCTCTCTGTCTCTCTCTCTGTCTCTCTCTCTCTCTCTCCCTGTCTCTGTCTCTCTCTCCCTGTCTGTCTCTGTCTCTCTGTCTGTCTGTCTCTGTCTCTGTCTGTCTCTCTGTCTCTCTGTCTCTCTCTGTCTCTCTGTCTCTCTGTCTCTGTCTCTGTCTCTGTCTCTCTCTGTCTCTCTGTCTCTCTGTCTCTCTGTCTCTCTCTCTCCCTGTCTCTGTCTCTCTCTCCCTGTCTGTCTCTGTCTCTCTGTCTGTCTGTCTCTGTCTCTGTCTCTGTCTGTCTCTCTGTCTCTCTGTCTCTCTCTGTCTCTCTGTCTCTCTGTCTCTGTCTCTGTCTCTGTCTCTCTCTGTCTCTCTCTGTCTCTCTGTCTCTCTGTCTCTCTGTCTCTCTGTCTCTCTGTCTCTCTCTCTCTCTCTCTCTCTCTCTCTCTCTCTCTCTCTCTCTCTCTCTCTCTCTCTCTCTCTCTCTCTCTCTCTCTCTCTCTCTCTCTCTCTCTCTCTCTCTCTCTGTGTGTGTGTGTGTGTGTGTGTGTGTGTGTAGGCCAGGCTGATTGTGAAGGAATACTATACAAAGATTAAAGGAATGTAATGGTGAGGGAAGGAGGGAAAGGGGAGAAATGGGAAAAATAAAATTAGGGATTGGAAATCTTCTCAGTTCTCCTTCTCTTTCCTTCAGCCTCACCTATGCCTTCTATGGTCTCTTCACCATCCTCCATCTCTACGCCAACTACCAAGCAGTGCGGGCAGTTTGCATGGAGACCCTGAACCGTGCTCGGCTCCATCTGGTCTTGCAGCATTACTTGAAGCGGGAAGAAGTTCTTGGTCCTGCTGTCATCAACCCTCAGGAGCCCCTTCTGCTAGGTATCTGAGGCCCTGTGATCCCAGGCACCTTATAGTGCCATGTCCAATGTTTATGTGGATAATAGAGTAGCCGCTAGTGAAGGGATGGCTTAAAAAATGGTGTGTCAAGCATGGGTCTACTTTCCAGTTTTTCTCCTAGGAGTGCAAGAGTTAATCTGAGGTTTACTTCGATCTGATTTTGGTAAGAAATAGCTTTGTTCAAGTTCTCATTTGCCAACAAGCCAGTCTACCACTCTGGATGAGGATCATGGGTGGGGATTTGCCAACTCATGAAATACAGGGTAGGATCACCAGATCTGAGCAGCAAGAATCACTAGATGGCAGCAAAGCGTGAGGCTTTTTGTGCCACCGTGCTACCATCTAGTGGTCACCGGATGTTTTGCAGCCCTGGTTGATAAATCTACTATGTTCTACATTTTGATGGAAACCATGAAAGTTCTGTAAGTTTTTTTGGGCATGGGTGAGTAGCTACTTTGGTAGTGATAGAGTTCATGCTTTACCACTTAGCCAAGACTTCCACCACATGTTTAGTCAGCATTATTTGAATCAAAGGTTGTGACTCATAATTTTTTTTTTTCAATGTAGGGTTTCGTCAGCAGCTCAAGATAACTCTTGGGACTCCTCTTCATACAGTGACCTCCAGGTGAGTTCCCTCCATTATTCTGAGAAAGCTGAATGCATGATTTAGCCCAGCGGTTCTCAACCTTTTTCAGGCCGAGACCCCATCTGCGCCGCCCATGCGCGGCGCGACCCCGACCTGCGGCACCTATGCGTGGCGCAATGGCCCACATCGTGCATGCGTGGCGCAATGGGCTGAACCGCGCATGTGTGGCGCGACGGGGTGAACCGCGCATGCACAGCGCGCGCATGATGACCCGAACCGTGCATGCGCGGCACAATGGGGCGAACCACGCATGCACGGTGCAACAGGGCAAACCGCGCATGCGCGGTGCACGCGTGACGGGCCGAACCGCACATGCGCAGCGCAACGGGCCGAACCGTGCATGCACAGCACGCGCGCGATGGGCCAGATGCGCGCATGCGCGGCGCGACAGGCCTAACCGCGCATGCACGGCGCACGCACGTCGGCCCAAACCAGGCATACGTGGCGCGACGGGCCTAATCGCGCGTGCGCGGCGCACGCGCGACGGCCCGAACCACGCATGCACGGCGTGACAGCCCGAACTGCGCATGCGCGGTGCGGCGGGCCGAACCGCGCATTCGCGGCGCGACGGGCCGAATCACACATGCGCGGCGCGACGGGCCGAATCACACATGCGCGGCGCGCGCGCGACGGCCGAGGGGAAATGGGGAAAAAAAATGGTGGCGGTGTTTGGCGACCCCTGTGAAACGGTCGTTCGACCCCAAATGGGGTCGCGACCCACAGGTTGAGAACCGCTGCAATATAGCAAATGGAGCATATTTTACGGGAATTCAGAAATGCCAAGAAACGGGTACTCTGAACTGGCACTGAAAATAACTTTATGACTTTATGCGTGACAGACTCGTGAGGCCGGTGTGATGTGCAATTAGTTCACAGGGTGAAATAAGTTGGGGGTTTGTACTCACCGTGAGTTTGTGGTGGGGGGGGCACAGAGGAAGGCTCAACCAATTTCGCTGTATACATGTTATACTTTGATAATAAAGGGTTTATTCTTTATTATTATTTATTAAAATGCAAACATTTTTCTCAGCGCTGAAAATATTCTTTAGGAGACTGACAAGAAGATCTTCCCAGCCTCAAAGCATCTTTCTTTAACTTTGGTTATTTGTATGTTTTTCTCCAATCCCCATCAGTGTTGCTGACTTCCAGAAAGCTGTTGAAGGCAATGCTTCAAATTATTTAATTTTCTTCAACCGACCAGCAGGTGGGTGTACGATCATGCTGTAGGAAGATGTGAAGTTAACTGACCATAATTTCTTGTAGGAGAAAGAATTTCTGGCATGGAGGATAGGTGTGGTGTGCTGGATAGTCCTGAACTGGGGTAAGGGTGAGCTGAGATCAAGGCCCCGTGGGAAGTTTGCTTGAATTTGGACCAATCATCATTTCTCAGTCCAACCAACCTCATGGAGTCCTTAGATGGAGAACTTTGAGTTCGTCCTGGGCTTCCAGAAGAGATACGTGTTATAGTAATACAGGTAGTCCTCGGCTTACGACCACAACTGAGCCCAAAAATTGTTGTCGTTAAGCAAGACAGTTGTTGTGAGTTTTGCCCCATTTTATGACTTTTCCTGCCACAGTTATTAAGGGAATCACTAGAGTTATTGAGTTAGCAACTCGGTTGTTAAGTGATTCTGGCTTCTCCATTGACTTTGCTTGTCAGAAGGTCACAGAAGGTGATCACATGACCCTGGGACATCGTGACCGTCATAAATATGAGCCAGTGGCCAGTCAAATGCGCTTCAAGGTACTGGTTACCACTTTTAAAGCGCTCCATGGCATAGGACCCAGTTATTTACAAGACCGCCTTCTGCCAGAAAATACCTCCCACCGACCAGTTCGCTCCCACAGGGAGGGCCTCCTCAGGCTGGTGGCGCCCAGGGGGAGAGCCTTTTCTGTGGGGGCACCGATGATGTGGAACGAGCTCCCCCCAGAACTCCGGACATGTCATGATCTCCGCACCTTCAGAAGAGAACTGAAGACTCATCTCTTCAATCAAGCCGGCCTGGCCTAGATCTCCTCGGGTTTTAAAATTTTTAAACAAGGCTGTTTGGGTTTTAGAATTGGGTTTTTAACAGGTTTTTAGCAACAGCCTTGTATTAATATTAATTTAATTTATTTTTAAATATTTATTGTTTTTATGTTTTTACTCTGTTGTGAACCGCCCCGAGTCCTACGGGAGAGGGGCGGTATAAAAATTTAATAAATAATAATAAATAAATAATAAAATTATGTGACCAGGGGATACTACAATGGTGTTAAGTATGAAAAACGGTCATAACTCACTTTTGTCAGTGATGTTGTAACTTTGAATGGTCACTAAACAAACGGTTGTAAGTCGAGGACTACATGTAATCTACAGACATTCCTTGGCCATACTTATTGGGAATTGAAGTCCCAACACAAACGAGAGATTATAAACTCTTTGCATGCTTTCCTAATTTTATTTGCTGATTTTGTACTGTTCTTATTCCTTGACATATGGATGAATTATGGTTATATTTGGAGATTTGATCTTTGGAGTTGTTGGCACCACGATTTATTTTGAGATATAAACTACAGGTAGTCCTCGACTTAGGACAGCTCCTTTAGACTTAGGACCGTTTTTTCACCCTAACAACGGTTGCAGCATCTCCATGATCACATGATCAAAATCCAAGCACTGGGCAACTGGCATGTATTTATGACGGTTGCAGTGTAATCACTTCTTGCAAACTTCTGACAAGCAAAGTCAATGGGGAAGCCAGACTCACTTAACAACTAAGTTATTTAACTTATCTGCAGTAACTCACTTAACAAGCCGGTCAAGAAAGGTCATAAAATGGGGCAAAACTCACTTAACAACTGTCTTGTTTGACAATAGAAATGTGATCGTAAGCAATAGCAATAGCACTTAGACCAGCGGTTCTCAACCTTTTCCGGGGCTCGACCCCGGCCCGCATCGCGCATGCGTGGCGCGACGGGGCACATCGTGCATGCGCGGCGCAACAGCCCGCATCGCAAAGGGGAAAAAAATGGCTGACCAGAAAAAAAATGGCCGACCAAAATAAAAAAAAATGGCGGGCCTGCATCGCGCATGCGCGGCACGACAGCCCGCATCGCAAAGGGGAAGAAAAAATGGCCGACCCAAAAAAAAATGGCCGACCAAAATAAAAAAATGGCGGGCCCGCATCGCACATGCGCGGCGTGACGGCCCGCATCGCAAAGGGAAAAAAAATGGCCAACCAAAAAAAAAATGGCAGGCCCGCATCGCGCATGTGCGGTGCGACGGCCCGCATTGCAAAAGGGGAAAAAATGGCCGACCCCCCAAAAAATGGCCAACCCAAAAAAAAAATAAAAAAAATGGCGGACTGCGGTGTTTGGCGACCCCCGTGAAATGGTCGTTAGACCCCAAATGCGGTCGCGACCCACAGGTTGAGAACCGCTGACTTAAACTTTTATACCACTTCACAGTGCTTTACAACCCTCTGTAAGCGGTTTACAGAGTCAGCATATTGCCCCCCAAAAATCTGGGTCCTCATTTTACCGATCTTGGAAGGATGGAAGGCTGAGTCAACCTTGAGCCCGGTGAGACTCGAACTGCCGGCAGCCGGCAGTCAGCAGAAGTAGCCTGCAGTACTGCATTGTAACCACTGCGCCACCAGGGCTGTAAGTTGAGCACTTCCTGTATAGCGAGGAATATAGGGCGTCCTTCGGAGCTCAACGGTGTTTTGACCATTATCCAAGATGAGCTGTCCATTTCGCTTTTTTTCTGGACTTTGATCCAGAATCATATCGATCTGGATCTGAAGTATTCCCAAGAGGGAGCCCATCCAGAATCTTCCCATGCCTGTCTGTACATTGACTCCTCTCCTCCTCTGCAGGGGTGATCTCCATCCTGCTCCATCGGCAAGCAGACAGTGTGGATGTGATTAAAGCCTACACCCACGCCCTTCTTCTAGAGGCCTTACTCTGTGAAGATGTGGAAACCTGTGCCTTGGAAAGAGGGTCCCTCTTGAATTTGCAGCATCAATTATGTAAAGGTGATGACCTGGGGAGTGAATTTGGGGGAAGAAACGAATTGTGAACGGGGGAGGGGGGGCAATCTGGAGGACGCGTCATAACTTGGTGAGACTGGAAATTCACATCACAGGTTCTTTTCTGGCATGTCTCGTTAGAAGGGACTGAGAAGGACATCTCTTGGGGGTCCCAATTGTCTGTTAGGGTGGGTATCCCTTTTGCTCCAGCACATTACAGGGAGTCCTCGACATACGACCGTAATGGAGTTCGGAGCTTTCCTCAGCGCTGTGTGGGCTGTGTTAGCGAAGCAGAACGGGACGCTTTGTCACTCGGCCATGTGGTGCGATCCTGGAAGCAGCAGCCATGTTCCCAGCTATTAGAATTTCATGCGGCTGCTGGGAGCGTGGTGGTCACTTCCTGAATCATGCCACAGGCCCATACAATGAAGCCACCTATAGCACTGGAGCTCTACAAAAGGTAAGTGAGGAGGAGGAGGAGGAGGAGGGTGTGGGGCCTGATAGGGTGGGAATCAGGCTTAAGACCTGTGGGAACCCAGTGGGGGAGGGGAAGGTCTGTGGGAACCTGGGGGTGAGTGGGGAATGGGGGAAGACAGGCAGGGAAGCTACAGTGTCCCTGTGATTGGTTGTAAAGGTGAACAACTACGGGGGGGGGTGCTATAGTGGCCATTACTAGGGGATTGGCTCGTAAGTAGCTTTTGAGGGGTTTATTCCACCACATTACAGATAGTCCTTGACATACAATTGTAATGGAGCCTAGAGCTTTTTTGGGAGGGGTCTGCTGTAACTGTGAATGGCCGTTAAGCAACAATCATCTGTACATAGTGTGAGATGCACAGTATGACCCACTGCAGTTGTATCCTCATATTTCCCCCCCCCCCAGTCTCCTGCCAGTGAGATGTTTTCAGCTGCCTGCCTTAGATCTAATCAGTTGAGAAGAGGCTGGCAAACGATACCCAAGGTGTTTGCACCACCTTCCTCAGGTCAGTTGTGTTCCTTGCAACTGACACAACTGCTGTCCAGTAGGTCTTTTCGAGAAAGGTGGGGCCTACGGAGACTGAAGAGATTTGGAGATGGAGATGGCCATTTACCTCGGGCTACCCCAAAGGCTTTGGGGCAGGGAGAAGAGGGAGGTTGCTCATCATAGTGCAGACATGTCAAACACAAGGCTCGGGGGCCGGATGCGGCCTGCAAAGTGGTTTCATGTGGCCCGCGAAGCCATCCTGGAAACAGTGAGGGAACGGCCCCCGCTGCCTTGGCCCTGGTCCAGGCCGGCCGAGAGCCAGTGTACAATTTTGTGGTGGCCATCTAGGTTGAAACGCATTCAGTCTTAGCTCCACAAGGCCGTCTGGAAACAGCTTGGTGCCGCAGGTGCTCGAGGGCCAGGCTGGGCGTTTGACCTCTGCTGCCCAGGGCTCCGGGCAGCCCATGCCACCATCCAACCCCCTCCCCCCCCGCATGGCTTGAGAGTAACATTGAGGCTCCTCCAGTGGACCATGCCTTGGCCCTTGCCCCGGTCCCACCCCCTTCTGCCAGAGACCCTCAGATCTATCCCAGTCTTGCCCAGGCCCCCCATACGCACCCTTGATGCGAACGATCTAGAGCTGGCCACGCCCACCCAATAGGCCACACCCACTCCATGCCCACCCAGTAGGCCGCACTCACCCTGGCCACACCCACCCGGCCCCCTGAGGGCAACCGCAGTGCTGATGCGGCCCTCAGTGAAATTGAGTTTGACACCCAAGTTTGATACTTGGTAAGGTGGATGGTTGGTAAAGATCGTCCTCGACTTACAACCATTCCTTTAGGACTGTTTTGAAGTTACAACGGCACTGGAAAAAGTGACTGATGACCGTTTTTCACGCTCACCACCTTTGCAAGCATCCCCCGTGGTCACATGATCAGAATTCGGACGCTTGGCAACTGGCTCCTATTTATGACGGTTGCATTGTCCTGGGGTCACGTGATACCCTTTTGCGACCTTCGGACAGGCAAAGTCAGTGGGGGAAGTCAGACTCACTTAACAACCGTGCTACTGACGTAACAGCTGCAGGGATTCGCTTAACAGCTGTGGCAAGAAAGGTCATAAAATGGGGCAAAACTCACTTAACTACGGTCTGTTGGGTTCAGTTGTGGCCGTAAGTTGGGGACTAGCCTATAAACGTCCTGTTTATGTTCTCATTCTCTCTCCGGCAGCATTTGGAAAAAGTTACACAGTTCCCAGCAACCCAACTTGTACCTTGTTTGTGAATTAATCTCCTTCGCATTTATATTTCCAGGGACTCAAGGAGAATAACTTCGCTTCTCTTCCGTTTACAAAGGCTTCTCCCCCCCCCCCGTTTTCTCTCCTTTGTGGCAAGCACAAATCTGCCTTGCAGGCTCTTCCTCATGTTTTTTTCCCTTCCTTTTCCTGCTTTTCAGAATCCGGTAAAGAGGATCCCAGGATAAATTCCGAAATGCATCAGTTCTTAGATAGGATATTTCCGAAATTCCTGGCAGGTGCGTGGTGGAAATTTAGAAACTTGAGTTTTCGCTTAAATTCTGGATTCAGCACCAAGCAAGCTCAACTCTCGCTTTTCAAAAAGTTCTGTCCATGAAGTCAGTCTACACCAGCGGTTCTCAACCTATGGGTCGCAACCCCATTTGGGGTCGAACGACCATTTCACGGAGGGTCGCCAAACACCGCAGTCCGCCATTTTTTCCCCCCTTTTCCCCTCGGCCGGCGCAGGGGGCAGCACCGCGCATGCGCGGGGTAGCACCGTGCATGCGCGATGCGGGCCGTTGCGTCGCGCATGCGCGATGCAGGCTGTTGTGTGCGCACCGCGCATGCGCGATGCAGACCGTTGCGCTGCGCATGCGCGATGCAGACCGTTGCGCTGCGCATGCGTGATGCGGGCCGTTGCGCTGCGCATGCGCGATGCGGATCGTTGTGCTGCGCATGCGTGATGTGGGCCGTCGTGCCGCGCATGCGCGGTGCAGGCTGGGGTGCCGCGCATGCACCGCGCAGGTCGGGGTCGCAACCTGAAATAGGTTGAGAACCGCTGGTCTACACCTTTAAATACTTTTTTGATGTTCAGTTATACAGTTCAATTGTATAACTGTATATTGATGTTGTGTGCATGGCCAGGGACCACTCATATTGGGGAGGGGAGGGGGCTGAGGGTCTCAAGAGGATAGGGTCATATTCATGTGGATGGAACCATGATCAATGGGAATTTGGGGTTTGTGTGTTTGCTCTTTAATTATGGTAATGCCTCTTTTAGTGTGTTTTCCACCTCAAAATAGTGGGAAATGATGCCTTCAGCTTTTAGCAGGTGATCAGAGTAACCTCCAGCAACCACAAAAGTGTCTTACATGACCTCTGAAGTCACACTGCCACCCCCCCACACTGCTGACTAAAAGGGAAAGATTTAAATCAGTTTTTCTCAACCTTGGCCACTTGATGTTGTGTGGACTTCACCCCCCATAATTCCTCAGCCATTACGGAATTCTGGGAGTTGAAGTCCACTCATCTTCCAAGTAGCCAAGGTTGAGAAAAGCTGATTAATGCAGCCCTAAAGAGCCACAAAAGATTCCAGGCTCCTTTGAAGATATGAAATCATCCTTGTTCAAAGCTTTTCCCAGCACTCTGGGACTGCTTCTGAAAAAAATGGGGCAAAACTCACTTAAGTATGTTCTTGCTTAGCAACAGAAATGTTGGGTTCAATTGTGGCCGTAAGTTGGGGACTAGCCTATAAACGTCCTGCTTATGTCCAGCTCTGTCCAATTTTTTTTTAAATTAAACCAGATATAGGAAGATATAGGAAGTCCTCACTTACTCACCCTTTGTTCGGTGGCTGTTTGACTTTATGACAGTGCTGAACAAGACTTAACGATAGGCCCTCAAAATGGCAGACATGCTGGGTTCGTGTGAATGTCATTTGTGACCTTCATCGCTGGGCTTCTGACAAAGTCAACGGAGAAGCTGGCAGAAGTCACAAATCACAGTGTGACACTGGACTTCGCAACCTATGGTGATTCACTTCATAGCCACAGCCAAAAATGACCAACTCCCGTTGTCCCCAAAGTGCTTTTTCCAAAAGGCAACTGGACTTCGTTTTTCTCTTGAGGACGCTTCGCTGCTCATCCAAAGTCAGAGCTGAAGAAGCTTCTTAGATGAGAAGCGAAACATCCTCAGAGAAAAACAAAAGTCCAGTTGCCTTTTGGAAAAAGCACTTTTGGAACAACCATGACCTGGATGATTGAGAATCTCCATGGACAATCTTGTGTTGGAATTCAAAGGCGGTCACATGATTTTTCAGTTGACAATCTAGTCCCTTTGCGACGGAGTTGCAGATCCTGTTGCAATGGGTGAGGACTACTGTAGTTTTGAATTTCTATTATTATTATTATTATTATTATTATTATTATTATTATTATTATTATTATTATTATTATTATTATTATTAATTAATTAATTAAACTTATATGCTGCCCTTCTCCCAAGACTCAGGGCAGCTCACAACAAGAATACAAGTATATATAAAAAAACATAACATAAAATCAATTAAAATTACAATTTACAGTATAAAAACTAGGTAATTTATTTCACTCATACCACACAGAGTCACAATCAAAGGCCCAAGGGCAGAGTGCAGCTCACATGCCCCAAACCTGTCTGCATAAATGTGTCTTCAACAGTTTTCGGAAAGCTAGGAGGGAGGATGCAGTACAAACCTCTGAGGGAAGCTGGTTCCAGAGGGCTGGGGCAGCAACGGAGAAGGCCCTAGCCCTAGGTACCGCCAGATGACATTGTTTAACAGACAGGACCCGTAGGAGGCCAACCCTATGCACCCTAACCGGTCGCTGGGATTCATGAGGCAGAAGACGGTCCCGCAAGTATCCTGACCCATTGCCATAAAGGGCTTTATAGGTCATAACCAACACTTTGAATTGTGTTCGGAGACCAATTGGTAGCCAGTGCAGCTCACGGAGGGCTGGAGTGATATGAGCATGTCTTGGGAGACCCAAGATGGCTCGCGTGGCTGCATTCTGGACTACTTGCAGTCTCTGGACATTCTTCAACGGTTGCCCCATGTAGAGAACATTACAGTAGTCGAATCTCGAGGTGACAAGGGCATGGGTGACTGTGAGGAGTGACTTCTAATGCTGTTTACCCTTGTATCTCATGTACCTTGCCCGGAAAGATAGAAACCGAGGTTAGGGTGCAGTGTTTATAGATATACCCAATCCTTTCTGTTCACTTTGGGCTCTCTTGTGCTTCCAAGGACTGACATCCGTTGGATGGGTAACCAGTCGAAACCTTCTGGGCCCAGAGGAATGGCGGATGGAGTGGCTCAGCGCTGAGAAGAAAATGCTCTGATTCTGATTCTGGAAGAATTTTTATGCCAAGAACCTGATTTATTCAACCATAGAAAAGGAGGAGATCCTGGTTTCCTTGGGATTGTTTTTTACAAAAGCAACCGTAGATTTGGATTTGCCTTGCTTCAGTTTACCACTCCTTAACTGTAAAATAAAGATGAGGTGCTGACAACATAAGATTTCTTTCTAATTTTTTTTTTTTAAATGTGATGAAGTGTTTACATATTTTGCCTTTGGGGGATAAAACTAATGTATACCTTCATAGCATCCCTGCAAGACTAAGAGATGTGTATTGAATTGGATAGGTAATCCTCATTTAGCAACCACAGTAGGGACTGACAACTTGGTTGTTAATTGGAGTGGCTGTTAAATAAATTACAACTGTGCTTATGATCTTACCTCAGCTTTTCTTTGCTTTACAGACCTGCAAAGGTCATAAATGCGAGGCTCGGTTGCAAAGTTACTTTTGCATCCCTATTGTAACTGCAAATGGTCACCGTCTGAGGCAGTTGCTAAATGAGGACTACATGTACTCCTTGATTTTGCCTTTCCAAGCTGGTATCCAGTATGTGCCTTGTTCAGTTTGGGGAAGTCTTCTTTTTGATTACATAGATTTTTACCTCACAAATTTGATTTTGTACCCCAAAGAGAAGTATATCCACTTTATTTCATGTCTGTTCCCTTGTCTCCTGTCTAGTATACATGGATGTTGTTTTCTTCCCTATTCTGAATGTACAGTTTGTTTTCTTTTTGTCTCGCTGTCTCTCTCTCTCTCTCTTTTCCAAAAGTTTGAAAGGGATGAGATGGAATATGAAGCAATGTTGAAGAGTGGAATAAATGGAGAACATGGGAGGTGCATAAAGTTGGGGAGCATAAATATTTGTGAGGGACATTGAGGCAAGCATGTCATGAAAAACATGCAGTCTGGAAAATTATATATAATCATAATTAGAGATAGTTTAGGTGACCAGTTGTGAAATTACAATAAGGAAGAAAATGTAGGAGAAGACGTAGCAGAGCCCTGGGAGAATGGAGTCAAAAGAGGAATTGGCCTAGAGTCGTTACATATCCACAAATAGACTGAGTCTAACCTCTCTTGCATCCCATTAACCCTTATCTAGCACCAAAATGGTGCTAACCCATAGTTGACTAGATTCCCATGCTTAGGCACAACCAATAAATCAGTTTAATTTGGAATTTAGCACCTGGCCTTGGTGTTTCCTGCCTGACATGGTTTCTAAGACTGTGAAAACTGAACATTCCTTGTCATCTTGACACTTAAGAAGAAGGATGAGTTTCTCCCTAATTCCAGCTGTCAACAGTTTTGAGTGCTTGTCTCTTTCATGATGTAACCTAACTTAAAATGATCATCCAAAGAGTTAGTTGTGATGAGTTTTGACGAATGTTGACTTGGATGTCGTACTTAGATCTTTGGGACTTGGATGATGGCAGGTGACTCAGGTGACAGTTGTGAAGTGTCTCCTATTTCTGATTCCATCTTTTTGCTCTTGTTGTTCCTCTGGGGCTGATGGGTTGATGGGATGTAGCTGGAGAGGTTGGTGAGTAACATATTCTATGGAGCTGTTGAGGATCCTCAGGCATAGTAGCCCCACATGAAGATGGCCAGAGCCATCATGATCATAGCGTTGGTGTTGACCACCTGTTTCCACAGCGTGTGCTTTGTGATGCCTGCCAGATGCTGGAGATCCTCCTCCTTCTCTTCTGGGTTCAGCTCTGGCTCCTTTGGGCTGCCGGAATTCATTCCACAAAACCAGGCCAGGCCTTGGCGTAGCTGGCCACAGGAGGTCATTGTTTTGGGATCTGGGTGGAGAGGGAAGAGGTATCTGAGGTTAAGAGTTCTCTCAAAACATTGTGATGATTGTGAAATTGTGACAAGGGCAAAGTCAAAAGGAAAGTCTCACACACACTTAAGAAAATTTGATGATTTGGGACACACTAGAATTGTTTGGATGTGTATTTTAGAAAGGCTGCATCTTGCTTCCCAAATAATACCATGTAAGAACTAGTGTGGTGTAGTGTTTAAGGCAGGGGTTCTCAACCTTGGCAACTTTAAGACTTGTGGACTTCAACTCCCAGAATTCATCAACCAGCAAAGCTGGCTGAGGAATTCTGGGAGTTGAAGTCCACAAGTCTTAAAGTTGCCAAGGTTGAGAACCCCTGGTTTAAGGGGTTGGTCTGGCATTGGGGAGACCCAGATTCAGGTCTACCCTCACTAGATGATTTTTGGACGGGTCATGCTCTCCTACCCAGCCTACCTCAAAGGAAAAAGGACTCCTATTTTATTTATTTTATTCCAATTTCATTTTAAGTCGTATTTTACTCTAATTCCATTTTAAACTGTATTTTATCAAATTTCATTTTAAATTGCTTTTATCAAACTTTAGTAATAATTTGTTGCTGGAACTTTGCACTTTGATATGGCCCAAGGGTTAATCAATAAAGATTTATTACTATTTAATTTTTATCCTGCCTTTATTACTATATAAATAATAAAGGTACTTTAAAAAGTAATAAAAGTACTTTGTAAGTAACTCAATTTGGCAATAATACTTCTCCTTCCTCTTTGTCCCCACAATGACAACCCTGTGAGGTGGGTTGAGCTGAGAAAAAGTGATTGGCCCAAAGTCACCCAGCCAGCTTTGATGTCTTAAGGCGGGACTAGAACTCTCAGTCTCCTGGTGATTGGCCAAACTCACCCAGCTGGCTTTCCTGCCTAAGGTGGGACTAGAATGCATCGTTTCCTGGATTCTAGGCCAGCACTTTAACCACTACACCAAGGGTAGGCAACCTTGGCTCTTTTATGACTCGTGGACTTCAACTCCCAGAATTCCTGAGCCAGCCATGCTGAGGGAAAAGGGAGAGTTTCCACGCTGAGCCATGCTGGCTCAGGAATTCTGGGAGTTGAAGTCCACGAGTCATAAAAAAGCCAAGGTTGCCTACCTCTGCACTACACCAAACGGGCTCTGCTTTGAGCTCCTGAATGAAGGAGAATTATAAGCCAAATAAATAAACACACAACATCCCCTCACCATCTATTTCTAGGACCGACTCTGGTCTTCCATTCTTGGTGGCTGCATTCTCTGCTTGCTGCTGTCTATGCTGTTTTGCTTCCTCCTCCTCCTCCTCCTCTTCCATATCCAGATCGACCCGTGTCTCCTCACTGTGCCTGAGGCTGAATACCAGGCGATGCAGCTGGGTTGGCAGAAGGAAGTTTTGAGAGGCACAAACGGTGAAACAGAATGATTGGGTGGGGAAGGGGAGCCTGGGAACGGTTGCCCAACTCAAGATGGGCAACAAACGGGAAAAGATTAGTTCGGCTCTATAAATGACTGCATTCAATTGTCAAGTGATCCATTCCTGAGGGAGGGAGGTGAGAGATTCCGGATCTATTTCCAGGAATCTACCTGATACCGCCATCCCTCATTTTCTTTGGCATCCCTGTTAGTGCCTATGAAGAACAACTTGTAAATAATTCAGTTGCCGGTAAAGAGATTTGTGGACCAGTTTAGGGCCCTGAAAGAATGTGTGTCCCAGAAAACCAGGGTCCAATTAGAAGATGAGAAGTGGGTGGGTGGGAAGAGATAGCAGATGGACTGTTGAGATTAGAGGAATATTGGGGGTGGAGAGAAAAGAAAAGCTCTCCCCCCCCCGGAAATTAAAAGCTAATTCAGACTTGGTTAAAAATGTACTGAATTCAGGTGTGTGTGTGTTCTGGAACCTGAATCAAGATACTTTGTAATTCAAGGCCAGACAGATTTCTCAGCAAAGATGATTATAAAACAAATATTTATTCAGGAATACTGGCAGAACTCACTTTTCAGTAGTTTCATCTGGATGTTACATATTTGTTCATCTTTGTAGGTAAAATCAGTAATTGCTCCATAATCAATTTAGTTTTGGTGTCCATGCGTGCGGCATGGTTGGTTTCTCACAAAGACAAAAGGCACGAGCTGGCACGTAGCCAAGATATCCTGTGATGAACTTAGTAGCTCCTCCTACTGACTTGTTAACATGGGATTCACTGAATAGCTAAACTACATTACTCATAAGCCATCTCTTAAGGAGGCAGCGCTTAACCCTATGAAAGCCAAACATTCTAACATACAGTTCTCATCTAACTGGCTGATCCAGAACAGTGTGTGTGAGTGAGAAAGAAAGAGTGGATGGATGGAACACATGCTATGTACTTACACCCATACCAACAAACATTCTGTATTAATGTATTGTCCCAAGCTATAGTTTATAACATGAAATAGGAGACGTCTGACTCTTGTGGATTTCTTAGTCCTCTTTTAGTATATAAAAGAGAGGCGGCCTTTCTGGGCCACTGTCTCTATGACTTGGAGGTCTGAAATGGAAGAGCTTTAAGTAGACAAGGGAAGGAGGCACAACTCTTAGAAAGCTCCCTTTAGGTCCTTGTCTCAGAAGAGGTACAGCTAGTCCTCAAGTTAACAACCATTCATTTAGTGACATTCAGAGTTAAAATGACGCCGAAAACAATGGCTTACGACCAGTTTTCGCACTTGCAACAATCGCAGCGTTCCCACAGCCGTGTAATTCTGGCTCTTGACAACCAGCCTGTATTTATGACAACCGAAGTGTTCTGCGATCACCATTTGCAACCTTCCCAACTGGCTTCCAACAAGCAAAGTCAATGGGGAAAGCCAGATTCGTTTAACAACCACTTGATAACTACTGTGGTGATTCGCTTAGCAACCGTGGCAAAAAAGGTGGTAAAATCAGGCACGAGTCACTTAACAACCAACTTGCTTAGCGGGGGAAATTTTGGTGCTGATCATGGTCGTACGACTACCTGCATTTCAATGCACTGGCATTATTTTCCTCTCCCCCCCAACTCCCCCTGTACTTACATGCTTATCAGGAATCGGAGAAGTGCACAGCGAGACCCCCATGGCAATGGCAGCTGTAGCCAAGAATAGGATAATGGCGAAGTATAGGTAGTGGACTCCACAGATCAGGCGAGGGCAGGTGCTTGGGAAGAGACAGCTCCCTGTTCCATGGACGAATTCTGGGATCATTCGGGCCAGGCCTATGGCTAGTCCTCCCATCATGCCCCAGAATGCACCCTGAAGAGGAACAGGGAGGATGAGGAACAAACAAGAAGGAGCTTTCACATTGTATCAGGGACACTTCACTCCTGTTCAGGGGCCTTCCCTGTCCCTTAAAACTGAGAGACCACTGCAAAATTTGGGGAAAGCATGATTGTTAAAAGGTTTAGAAGTGTGTGACATTGACTTCTTTCATCTCTGGTTCTCTACGTTAGCAGGCCAAGGTTATCCCATCTCCAAGGCTGTATATCATGAAACAGTTGACTTCAACTAGTGGACGATCACTTGACTATGAGCCTGCAGTGGGCAGCCATCACCAAAAAAGCTAATACAATCCTGGGTTGTATAAACAGAGGCATAGAATCAAGATCACACAAAGTATTAGTACCGCTTTATAAAACCCTAGTGAGATCACACCTGGAATACTGCAGCCAATTTTGGTCACCATACTATAAAAAAGACGTTGAGACCTTGGAAAAAATTCAGAGAAGAGCAACTAAGATGATCAAAGGCCTGGAGATGAAAACATACGAAGAACGGCTGCAGGACTTGGGTTTGGCTAGTCTAAAGAAAAGAAGAAATAGGGGAGACATGACAGCAGTTTTCCAGTATTTGAGGGGCTGCCATGAACACAGAGCTAGATCACAAACTCGGAGCCAAACCAAAGCCCGGTATGTTATTTCACAGCCTTCAGCCCTAGACATCACATTACAGAACTCAGGAGGCTACAACGCCAAAGCTCAGGATGTTACAACACAGCCAACCACCCAGGATGGTGCCACACAGAACTCAGGATATCACTACACTAGATCGCAGGATGTCATCATACAACCCATTACCCAGGTCGTTACAACACAAAAGACTAATGGGCACACAGCCAGCACCTCAACTACTCATGATGTTACGAAACAGCCAAACAATCCACAAACAATAACTCCTACACAGCCAAACAATCCACCTACAGGAACTAAGCCAGCACTCCACACACCCCCGCCAATATATATAGAGAGACGGCAGCTCCGATCACACTTTGCTCGCATAAGCACGAAGCCGAAGACCCCAGCCTGAAGATGACAAGCGGGACCTTGTCGAAACGTCGCCAAGATACTCTCAATCTTACATGGGAAAAGACCCGAATACACCAAGACCTGCATATATATATATTCCCTAATTATACCAAAAAATGCAAATCCTGGGTAAATCCATATAATAGAAATAAAATAGTCCAAGCACCAGGATAATATTAAAACAAAAACTGCTTAATACAAAAGCTAAAGCTAAGCTTCCGTCGGCCAACAGTGCCGACATCATCATTGATAGAATCACCGTCAGAAAGCCAGGCAGTAAGACGGTGATTCTATCAATCGCCACATAGAACTTTGCCCGGCATACCAAACACTTAAGATATGGGAAAAACAACACTATAGCTCACAACGAAGGCAATTTGCACACCTCCCACAAGATCAGAGGGAAGGGGGATGGAGGATGTAGCCCATTTGTGTGATAATGAACTCACAACATATCCTACAAGGGGAACAGAGAAGAGACAAAAAACACCCCCCATAGACACCCCAAATATGCACACCCCAATCCACCCCATAACAAGGAGAAATAATGACGGGTGCGAACGACACGGATGGCTGGATGACAACCCACGGGGCACCAGCACCACGACCCCCACTAACAAGAGGGGAGGGACGAGACACTCCAGCAACAACTACAAAAAATAGATCCATGAGCAAACGATGGAAAGCCACGCCACGGGACCCTGCACACACACAAGAAGGGCAAAAGAACTAGCAAACGATGAAGGGGGACTGAAAAATCCAATGAATGATCGAATAGTAAAGGACCTTAAGATGGGGGGGGGACAACCAGAAGTGGATCAATATACCCACGGAGGTCCACGGAAGAAGGCAGCTCTCCTGAGTGGGAGAACACACGCAAGAGCATATCCATCAGAGACTACCCTGATAGACGCCCGGATCCACTCAATATACCCCCTCCCTCAAGCATACATGCGCACAACCCCATCAAGGAAGATCAGATGGATCCCGGAATAGAACCAAAAAAAGGGGATAAGTGTAAGCAAGCGAAAGCAACCGGCGTATGGTAGCAGAAAGAAAGTGATTGAGCCCAGGAAAAAGAAAATAGTAACTTCGGAAGATACCAATACAGCAAGAGGCGCGTGCCCTTTAAGAACAAACCAAGTAGAGCAAACGGACGGACCGATGACTAGATCGAGAAGCCGGGCGCAGAGCCGTCCGGCAATATAAAAATATATATATTAAAGGTAAAGGATATATGCAGTGTTATCTTCATTTTAGATATCAAAAGGGTTTTGCGGCTCCCAGTGTTTTGTTTTCGGTGGCAAACGTATCCAAGTGGCTCTTTGAGTGTTTTGGGTTGCCTACCCCTGGACTAGACAGTCACTTGTCTGCAATGGTATAGGTCAGTGGTTCTCAACCTTTTTCAGGTTGAGACCCCACTTGCCCCGCCCATGCGCGGCGCGACCCTGGTGCGAGCGCATGTGCGCGTGTGCGCCGGGCCGATCCGTGCATGCGCGGCGCACACGTGACAAAAAAAGAGCAAAAACAAAATGGCGGACCGCGCCGGGCCGATCCGCGCATGCGTGGCACGCGCGACGGCCCGAACTGCGCATGCGTGGCGCGCGCGTGACGAAAAAAACAAAAAAAAACCAAAAAACAAAAAAAAAACCAAAATGGCGGACCGCGGTGTCCGGCGACCCCTGCGAAACGGTCGTTCGACCCCAAATGGGGTTGTGACCCATAGGTTGAGAACCGCTGGTATAGGTTCTCCTGCTTGAGCCGGGGGCTGGACTGGACAGCTCTATTCTATTCTATTCTGTTCTGTTCTGTTCTGTTCTGTTCTGTTCTGTTCTGTTCTGTTCTGTTCTGTTCTGTTCTGTTCAACCCACGTCCTGATGACTTTGGCACTTGACAGAAGTGATTTTCTTCTGCCTTCTTAGGGATATAATATTTTTCAACTTCCCAGTATCTGAAACTTCTGAATGGTGTCTTATTTGACTATCTAGGAAGTCCAAATTGGCTTAGGTGGTCACCATTCTAACTGGGCTTAAAATTCTGGTACTCTTATTTCCTCTATTTTGTGGTTCCCCTCCATGGATCCCACTCTTTATGTGGAGTACGTTTGTCAGTGTGGTTAGTTGTGTTTTTTTTCTTTTAACCTGCTCACCTGCTCATTGAGCCTTTTGACAAAGACTCCAAGGAGAAAAATGACAGCAATGGGTGGGGCCAGATAACTGCTGATGGACTGGATGTAGTCAAAGAGCTGTCCACCTTGGGCAACCTGTACCACAGGGATCCACGCAATGCTGATGCCCACAAGCAGCAAGATCCACACCCTGTAGAGAGAAACAGCAAAGAGGAAATCTCTCCCTTGGCTGGGAAACAGGGACATGCTTACAAAGTGGGGTTTAATTGAGGGTGGGAGAGGATTTCCACGGGTGTACTCACTGCCACGTAAAATTTACTTATCTCGTGGTTCAAGTGAGTTCTAAGATTCATGTTTCTAATGCAGTTGACATGGCCAGAGGGATGGCAAAAATATCAAAGAAATGGACACATTTGGGGAACCTTGTATTGTTTTGCAGGGGTATGGTGCCAGTGTGTATCATTAACAATCCTTGATGATGCTGACCAACTTCCAAAATTGAAGAAAATAATGGTTAAGATCTCACGTATTTGCCAGACCTTGCAAGATTTCAAGGGCTGTGCATTACTTCTTGTAGATTCCAAGTGAGAATATTAACTTCTCGCAATGAATGATTGAATGAAAATGAATGAATAGATGAAAATATTAATAAAATGACTGACTGACTGACTGAATGATGAATAGTGTTTTGCTGCCCACATCAGTGTACAACTCCCTTCACTCTTTGAAAATGTTGCCATCCTTTGAGTTGGTATCACCAATTTTCCCCCATCTGGCTAAGCATGGCAAGAATTACAGTAGAGACACAACACATCTGTAGGGCACCACGTGGAGGAAGACTAACAAGATGCCAGAAGTTAGTTTTTCGTAGCAAGGGAAGAGTGTACATGGATATAGGGTGTCCCAGATCTCTTTCTCACCGGCCCACAATCAACAGCTCCCTCTCATTGGCTTGTGGCCTCAAGCGTTTGTAGATGTCCATGGTGAAGAGGGTGCCACTGCTATTGAAGATGGAGGCCAGGGAGCTCATGAGGGCTGCCAGCATCACTGCTAGCATCAGGCCCCGGAGGCCTGTCGTAATAAAACATAATGGGGAGGAAGAAGGGATGAATTCCAGTGTTCAGCATCACTTGGATCATATAGCTGGCTAAATTCACAACAGAGCTGGGATCCCCTAATTCAATGGTAGAGTCCCAAATCCAATCCCTGCTCTCTGTAGTAGGACTGGTCAAACCTTTCCATTATTGTTGATGGTCCCAACTAGATGGCCAAGTCGTTTGATTTTGCAGGTAACCCTTAAGCCAAGGAGTTGTTACAAGCCCTTGACACCCCCGCCAACTTTGGCCAAAGTGAGTGTATTGGGGGGTCAGGAAGGAAATAATCTCATTCTTACCGTTTGGCATGAGAGATACAACCAGTTTTGGATAGGCAATGTTAGAACACCCAACTTCAGTACCACATATTTGCTTGCATTCATCTGGAACGACGCAGGCTACTTCATCTGTCAAGAGAAGAAGAAGGGGATGAGTGATTCTCCCGTGACACAGGTAACAACACAGCATTAACATATACAGTTGCACACAGATGTATATGACAAAGGATGTGTACACCATAAACTGTTTCTGCTGGGCGCCAAGAAGTATTTGTTTTCACTATCTAAATAACTCACTTCTAAATTTGTGAGCTGCTATGTTCTTAGATTAACTGGGGAGGAGATGGGAGGAAGGATTGGGGAACTTCTCTGTAGGAGATTTTAATAATAATAATAATAATAAAGTTGGAAGGGACCTTGGAGGTCATCTAGTCCAACCCCCCTGCTCAGGCAGGAAGCAATTCACTCCTTGGCTCCTTAGAGAAGTAATACTATTTTCATGTGGAAAAACAGTAGCATTTAGACTCTTGATATAAATATTGTATATTAAAGAAGTTTCTGTTTTAAGAAGAATCTGTCTATCAAAATTAATATCTTTTACCTATTATCAATCAAGGGATTTATGACAATCTTTTTCCTCTTTATTTATCATCAATCAAGATTTCAGTAAGGCATTTGATAAAGTAGACCACAACCTACTCCTTGGTAAGCTAGAAAAAGGTGGAATAGACAACATCACCACCAGATGGATCTGTAGCTGGCTGGCAAACTGTACTCAGCGAGTAGTCCTCAACGGCACCACATCCACATGGAGAGAAGTAAGCAGCGGGGTACCACAAGGTTCTGTCTTAGGCCCAGTACTCTTCAATATCTTCATAAATGACTTAGATGAGGGAATTGAAGGGGAACTCATCAAATTTGCAGATGACACCAAGCTGACAGGAGTAGCCAACACCCCAGAAGACAAACTCAGAATCCAAAAAAGATCTTGACAAACTTGAGCAATGGGCCCTATCCAACAAAATGAGTTTCAGTATAGAGAAAAGCAAAGTTTTACATTTAGGCAGGAAAAGCCAAAGGTACAAGTACAGATTGGGCGAGACCTGGCTCAAAAACAGCAACTGTGAGAGGGGCCTTGGAGTCCTAGTGGACAATCACTTGACCATGAGCCAGCAGTGTGCAGCAGCAACCACAAAAACTAATACAATCCTGGGTTCTATAAACAGAGGCATAGAATCAAGATCACGTGAAGTATTAGTACTGCTTTATAAAACCCTAGTAAGACCACCCCTGGGAGACTGCAGCCAACTTTGGTCACCATATCACAAAAAAGACGTTGAGAGTTTGGAAAAAATTCGGAGAAGAGCGACTAAAATGATCAAAGGCCTGGAGACTAAAACATATGAAGAACAGCTGCAGGACTTGGGTTTGGCTAGTCTAAAGAAAAGAAGAAATAGGGGAAACATGATAGCAGTGTTCCAGTATCTGAGGGGCTGCCACAAAGAAGAGGGGGTCAGGTTGTTCACCAGAGCACCAGAAGGAAGGACGAGAAACAATGGTTGGAAACTTATGAAAGAGAGAAGCAACCTGGAATTAAGGAGAAACTTCCTAACAGTGATGACAATTAACCAGTGGAGCAGCTTACCCCCAGAAATTGTGAGCGCTCCATCACTGGAGATTTTTAAGACGAGACTAGACAGTCACTTATCTGATATGGTTTTTCTGCTTGAGCAGGAGGCTGGATTAGAAGACCTTCAAGGTCTTTCTGTCTCTCTCTTTGTCTCTGTCTCTCTGTCTCTCTCTCTCTCTCTCTGTGTCTCTGTCTCTCTCTCTGTCCCTGTCTGTCTCTCTCCCTGTCTGTCTCTGTCTCTTTGTCGTCTCTCTCTCTCTCTCTCTTTATCTCTCTCTCTGTCTCTCTTTTGGTCTCTGTCTCTCTCTCTCTCTCTCTCTCTCTCTCTGTCTCTATCTCTCTCTGTCTCTGTCTCTCTCTCTGTGTCTCTCTGTCTCTCTGTGTGCTCTCTCTCTGTCTCTCTGTCTCTCCCTGCCTGTCTGTCTCTCTCTCTCTCTGTGTCTCTCTGTCTCTCTCTCTCTCCCCCTCCCCCTCTCCCTCTCTGTCTCTGTCTCTGTCTCTGTCTCTCTGTCTCTCTCTCTCTCCCTCCCCCCCCCTCTCTCTCTCTCCCCTGCTGGCTCAGGAATTCTGGGAGTTGAAGTCCACCAGTCATAAAAGAACCAAGGTTGCCTACCCCTGCACTAGACCATGGACTGGTTAGCTGCCCAGACCTCAGTGATTGCCACTTCACTACCACTTATCACAAAGCTAGAGGGCAACAGGAAAAGGAATCCAGCCTGTTTACTTGCTGTATTAAGTGCTGTATTGCCAGAATCTCTTTACACGCTTGGAAATTAAACAAATCACTTGCCTTGCTAATAAAACAAAGAAAAAATTCACAGGGAGGTCCTGGCCGTGCTGTCTGTCACATTGATTCCCAGGGCCTCACAAAGCCCTCCTGATTTATACATTGGGGGTCACAGAGATAGAATCTGATTCATCCAGAGCAGAGGGTAATTTGAGGGTGTTGACCGAGCCCCAGAGAGCTAGCTGACCAATCCTAGTTATTTCTGAAGAAAGCCTCCATAATGTGATTGATTGTATACGCAGATCAACAGAGAATAATGCAAAATTGGGTAGTGTTAAACTTAAGTTTGGGTCTTATACTTGAGTTCTTTAATAGCCTCTTCTAAGAATCCTGCACATAACAGCAAATCACTCTGGCTGGGGGTACCATAACCTTTTTAGAAGGGGTGACTTGATCGAAGTGTATAAAATCATGCATGGGATAGAAAAGGTGGATAGAGAAAAATTCTTTTCTCTATCACACAATACTAGGACAAGGGGGCACTCCCTAAAGCTCATAGGTAAGAAAGTGAGGACAAATAAAGGGAAATATTTCTTCACCCAGAGGGTTGTTGGTTTATGGAATTCACTTCCTGAAGGGGTCGTGACAGCTGTCAGCCTTGACAGCTTCAAGGCAGGGCTAGATAGATTCATGGATGCCAAGTGTATCGGTGGTTATTAAAACGGATGTCCATGTGCCGCCTCTATGTTGGTTGAGGCAGGCAGGATTCCCTTGAGTACCATTTGTTGGGGGTCAAGGGAAAGGGAGGGTTTGCCTTCTCTTTCTGCTCAAGATCCCCATGTACAATTGGTGGGCCACTGTGTGACACAGAATGCTGGACTCGATGGGCTTTGGCCTGATTCAGCATGGCTCTTCTTATGTTCTTATGTTCTTAATGAGAATTAGAATAATAGAGTTGGAAGGGACCTTGTGGGCCATCTAGTCCAACCCCTCCTCCACCCACCCAAGCAGGAGACCCTACTTTCTTCATAACACTTCTCTGCACAATATATTTTATTGTTAATACAGTAATCATTATTCTTGCACTACATGGTTTTGTATGGTAAAGAAATAAACTATAACTGTCTCCATGTGAGGAAATGGCTGTTCAGTTGTGAATATTTATACTATGGAGGCTCCTAGATTTTATCAGACCCCTTTTTACTTAAGTGAAGAGAGAGTGTCTCTTTAGATGAAATTCCCCTCCCCTTTTTTCTTAAGAAAATTTAAGAAGATTATTTTTGGATTAAACCCACTGAGAATAAAGCACCCGTTGAACTTTAATTGGAATGTCTTTCAAATCTCTTCTACAGGCAGGCTGGCAGAGAGAAAAAAAAGTGCTTGTAAGCAATAAGCAAACCAAGACTGAGAACGTCACAAAAATCTGTACTGCCTCTAATGTAACTAGATAAGTAACTAGATAAGTTTCCTTATGTGAAATAAAATTAATACATGTTACAGTTGATTTTGTTTTGCAGCATCTAGATTGGGGTAGGCCACCTTGGTTCTTTTATGACTGGTGGACTTCAACTCCCAGAATTCCTCAGCCAGCGTGGCTCAGCATGGAAACCTCTCCCTTTCCCCTCAGCATGGCTGGCTCAGGAATTCTGGGAGTTGAAGTCCACGAGTCATAAAAGAGCCAAGGATGCCTACCCCCGGTCTAGATCAACTTGGGACAAGAGGTTGTATTCACAGCTACCTGGACTCTGCCAAAATGGGAGAAGGATTTTTCTGGTTGAGTTGGGGGCCAAAGATCTTTAAATCCACCCCTTTAATTTAGCTCCCTCCAATAACATCTGAGATTCTTCTTTGGTTCACTTAGATCAGCCATTTTACATTTTCCTTCTGATATCTGCATTCCAGCCACCATCTCAGAGGTTTACCTGGATACAGGATCCGGCTAATCATGCCAGGCATAACCATGAGGAACATGGGTAGTAGTTTGAGGTACCCACAAAGGATGCAGCCAGCTTTGACGTGGGTCACGTTCTTCCCAGCCAGGCACCTCTGTACTATGACCTACATAGGATGCAAATGGGAAGGTTTGCTGTAAAGCAGGGCTTTTCAACCTTTTCACCTATTGTACCACTTTTAGGATATGGCAACATCTGAGTACCACCAGTCGCCTAGCAAGATGTCAAAAACTTGATGACCCCCCAAAAAAGGAAAAAAGTGATAAAGTACAGGTAGTCCTCGACTTACAACAGTTTGCTTTGTGACTGTTCAAAGTTACAATGGCACTGAAAAAAGTGCCCCCAAGCCACAGCTGAGCAAGACGCCTGCCTGCCCACCCGGCAGAGCTCTTTCTCCTGACCGAGGTTTTCATTGTCGTGAGCATTTCTGTTGAGGATTGGCAATGGGGGTGGGGTGGGGGAGGGTGTTTGGTTTTTATTCCCTCTGTCTGCTGGGTGGTTGCAGCAGGTTTTGGTCACTTCACATGACTCTGGGACTCTGTGACCGTCATAAATATGAATCAGTTGCCAAGCATCTGAATGTAAATCACAGGACCCTGGAGATGCTGCAACATTCCAGCTGATCGGCGCTTCTTCTGGGCTCAGCAGAAGCACCAGGATCAATGCTACTTTCCAGCTGATTGGTGCTTCTTCAGAGCTCAGCAGAAGCACCAGGATCAGCGCCGAGCTCCAGCTGGAGCCTGGCACTGATCCTGGCGCTTCCACTGAGCCCTGACAGCCCTGCAGCTCCAGCCATCTTTCGCTCAGGCCTGTGCGGTGCTGCCACTGGTTCAGCTCATTCCCCTCCCCCGCTACCACTTTTCTAGGATGGTCATGTACCACCTGCCAGGTGCCAATGTACCACAGGTGGTACCCGTACGACTGGTTTGAAAGCCCTGCTGTAAAACATCGATACCATCTTCATTTCTGCTCTAGGGCAGAGCTTTTCAACCAGTGGTATGGGTATCACTTGTGGTATATTGGCACCTGGTAGGTGGTACGCGACCATCCTAGAAAAGTGGTAGCGGGGGAGGGGAATGAGCTGAACCGGTGGCAGCACCGCACAAGCCTGAGCGAGAGATGGCTGGAGCTGCAGGGTTGTCAGGGCTCAGCGGAAGTGCCAGGATCAGTGCCAGGCTCCAGCTGGAGCTCGGCGCTGATCCTGGCGCTTCTGCTGAGCCCCGAAGAAGCACCAATCAGCTGGAATGTTGCAGCATCTCCAGGGTCTTGTGATTTACATTCAGATGCGTGGCAACTGATTCATATTTATGACGGTCACAGTGTCCCAGGGTCATGTGAAGTGACCAAAACTTGCTGCAACCACCCAGAAGACAAGGGGAATAAAAACCAAACAACCCCTCCCACCGCTTCCAATCCTCAACAGAAATGCTCACAACAATGAAAACCTCGGACAGGAGGAAGAGCGCCGCCGAGTGAGCAGGAGGTGTCTTGCTTGGCTGTGGCTTGGGGGGCACTTTTTTCAGTGCCATTGTAACTTCAAATAAGCGAACTGTTGTAAGTCGAGGACTACCTGTACTTGATCACTTTTTTCCTTTTTTTTTTTTTGGTCATCAAGTTTTTGACACCTTGCTAGGCGACGGGTGGTACTCGGATATTGCCATATCCTAAAAGTGGTACAATGGGTGAAAAGGTTGAAAAGCCCTGGACTAGAGGGCATATGGACAATTCTTTAAGAACGGTTGAGACGGAGATGGACACCCATGGATGCCACTACAGACAATTCTGTTTGAATCTCACTATATTAAATAGGAGCTTTCCTTTTCCACAAGGCATCTGCGGAAGAATTTTTCCATGGGTAGGATTCAATTCTGACAAATGGTATGGAAGGAAATATTTTGATTTTCCATCAGCTCTTCTGAACTGAAAACACATGGGCTATGTTTGTCTAACTTCTGGATGGAACGTGGAAGAAAAAGAAGTAAATTGGTAGTTCTTTATACTACTTTAAAGCCCTAATTTGAGGGTAGGTAGCCTCAGAAACATATCAGAGATAGAAAGTTGCTAAATTACAACTGCCAACATTCTTTTCCCTCAGACATGGTGGAAGTTGTAGTTTAGGTACATAGGGAGGCTTCCTTTATCTGATACCTTCATTCTCTGATCTGATCATCCTCTTAAATGTTAACGCCTATCACTTAAGGGAAGGGCTCGCAATCTGGGAGTTCTCCTGGATTCACGGCTGTCCTTAGAGGACCGACGGCCGTGGCCGGGAGGATGTTCTATCAGGTTCGCCTGGTGTGCCAGTTGCGTCCCTTCCTAGACTGGGACTCACTACGCACAGTCACTCATGCCTTCGTTACCTCCAGGCTGGACTACTGTAATGCTCTCTACATGGGGCTCCCCTTGAGGTGCACCCAGAGGCTTCAACTGGCCCAGAATGCGGCCGCGCGGGTAGTGACGGGAGCGTCGTGGCGCTCCCATGTAACACCGCTCCTGCGCGAGCTGCACTGGTTGCCGGTGGTCTTCCGGGTGCGGTTCAAGGTGTTAGTGACCACCTTTAAAGCGCTCCATGGCATCGGACCCGGATACTTACAGGACTGCCTACTGCTAGCAAATACCTCCCGCCGTCCGGTACGCTCCCACAGAGAGGGCCTCCTCAGGGTGCCGTCGGCCAGACAATGTCGGCTGGAGACCCCCAGGGGGAGAGCCTTCTCTGTGGGAGCTCCCACGCTTTGGAACGAGCTCCCCCCCAAACTCCGTACGATAACAGATTTATGCACCTTCCGTCGGGAACTAAAAACGTTCCTTTTTCGACAAGCCGGCCTGGCATAGAAGCTCCGGTTCCAGCAGGGTTAAAATGTCTTAGGGGGATTGAGTAATTTTTAAGATTCGTAAAAATTCGTAAAAATTTTAAGATTCGGCCAAAATTGTTTAATTTATTTTAATTATTTTAATTTTGTATATTTATATGTTTTTTAAATTTTTAGGCTGTACACCGCCCTGAGTCCTCCGGGAGAGGGGCGGTATAGAAATTTGATAAATAAATAAATAAATTAAGTCATGAAGATTCTCAGTCATCCAGGTAAGGTTGCCTGAAAGTTGAGTCTTGGCAACTGGACCTTGTTGTCTTGTTGTTTTGAGATGTTTCATCAACATATTGCTACACACTTTGGGGGGAAAACCCCTGAGGTTGGTGCAGATGGAGTTGCTACATTCCAACGACTCTCTGCCAGAGGTGGGATTCAAATATGTGAACAACCGGTTCTCTGTGTGGATGCCGCTTCTGGAAATCCATTCTGGGCCTAGGCAACAACAAATTAGCTACCAGTTCTTCCAAAATGGTGCGAACTGGCTGAATCCCACCACTGCTCTCTGCCTAATTAACTTGCTCTGACTGATGAAACTGCTTCAATGAGCAGTGAAAAGTCTCAAACCAACAAGAAAATCAGTCCAATTGCCATGACTCAACTTTCAGACACCTGTCACTTAAGTTCTCAGGATCAACCAAGAAAAGGGAAGCAAAGAAGTAAATTCCTATTATTCAATGATTTTTAAAGCAGCTGTGGTTTTCTTTATGGAAGAGAACCCTAACAGTCAAGGAAAGCTATCCATCTCAACATGCTTGGCCTTACAAAACATAGGTTGAGTATATAAATAGTCCTCAACTTATGCCCGGTCGCTTAGTGACTATTCGAAGCTATGACAAACCTTCCCAGGACTACTTACAATCTGAATTTGTAGTTCTCACAGCCGCTCCCCACTCCAACCCTTATGAACGTGAGATGGCTTTTTAGGTGCTTGTCTGTATGTAGTGTCCCACAGTCACATGACTGTAATTTGCAACATGTTCTTTGTATGAAATGCATTTATTTCTGGTTTCTAGCAAAAAACACCCATTGCAGATGATAGATTCGCTTAATGCCCACATTGTTTTCTTAATGACCACAGTGATACCGTGAATAGGGATGTAAAAAAGGGAGTGATTCACTTAATGACAGCTGCAATAAAGGTTGTAAAGTGAGGGACATTCTTGTGGTGACTGATTTAATGACTAGCACGACTTACGATAATGCAAGCCGCATTTCAGTTGTAAGCTGAGGACTATCTATATATAAAGTTGGGGGCTATATACAATTCAAGGTATGAATATTTCTAAGTTTGTGTGTTTCACTATGTGAGAATACCTAGCTCAGGTGTCTTCAAACTTGGTTCTTTTATGACTTCTGGACTTCAGCTTCCAGAATTCCTCAGCCAGCATGCCTGGCTGAGGAACTCTGAGAGTTGAAGTCCACAAGTCATAAAAGGGCCAAGTTTGAAGGCCCTGACCTAGCTAAATGTGGCTGACCTTGAAAGAGCTACACAGGGTTGAATTTGGGTAGTGCTTTGATGAGAGTCTACCATGAAATTTTGTACATAGACCAGAAAAGCAAAAGTAAGTAAATTTGAAAGAAGCAAAGGCTATGTAGTGTTGGCAAGATGGAAATAAAGTTAGAAGTTGACTTCAGCTTAACAAAGACTTGGCCTTAAATATATGTAATTTTTCTTCCACACTGACAAACCATCAGTGTGCACAATCAAAGGTTAGAATTAATTACTCCCAATTGAAAGGCATAACGGCAGGATTTACTATCATGGGTAGTTGGTGTGAGGCTTCTAGGCAGGACTGTTGCTTTGTAAATAAGGAACTGTGAGTTTAATCCAGACTAAAGGGTTGTGATTCTTCAGAAATTAACACACTATTTTTATTCCTATTATCCTTCCCTAGGAATCATTCAGTACCTGGTCACTGCACCAATACCAGATGGAGTTGATGGAAAGACCAAAAATGAGAGCTGGCCAGGGCAGATCACTCGTGGTGGCATCTCTGATCATGTGGAAAGAGTCTTCACGGGGCAGGTAGCAGGAAGATGAGATGTTGTAGAAGGCAGGGCTGGGTGAAAGTGTCCACTTGGGAATAGCCTCCATATATTTGTCAAATAATCCTTGATAACCTCCGACTTCATTGAAGGCTGTATGGGAAGAGTCACAGTCACGCTGGAACTGAAGTTGCATTTTTATTCAGATGTTTGCATCCTACATTATACTTCCTGTTTCCAAGTTTGGAGATCTCTTCCTTCCCTCTGATTTTTCCCTGTGCAATGAAATTGCAAAGAAGGGTAGCAGGGGTTTTTTTGGTTACAATTTTTGGAAAGTTAACTTTTGTTTTAGATCAGGGTTCTTCAGACTTGGCCCTTTTATGACTTGTGGACTTCAATTCCCAGAATTCCTCAGCTAGTGTGCCTGGCTGAGGAATTCTGGGAATTGACATCCACAAATCATAAAAGGGCCAAGTTTGAAGACCCCTGTTTTAGATTTAAAGGCTCAGTTGAACCTGAATAATTTAATTAATGAATATGTAATTGGAAAAAATGGCAGTGGCCAGAATGTCATTACAGGTGCAAAATCAAAAGGCTTATATAACTGTTCTGTCTGGCCCCTCTCAGCTTAGTAAAATCCACATGAATATTTCTTTAAGAGTTTTATTTAACACAGTTCAAGAAATACATTTCAAAGTAAGATGCTGGCAGTTCATTCCTGAACGGCCGAGTTTGACGTATGTACATTCAGCTTAACACTGCGATCCCCCCATCCAAATAACTCACTCCTTATCTCTTAAGTTGTCCAAGACATCATTAATCTTCCGTACATTCCAAAAACCACAGAAAACTGAGTTCAAACTAACTCGGTGATGCATCAGGCTGCGTCTTGATATAAACGTTGCTCGTGACAAAGAATTAGTCCCGCCTTCACCTTCTAATATAGTTTTCAATACGTCACTTCCTTTTTCCACGTAACTGACACCTCCGCCTATCAAACCTTCGGAATCTCGGATCAATCCATCTATCTTCCTGTTCCAAATCTGACCCCTCACTTTGAGAATTTGACCCAGACTGCCTGTAAATCTCCTCCCTGTCAGTGTCAGCTGCCGGGAGGGGAAAATACCCAGAGGGGCCTGGCTGTTCTTCGTCATCCTCTGAAATGTCCCCAGCCGGTCTAGAGACACCCACAACAATAACTATGTTCATCACAAGGAGTTTAGAAAATAAGGATCAGCTGTGAAAAGTTTACTGATCCAGTTTATCTCTGGTACAAATCATGCCTCTTTTTAAAAAAAAAAATACACAAAAGATAGAATGTGGAAATGGCATTATTTTTTTGTCCTAAAAAATTGGAATTTGCTTTATGAGGATTCTCACCATCACTGCCCTGTAGTGACAAAAATTTCAGAGCGTCACCTTTAATAAAAATACCAGAGCATCACAAATGGCTGCTATCATGTACTGTGAACTCCCTCTGTAGAGAATTAGTGAGGAAAATTATGTGATTCTGGATCGAATGGCTACTGCAAAAGGTAACTTTGGTTCCACTTTTTCCTTGAGTCTTTGGGATCCAACTATTATTTCACTATTTTTTGTTCTGTTGTGAGTTGGAATTCCTTCAGAAGACTTTAACGATGGAGGCTCTTACTCTTCATTTTTTCTTTCTGGGATTTAAGGCCGAGCTGCTTCCATTCTAATCTTTTGCCTAATCAGTGCAATATACTGTATCTCAAAGTGCTAATTATTCTAACATTCGCTCTAAACAATTGGAATCGGATTTTTAGCAGAGCAATTTGCTTCTCCTATTGACTGCTGGGTTTTATATTATAGAGTTAGACATTGTGAATTGGGATGGACCAGGAGTTCAGTTTGGCCTATACAAGTAGTTCTCAAGGTATGACTATAATTGAACCTGCAATTACGTTCGCAAGTCATGGCGGTCCTAAAACAGGTGACCACGAGACTCAGCCGGGTTTGAACAGAGCGGTTGTGTGACTGTTAAGCGCATGCTGCAGTCATTAAGCAAACCCATTCCTTGCTATGGGATGGTTTTGCCAGGAACCAGAAATAAATTCTGGTTCCCGGTAAAAATGTTGTAAATCGCAGTCACATGACCATGGAGTGCTGCCCTAAATGCAGTCATGTGATTGCAAGGAACTTTGGAACTTTGAAGCTGGGTTGCTTTTTCAGAGTCCCTTTTAACTTTGAATAATAATATAACAGAGTTGGAAGTGACATTGAAATCTTCTAGTCCAGTGATGGCAAACCTTTTAGGGACCGAGTGCCCAAACTGCAACCCAAAACCCACTTATGCATCGTTGGGTGCTGGGTGGGTGTGGCCCATTGGCTGGGCATGGAATCCCCCCCGAACGCCAGACGTGTCATGATCTCCGTACCTTCAGAAGAGAATTGAAGACTCATCTCTTCAATCAAGCCGGCCTGGCCTAGACCTCCTCGGGATTTATGTAAATTTTTATGTAAATTTTTTTAAACAAGGTTGTTTGGGTTTTAGAATTAGGATTTTAACAGGTTTTAGTAACAGCCATGTATCAATTTAATTCATGTTTAAATATTTATTATTATTATCTGTTTTAAATTGGGCTGTAAACCGCCCCAAGTCCTACGGGAGAGGGGCGGTATAAAAGTTTAAAAAATAAATAAATAAATAAATTGGGTGGGGGTGGCCCATTGGGTGGGCATGGCTGCCTTGGGAACAGCAAACTGGGTGGGACTAAAAAGTTCAATCAATCAATTCCAACTTTGCGAGATCTTTTTTTTTTCCCCACGAGAAGTTGAAATTGATTAATTGATTGAACCTTTTTTTTTCCCCACACGGTGGCGGAGGTCTAAAGCGAAAAGGTTTATAAAACCCAGCCGAAGGTCTAGGACTGGGGAGATGGTGCGTGTGCCCACAGAGAGAGCTCCGAGTGTGGCACTTGTGCCATAGGTTCGCCACCACTGTTCTAGTCCAACCCTTTGCTCAAGCAAGGGACCCTAGACCAGTGGTGGTGAACCTATGGCACACGTGCCAGAGGTGGCACTCAGAGCCCTCTCTGTGGGTGCGCACACCATTGCCCCAGCCCTGCCTCCCCCCGCAACCCCCTCCTCACCAGCATCCTACCTGGAGGAGAGGCTCTCCCAGGCGTGGCCCACGTGGAGCAACGCAGCCAAGCACATAGCAGCCAGGCAGCAGGGGCAAGACTCCACCCTAGCACCCCATCAGGTGTACATGATGCTGCGGGGTGCGGGCAGAAGGTGTGGCCGCCATGGTGCTGCAAGGCTGCCTGGGCAATCTGGTGAGTGGCCCTGTGGGGGGGCAGAGCGGGAGCTGGAACGGGGGGCAGAGCGGAGGCAGGCCAGTTTTGGGCACTCGGTCTCTAAAAGGTTCACCATCATTACCCTAGACTATTCTGGAAAAACGGTTGTCCAATACCTGCTTAAAAACCTGTAGTGTTGGAGCACACACAACCTCTGAAGGAGGCCTTTCACTGATTAATTGTTCTCACTATCAGAAAATTTCTCCTTAATTCTAGGTTGCTTCTCTCCTTGATTGGTTTCCATCCGTTGCTTCTTGTCCTGCCTTCAGGTGCTTTGGAGAATAGATTGACCCCCCCCTTCCTTGAGCAGTGGCTATGCAACTGGACTACCTACATCTACTTCCATTGTGCTTTCCTGTATTTGAGGGTTACCAGGATCCACCCTCTGCAGTTTGAGATGACAGAAGAAACCCAGTCTTTGTATCCTCAACATCCTACTCACCAAACCCCATCAGGACAAAAGCGCCTCCAATCATGACAAAAGTCTGGACTGTGTCAGTGTACATCAAAGCTGCCAATCCTCCTGAAAGTAAGATGTAGACTCATATGCAGGTATGATGATGATGCTTTGGTTCCTTATACAACTGGCTCTGCATTATCTGCACCTGGTTTAGGCAAGTGAGCATCCTTTAAAGCAGAGGTCTTCAAAGTTGGTCCTTTTATGACTTGTGGACTTCAACTCCCAAAATCTAAGGTGCAAATTTCTCTCCACCACTTTTAAGTGTGTGATCCATTATGGCGGGCCCTTCCTAAGTTTCTTTCTCTGACTGTTAAGCAATGGAGGGCTCCTCCCTCTTTTATCTCCCTCTCTTTTCAACCAGTGGTACGGGTACCACCTGTGGTACATTGGCACCTGGCAGGTGGTACGCGACCATCCTTGAAAAGTGATAGTGGGGGAGGGGAATGAGCTGAACCGGTGGCAGCACCGCACAAGCCTGAGCGAGAGATGGCTGGAGCTGCAGGGCTGTCAGGGCTCAGCGGAATCGCCAGGATCAGCGCTTCTTCGGGACTGTCAGGGCTCAGCGGAAGCACCAGGATCAGCGCCACGATCCAGCTGGAGCCCGGCGCTGATCCTGGTGCTTCTGTTGAGCCCTGAAAAAGCACCGATCACCTGGAATGTTGCAGCATCTCCAGGGTCTTGTGATTTACATTCAGATGCTTGGCAACTGATTCATATTTATGATGGTCACAGTGTCCCAGAGTCATGTGAAGTGACCAAAACCTGCTGCAATCACCCAGCAGATGAGGGGAATAAAAACCAAACACCCCCCGCCCACTGCTACCAATTCTCAACATAAATGCTCACAACAATGAAAATCTCAGACAGGAGGAAGAGCACTGCTGGGTGGGCAGCAGGTGTCTTTCTCGGCTGTGGCTTGGGGGGCACTTTTTTCAGCGCCACTGTAACTTCAAATAAGCAAACTGTTGTAAGTCGAGGACTACCTATACTGTATCACTTTTTTCCTTTTTTTTTTGGTTATCAAGTTTTTGACACCTTGCTAGGTGACTGGTGGTACTCAGATATTGCCATATCCTAAAAGTGGTACAATGGGTGAAAAGGTTGAAAAGCTCTGCCCTAAGCAACATCTCTTTCCCTCATTCCCAATGTCATGCACACATTCTTTACAAGCATGCATAGACAGGCAGCATCTTTTTTGAAAGATGCTTTCCCACAGGATTCTGGTGCGGACTGAAGACGTCTCTGCAAATGGGCAGAGATGACAACCACTATGTAGAATGAAAGACTGCCAATTTAAACGGGTTCTTTAAATTTTTCCAGAGAAAGAGAAATCAGGAGATCACCCACAAGTACTTTAATTGACAGCTCCGTGTGAGATGGTAAAACAGCGGTCCTCACCTGTTTAAGTGCCAAGGGACAGCATCTTTGCTTTCTGCAGGAGCAGAGCCTTTCAGGGACACTGATGAACTCACTTTCTAATTACTTTGGGAAATCATTATATGAATATTAGAGACCCTCAAAACAGCAAGCTTAAACTGGCACCATGTGAGTTTTACATTCTTCATTGGATTTAAGAAATTTTAAATAGAGTATCAAAAATTTAAAATAATACAATTGGCAAAAGGCAGGAAAAAAGGCAGGATGTTGATTTAAGAAAGTTTAAAACAGATTGAGAGACCAGACTTGACTGTTAGAACCAGGAGAAAATTTTGTTGTCCAGCATAAATCTGCCCCACGTACTTTTTGTTTTTGGATTTCTTCTGGGTAACCAATCATATTCTTACACACCTAGTTCCTTGCTTAATTATAAAACAGCCCATTGTCTTGCATCAGGGTCTTGCCCATGGAATGCTGCTAAACTTGCCCATGGGTGCTTGGCCTGGCTTTGCAACCCCATCATAATATGTTTGGGATTAAACCAAACAAAACTCATTCGCAAGAAGGGAGAGAGAATTGGTGAGTGGAAAAGTTTCCTCTTACATTTTTCCCTGTTATACATCATGTATCTTAAAGTTTAAGACTTTAAGATTTGTCTGTAATGTTTCCTCTTACATTTTTTTTTCAGTTGTACATCATGTACATTGGGATGCTCAGTTAATGAGGACTTTTTTTTGGCTCCCCTTGTAATATAAAGTATAGGCAGCTCTGGTGAAGACCTTACAGCAGGGGTGTCCAACCTTGGCAACTTTGAGACCTGTGAATTTCAAGTCACAGAATCCTATGAGTTGCCAAGGTTGGATCCCCCTGCCTTACAGACAAGGAAAAAGCTTAGGACTGTGTGTGTGATTCCTTGTTCATTCATCAGATGTTATGGCTATATGTGTGAAAAGCTGCTCTTAAAACAAGAGATTCAGAGCGCTTGCGTCTTTCCTGCCTATGGGTGTATATATATGTGTGTGTTTTAGGGAACAGGCAGGTCGTGTGAGGGCGAAATGTTCATTCTGTGAACAATTCTTCTAGATTTCTGGGCTGATTACTTCTTGGCTACTGCATTGTTCTTTTAAAAAGGTTTTCCATTTTAGTTGCATAAGTTGTGTGCGAGAGAGGGCTGGGCTGCTGAGGTTCTGCCTGCCTGTTTGGGCACCCAGAAAGCTAGCATCCATCTGAAAGAAGAAACATAATTCTTGGGACAAATGTAAGTTTGGCAAAACTGTGAAGAAAAGGATAAAATCTAGTAGAGAAGTGAGCCCACTGATTGGCCCTAAATGTTGGTTGTGAGATGAAGAGAATTGTTTAATGACAATATTCTAAAAGAAGATTTGGCTCACTGGATGTGAGGGCAAATAGGATTGTCTTGCACTGCTATGCCTGGTTGCCTGGCTTCAGATAAGTGAATAAATGACAGAAAATACTCTCTTCTTATTTCATCCTTTTTTAAAAAACGATTTCTACAGAAATATTCTTCTTTATCAGTGCCAACTTATGGCCCAGTCTCAATACCTTTTTAACCTTGCCAGGATCATGCAAGACCATTAAAAACAGTTATGATGCAGGTAAAAATGGGTGGCGCTTCAGTCACAGGGGCGGGGCTGCCCTCTTGACCTTTTCGATCCTTCCCTTGCAGGCATTCCTGAATCCTTCCAATTAGCAAGTGATTGTTCCCTCCGTATTTATTTCCATGTTTTTCCTGCTGCCTAAAAAACTGCAATTATGCCTCACCTACGAGAAAATCAGAGCAGATGGCTTTCTTTTTGGCTGGGTATTTGGAATCCTCCCCCTAGCTTATATTTTATCGTATTGCCCAGGAATTGCAGCTTCCTGTTGCAGGGCTTTTCAACCTTTTCACCCATTGTACCACTTTTAGGATGTGGCAATATCCGAGTACCACCAGTCGCCTAGCAAGGTGTCAAAAACTTAATGACCAAAAAAAAAAAAGGAAAAAAGTGATAAAGTACAGGTAGTCGTCGACTTACAACAGTTCGCTTAGTGACTGTTTGAAGTTACAATGGCACTGAAAAAAGTGCCCCCCAAGCCACAGCCAAGCAAGACCCCTGCCTGCCCACCCGGCGGCGCTCTTCCTCCTGTCCGAGGTTTTCATTGTTGTGAGCATTTCTGTTAAGTATTGGCAGCGGGGGTGGGGTGGGGGGGTGTTTGGTTTTTATTCCACCCCGTCTGCTGGGTGGTTGCAGCAGGTTTTGGTCACTTCACATGACCCTGGGACACTGTGACCGTCATAAATATGAATCAGTTGCCAAGCATCTGAATGTAAATCACAAGACCCTGGAGATGCTGCAACATTCCAGGTGATCGGCATTTCTTCTGGGCTCAGCAGAAGCGTCAGGATCAGTGCTGCTTTCCAGCTGATTGGTGCTTCTTCAGGGCTCAGCAGAAGCACCAGGATCAGTGCTGAGCTCCAGCTGGAGCCTGTCGCTGATCCTGGCGCTTCCGCTGAGCCCTGACAGCCCTGTAGCTCCAGCCATCTCTCGCTCAGGCTTGTGCGGTGCAGCCACCGGTTCAGTTCATTCCCCTCCCCCACTACCACTTTTCTAGGATGGTCGCATACCACCTGCCAGGTGCCAATGTACCACAGGTGGTACCCCTACCACTGGTTGAAAAGTCCTGTCCTATTGAATACAGGTAAAGTCCTCGATTTACAACCACAATTAGGACTAGAATGTCTGCTGTTAAGCAAAGGGGTGGTCTCATGTTCAATTTTATGACTTTTTTTGCCATGGTGGTTAAGTGAATCACTGCAATCGTTATGTGAGTCATGCAGTTGTTAAGTGCATCCAACTTCCCCCATTGACTTTGCTGGTCAGAAGCCGGCTAAGAAGGTCACAAATGGCAATCAGGGGACCCAGGAGGCCACCACCATCCTAAATACATGCCAGTTGCCAAGTGCCCAACTTTTGATCACCTGACTACGGGGATGCTGCAATGATCATAAGCATGAGGGCTGGTCATAAGTCACTTTTTTCACGAACATTGCAACTTCAAATGGTCTCTAAAGGTATGGTTGTAAGTTGGGGACTACCTCAATGTACCCAATTCATTCCTAGCCCAAGAACCCAGTTACCTGTCATGGTATAAATGGTGGTTATGATCAGAAGCGCTATGACAGCTAGATAAATATTCCAGCCCAAGGCCTGCTGGATGAAGACAGCACCGGAAAACATGTCCACCTGCAGGTGAGAGAAGCAGAGAAGCAGGGAGAGGCGCAGATTAGCTAGAAGAGGGATCTTCAAACTTGGCCCTTTTATGACTTGTGGACTTCAACTCCCAGAATTCCTTAGCCAGGCACTCTGGCTGAGGAATTCTGGGAGTTGAAGTCCACAAGTCTTAAAAGGGCTCTGTTTGAAGACCCCTGAGCTAGAATTTAAAAGTCACAAGAGCATTTTTACCAGCCTTCCTAAATAGGCGAAAGCAGCAGATTCTTATTTCCAAATGTTCCCTCTCCCCATCACTGTCTCCCGGATGTTTGGAGAAATGACCTACTGATATTTTGGTGAAGATATACATGAAAAGGGAGAGGATGGAGAGGTAGAGACGGATTCGTTGGCCTCCAAAACGCTTCTTCAGGTACTGGGGCATTGTGATGACCTGCACGGGGGAGGAAGCAGAGGACATGTTATGTTTATTTATTATTTGTTGATTATACTTTTATTCCACCATTATTACTTTATAGGTAATATAAAGTTACGATAAAGTAACTCAAGGCAGAAAACATACCTAATACTTCTTCTTCCTCCCATTTTTCTCACGACAACAACCCTGCAAGGTAGATTGAGCTGAGAGAGAATGATAGGCCCAAAGTTACCCAGATGGCTTTCATGCCTAAAGTGGGATTAGAACTCGTCTCCTGGTGATAGGTCCAAAGTCACCTAGCCAGCTTTTATGCCTAAGGCAAGACTAGAACTCACCATCTCCTGATGATTGGCCCAAAGTCACCCAGCCAGCTTTCATGGCTAGGGTGGAACTAGTATTCATTATCTCCTGGTTTCTAGGCCAGCACCTTGATCACTATACCCAGCTGGTTCTTTTCCTTCCATAATATCAGAAGATCCCCAAAAGGCCAGAGTGTTTAATCCACAACTCAAGTGTTGTGCAAGGCTTTCAGAGCACAAGACGTTTTGCAGGATCCAATGTGGGTCGGTCACTGGGCCCAGAGATTTTGTCTTCCAAGCTTTGGACTTGTGCTAGAGCCCATCCTCAGGAAGATTCTCTATGTCAAGACGATTTGACAAGGCTAGCATGCTCGGATTGGCAGTTTGGATGGCAAGAGATCTGTCTTCTCTGTCACCAGGCCTGCCTGCCCTTTGAAAGGTACTAAAGGCCAGGCACTTTCCTCAGCTAATGGGCCGGGGAGCAGTACAAATTTTCCCCAGCCCTTTATTTTTTGTGTGGCACAAAAAAGAATAGGAACGGATCCTGTTTGGTTAAATTAAGAATCAGGAGGAGACTGGCATTCGGCAAGCTCACTCTGGAAATTTGGCTGCACCGTTTCTCTCAGCTTAACCTACCTCGCAAGGCTGATGTGAAGAAAAGTAGGGAGGGTGGAGAGAATGATGGAGCTGACCTGAATTGTTTGGGAAGGTTAAAAATGCCACAGACAAGGAAACCAATAAATGTGGGATTGAGAGGAGAAATCACTACCTCAGCAGAGAGGTAAACTGGAACAAAGAACCATCCAAGGAGAAGAACAAAAAATATAGCCTAAAAAGGAAAGAAAACAAAAATGGAGTGAGAATTGGGATAGATAGGTCAAGTTTCCATCTTTTTCTTTCCCCCCAAATCCTCATCAAAGCTTCTGGATGATTAATTTGCAGCTTGTGACAGGCAGAAATGAAACAGGTGATTATCTGATTATCTGTGGAGATGGACAAAATAAAAATTGCCCCCACAGCAGCAGAGCTGTGGATGGGGAGGGAGTCAAAAAAAGGCAAGATGTTGTTCATATTGTATTACCAAACTACTGCTTCTTCTTAATGTGCATCATTGCACAATTGTGGGGGGTATCTTACCTTTGTTGATCCCCCCACCCTGCAGATACTCCTTTTTTCTCTGCTGGTGAGGAGGGGGGAATCAGGGACTAATCAAAGTGCTCTGGCGCTTTCTGCTCAGCAAATGATGGTGGCCTTGCTCTGCTCCGTTGTGGGGATTCATCTTTGGCAAGGCTGAGCAACTATGTCCCTTTTATGACCTGTAAACTTCAATTCCCAGAATTCCTGAGCCAGCATGCTGGGAGTGGAAACCCACAAGTCGTAAAGGGGCCATAGTTGCCCACGCTCGCACTGGGAAAACCCCCAATCTTGTCTCTCTGCTACTTACATTCCACTCAAATCCTGCCACGGCCAGGCCATTCGCTGCTCCGGTGCCTGCCAGACCTACAAAATGCCCGCTGCCAATGTTGCTGGCAAAGAGAGAGGCTCCAATCTGTGAACACAGCCACCACATTTTCTTTTAAAAAAAGCATATTGACTTTCCAAATCTACCTGGTCCTGTCGTCTTGAGTCTTGTCTCCCAATTCATCCAGTAACGTAGGTCGCTTTTCTGCCTCTCCTACCCTTATCACACTATCATAGTATCCTATGATTGGGTGACCATAGAGGTCATCTAGTCCAGGGCTTTTCAACCAGTGGTACGGGTACCACCTGTGGTACATTGGCACCTGGCAGGTGGTACGCGACCATCTTAGAAAAGTGGTAGCGGGGGAGAGGAATGGGCTGAACCGGTGGCAGCACCGCACAGGCCTGAGCGAGAGATGTCAGGGCTCAGTGGAAGCGCCAGGATCAGTGCCGTTTTCCAACTGATCGGCGCTTCTTCAGGGCTGTCAGGGCTCAGTGGAAGCGCCAGGATCAGCACCAGGCTCCAGCTGGAGCTCAACGCTGATCCTGGCGCTTATGCTGAGCCCTGAAGAAGCACCAATCAGCTGGAAAGCAGCACTGATCCTGGCGCTTCTGCTGAGCCCAGAAGAAATGCCGATCATCTGGAATGTTGCAGCATCTCCAGGGCCTTGTGATTTACATTCAGATGCTTGGCAACTGATTCATATTTAGACGGTCACAGTGTCCCAGGGTCATGTGAAGTGACCAAAACCTGCTGCAACCACCCAGCAGACAGGGGGAATAAAAACCAAACACCCCCTCACCCTCCACTGCTTCCAATTCTCAACAGAAATGTTCATAACAATGAAAACCTCGGACAGGAGGAAGAGCGCCGCCGGGCGGGCAGGCAGGTTTCTTGCTTGGCTGTGGCTTGGGGGGGCACTTTTTTCAGTGCCATTGTAACTTCGAACAGTCACTAAGCAAACTGTTGTAAGACAAGGACTACCTGTACTTTATCACTTCTTTCCTTTGGGGGTGGTCATCAAGTTTTTGACCCCTTGCTAGGCGACTGGTGATACTCGGATATTGCCATATCCTAAAAGTGGTACAATAGGTGAAAAGGTTGAAAAGCCCTGATCTAGTCCAATCCTCATGCTGTTTGCCGACAGATTGTTTCATATCCCTCTCCTTCCCAAATAAATCACTTGATTTTCCTTCTCCCTCTTATAACTTTACTTCGCTGCATCCCCTATTCTAAAATCTTGATGAGTGCCCTCCGTTCCATCCCTCGGTTGATTGGAGTCTCTTTTCTTCTCTCCCCACTCTCTGTTTTGGTCACTCACCGGCCACCACACCATCTTCCTTCCAGCCAAGAAATATCCCCCCACTGTCCCTCGATTGATCCGGCGCATGGACTGCAAACCACAAGAGAAAGAGAAAGATATGAGGACTTCTGGTCTGAGTCACATAACACAACCTACTGCAGTTCTCTTAAGCATTAAGGTTTATGGAATAAACCTGCATCATGGTTTCCCTATGCAGCCCTGCTTTTCTTTTTGTGGTCCTTAGAACCTCTAATCTCTAAGGACTGACAGAAGTCATTTGAGTGCTATAATAGGGGTATCACAGTGAAGAAAGCAAAATCAAGTCCCAAAATGGTCCTCTACGTGAATCCAGACCTGCCCTCTGAGGTCAGCATCCCTCCACGTTGAAGATCCTTGCAGATTCCCCATCCTTTCCCTCACCCACTTCCCTGTTTACAATAGGAGGGTTGACAAAACTCTCAAAACCAGGGGTCAACTTTAAGACCTGTGGACTTCAACTCCCAGAATTCCCCAGCCAACGATGCTAGCTGTGGAATTTTGGAAGTTGAAGTCCACACATCTTAAATGGGCCAAGGTTGAAGAAAAACACTGCTCTCAGTACAGTAAAGGAAGCGTGTGTTCAGGGCATTGTCAAAAAAGTCAAGATGGCGGGGGTGACAATGTGATCAAAGCTTCTTTTTTTTTTACATGAAATGCAGATCGAGCTTTAATTGCACTGTTGCTCTGCCATCTTGACTTTTTTTAACCTATGCCCTGAAATAAAGCCAGATAAAAGATGCTCATATGATTCATCTTGACATATGAGGTACATAATAATTTAATCCCATTTAATCTGTATCAAAGGAGGTAATTTCTAGACTAAACTAGAAGAAAGTGCCTGGGAGCAGAATGTAATTCTTTAAAGAACAGACAGTTCAGTCACTCATCTTTTTCAATTTTACTCATTACCAGCTCCCAGTACATTCCTGAACTGTGTAACTGAGGAGAATAATTAACCCCCTGGAGCAATAAGGTCAGAAATTTAAAAAGACAAGACACTAACTGTTGTATACTTCATTCATGTGCGAATGAAGATGCATGGCGATGCTGAACAAACACTTTATTCTCCTTTTACAACAACCAAGCGAAAGCAAAAGGCTTGCGGGCCTTTTATATGGCCAGAAGCCTGTACAGTGAGAACCAATAGGAACAGAGCATTTTCGTGCCTTGCGCATGTGCACAAGGCCAGCGCCGCTCTGTCTGGTCCCGGGCAGCTTTTGGAATGCCCAGGACCAATGCAACGTCCCGAGCCTGCTTTTGCAGGCTCAGGACACAACACCCCTCTGCCCTAGATGGAACATACTTCGCGTACACACATGTACGTCATGCATTGGGAAGAGTGGCATACAGTTGCATTATTCAAATGCAAAGAGTGTAGAATACTTGAGTCTGCCCTCAGGAAAACCCCCTTCAATATTTATTAATACAAATAAATGTATCCAAAATCAAAAAATAATACAAAATAATCTACCCACGAGTTACTCCCGTTATTCAGGGGCCTCATGAACAGGTCCCTCATGATTTGACAGCAACCTCACAAAGTCTCTCAGATGTTTGGGTGGGCACTTGGCCCGCTGCGACCTTCTAAGGCCCGGAGAGATTGCCTGGCCCACCTGCTCGCCTACCAGGCTAGGCAGACCAGGGCGTTGCTGTCCTAAATCCCCAGATGACCCTGGTGAGGGTGCCTGGCCTACCTGCTTGCCTACCAGGCTAGGCAGGCCAGGACTTTGCTGCCCCGAATACCCGGTTGACCCGCCCCGCTGCTGGCTGGCTGGACCCTCTAAGTCCAAGCCAGCATACCTTGGAGGGGTGGAAGTCCCTGAGTTCACAATGGACCCCTCTTGGGAACACTGTCCCTCTAGCCCAAGGCCAGCAGATGGAGAGGGCTGGGTAGTGAAAGTGCCCCAGTACTCGGTGGCCCCCAAGCACGTGCCAGAGGTGCCAGAGTCAGGAGTCGCCTCCATGGCAACCCCCTTTGCTGGTGACTTCCTTTTCGGAGCAATTGCGGAATTAGGCAAGTGCCCTTAATGGAATTCCTTTTCTCTTACTGCTAGTGATTTGTGTGGATACCCCCCCCCGGTCAGTCTCCCTGTCTGGAGCACTATCTGACATATGTGAATACTGTGGATACCCCCGGTGTGACTCCCTGTCTGGAGTAATTATGGATGTGTGGGGTGACCCCCTATCCAGTGAATTCCTGTTTGCAGCACTTGTGGAACCTTGGGATGAATCCCAAACAGCCTCAGTAGCAGCTAGTGAGGGCCTGTTAGGCCTGGGAAACTGTGACCCAGAATGCATATTATGGTCCTCCTCCACCCCCAGAGCAGAGCCAGGAGCGGAAGGGTGAGAGTCCAGTGTCCAATGCAGTTGGTCTATGTGTCTGCGAACAACGCGGCCGTCATCCAAGGCAACTTTGTATGACAACGGCCCAGAGACCTTGCAGACCACAGCTGTGACCCAGAGATGTCCAGGCCCATAGTTTCTTGCCCAAGCCGGATCGCCCACCTGGAGTCTCCTAGGTGCCCACGGTTGTGACACCTGCAAAGCCACCCGGTCAGGGTGCAGCCTGTCCAGTTTAGTAATGAGGCGGCGACCCCAGCGGAGCTCAGCAGGGCCCTGTGGCTGTGCATGGTGTGGTGTGGTGTGCAAGAAGGAAATCTGCTAACCTGTGATGCCAGTTACCGTAAGTCAGTTTCTTGAGGGCATCTTTGGTGGTGCGCACCATTCTCTCTACCAGTCCGTTGGAGGGTGGATGGAAGGGAACCGATGGTGCATGCCAGATCAGGTTGGCCTGAAGAAAAGCCTGGAACTCAGAAGACGTAAATTGAGGGCCATTATCTGAAACCAGAACATCTGGAAGACTGTGTGATGCAAAAATTCCTCTCAACACCTGGATGGTCCTGGCAGTAGTAGTGGAGGAAAAGGGAACAATCTCTAGCCACTTGGAATGGCTATCAACAACAACCAGGAAGAATTGCCCCTGAAAGGGCCCAGCATAATCTATATGCACCCTAGACCATGGGGTTTGAGTTTCCACCCACCTATGTACTTGGGCCTGAGGCATTTCAGGCAACGACTGTTGGCACACTTGGCACCCGTGCACCTGGGCCTTGATGGCTTTATTGAGCCCAGGCCACCAAAGATGGCTACGCGCAAGCGCTTTCATCCTGACTATACCAGGATGTCCCTCATGCAGAGAGATCAAGATTCTAGACTTCAATGAGGCTGGGATTACTACCCTGCTACCCCATAACAGGCAACCCTTGAAAGTGGAAAACTCATGTTTCTTGTGCCAGAAGCTTTGGAACTCAGTATCTGGGGACTTGTTAAGCCATCCTGACAACACCCATGTCAGCACGCATGTAAGTGTGTGATCAGTGGCAGTTTCTGCAGCCACGTCCCTAGCATTGAGGGGAGACTCAGGCAATTCCTGAATGGAAAGAATATTGATGGCTGGAGCAGGATCTGGCTCTAATTGGTTCAGGGGTAATCTGCTCAGGCCATCTGCATGACCCATTTCAATTTCCTGGTTTGTGAACTAATGTGTAGTCATATGCTGACAGGAAAATGGACCATCTCAGCATATGAGGAGAAATGATATGTGGGGTCTGTTTGTTAGTGGTAAACAAACCCAGCAGAGGCTTATGGTCAGTATAGACCATGAAATATAAATCATGGAATTTCTTAATGCCAGCCACAATGGCCAAGGCTTCTCTGTCAATTTGGGTGTAATTCCGCTCTGCAGAAGACAGAGTCCTTGAATAATAGGCCATAGGGACCTGTGTCCCATCAGCCTTCAGATGGCTGAGTACAGCTCCCACCCCATAAGGAGATGCATCGCATGCGATGCAAACAGGCAGTTGCTCATTGAAAAGCGCTAAAACAGCATTAGAAGTGAGCAAGGCCTTAACCTCCTTGAAGCTCTTGTCATGGACTTTAGTCCACTGCCAAGGAGCCTGCTTGTCTAAGAGCTTGTGTAATGGCTCTGCCACTGCAGCTTTATGTGGGAGAAATGCATGGTAGAAATTTAATAGCCCCAAGAAGGCTTGCAGCTCACTCTTAGACTTAGGGCTTGGGACCTGCTGGATAGCTTGCAATTTAGTTTCAGCGGGGTGAATGCCTTGAGCATCAATCCTGAATCCTAAGAAGTCAGTAGAAGTGACTCCTATCTTACATTTATCCTTCTTTAGTTTAAGGCCTGCTTTTTGAAAACGAAGCAAGACAGCCCTTAATCTTTCTGCTAAATTTTGAGATGACTCCCCAGCAATGAGGACATCATTGAAGTAGGGACAGACCCCAGGAATACCTCAAAGTGTGCTCTCCATGACACTTTGGAATATGCCAGGGGCTACATTTACTCCAAATTGCAGTCTCCTGACCTTGAAGGCCCCCCTGTGAGTTACAATTGTCTGGGCCTCTGCAGCTGCCTCATCAACAGGTAGCTGTTAATAGGCCTGTGCCAGGACAAGCTTCGCAAAATTGCGCCCCCCCTTGAGGGAGGATAGAATGTGACTTACCACAGGCACTGGATAAGCATGCTGTTGCAGCGCCTTATTCAGTGTGCACTTATAATCTGCACATATACGTATGTCCCCATTAGCCTTTAGAGGCGTTACTATGGGGATTTCCCATGGACTAGAATCCACAGGTTCTAGAATGCCCTGCTGGAGCAATTTGTCCAGCTCAGCATCAATCTTGCCTTTCAGGGCAAAAGGTACCCTCCTAGGCTTAACCCTGATGGGCGTGATGGTTGGGCCTAACCGTAGCGAAATGGGAGGCCCCTTGTAGGATCCTAGCTCTGAACTAAACACATCTGCAAACTCCTTGCAGACTTCTGCAAGGCTCAACATTTGCAAATGGTGCAGCCCAGTTACCTGGATTCCCAGAGCCTCGAACCAATCGAGTCCAATAAGACTCGTACGTTCACCCCCAACAACCACCACATCTAGGGGACCTTCAAAATCCTTATGTGGTACTCTAAGGGTAGCCTCCCCCTTAACACACACCATAGAATTCTGAAAATCAGTAAAGTATTAGATTCAATGGCCTGAGTTTAACTCAAAGGCCACTGCTGCTGCATATCCTTTTGAATGTATTAATTGAAATAATTGAGAGAGTGGACCCAGTGCCCAACTCCATTGATAGGGGAATCCCTTGCAACCTTACGTTAATGGAAAGTTTCTTCTTAAGGGGCTTGTGTGTCCCTATCCTCAGAATACTCCTGTGTGATGTGCAGAAACCCACCTTATGTTGGCTGGGGACCCTGGTACCTTTCAGACGCAATTCTTCCTGAGGTTGGACCTTCTGGCGACCCAAACAGATGGATGCAATGTGGCCCTGCCTGCCACACACCTTGCAAATGGCAGAGTGAAACCTGCAGTCAGCTCGCTTGTGGCATCCTCCGCACCCGAAGCATTGAAGAGATGCTGGGGCCTTGTCCGGACGTTCCTTCTGCCTCCTTTCAGCTGGCTGGTGAAGTCTGTCCATCTCCTCTTCAGGATCCGCTTCTGATCCTTCTCGAGCGTCCTCTTGATGGATAGCTGTGTCTGGAGGGTTCCTGGTGAGCCGTAAGGCCTTCACATCCCTGCCTGCGGCTTCCTCAGCTGCCACCTGTCATAGCGCATCTTGGAAAGAGACATCTTCTTTTGCAAAAATCTTCTGTTGTAAGTCTCTGCTCCTCAATCCGCATACGAAGCGATCTCGCAGCCTCTCTTCCAGATCCTTGAACTCACAAGGTCCCTTATGAAACCAGATTGCAATGCCTTGGTCTCTTCAGCCTTGAAAGACGGCGTTTAAGGGGTGACTTGATCGAAGTGTATAAAATCATGCATGGGATAGAAAAGGTGGATAGAGAAAAATTCTTTTCTCTATCACACAATACCAGGACAAGGGGGCACTCCCTAAAGCTCATAGCTAAGAAAGTGAGGACAAATAAAGGGAAATATTTCTTCACCCAGAGGGTCGTTGATTTATGGAATTCACTTCCAGAAGGGGTCGTGACAGCTGTCAGCCTTGACAGCTTCAAGGCAGGGCTAGATAGATTCATGGATGCAAAATGTATCGGGGGTTATTAAAACGGATGTCCATGTGCCGCCTCTATGTTGGTTGAGGCAGGCAGGATTCCCTTGAGTACCATTTGTTGGGGGTCAAGGGAAAGGGAGGGTTTTGCCTTCTCTTTCTGCTCAAGATCCCCATGTACAATTGGTGGGCCACTGTGTGACACAGAATGCTGGACTCAATGGGCTTTGGCCTGATTCAGCATGGCTCTTCTTATGTTCTTATGTTCTTAAGGTCTGGCTGCTTGCCTTAAGGCCGCAATAAAGTCCGCAGCAGATTCACCTGGCCTCTGGTCTCTCTGCTCGAATGCGTGCCTCCAAGTAATGACAGATAACTTTGGTTGGAAGTGTTCCTTCAACATTTTCTTCAAGTCAGCATAAGTTACTGACTCCAGAGGTGCAGGGGCCACCAGACTCTCTGCGATGTCAAAAGCTTCCTGTCCACAGACACACAAAAGAGTTGCAGCCTTCAGGCCATCTTCTCTAATCTGATTTACTCTGAAGTAGTTCTCCACCTGTGCTACGTAGGAATTCCATCTCTCTGGGTGTGAGACATCAAAATCAGACAAGCGGCCAATCTTCGACATCATACAGTTTACGACCTTCACCACTCGCTTCCTCTGCAAACTGCTGTTTGGGGAAAGGGTCCTTTAGCCGAGCTCACCCTCCAGCAACGCTATACTGGCAGGCTGGGACACTGATTCAGATGCCGTCTTCCCCTCTTCAGGACTTCCTTAAATCTTCTGTTTCAGCTTGCAAAGGATCCCACCTTCATCACCAGTGTTGTATACTTCGTTCGCGTGCAAATGATGAAGACACATGGCGATGCTGAACAAACACTTTATTCTCCTTCTACAATAACCAAGCGAAAGCAAAAGGCTCACAGGTCTTTTTATATGCCCGGACAGTGACAACCAATAGGAACAGAGCATTTTCGCGCCTTGAGCATGCGCACAAGGCCGGCACCGCTCTGTCTGGTCCCGGGCAGCTTTTGGAATGCCCGGGACCAATGCAACGTCCCGAGCCTGCTTTTGCAGGCTCAGGACACAACACTAACAGCCTGGATTAAAAAAGTCTAATAAACATGCATTTCAGTCAGCCTGCCAGCTTGCATTTGGGCAGAGGATTTTGTGGAAAAGGGCTGCAAAAGGAGGTGGCTATGACTCATTTGTACCCAACACTGTCAGGGTTTAAGTGCTTTGCCTATCTTTTCACAACTGACTTAATGTTATATAAATCCAAGGGATTTGGGTTAGACACCTTGCCACTTGAATAGGTTATATGCACTTTCATTTGCACTGGGTGGTAATTTTGGCAACTCAATCAGTTGTTTTGCTAATTAAAAATGCCCTTGTTAGACAATATTTGATTTTTAAATTCTGGTGCACTTTATTGAGTTGCCCAATAAAAGATGGTTCCCTGGATAGTTTATAAATTGGAACAAATAAACTTTTGAAACGGAACATTATTCCATTAAGAGACCCTTTGAACCTCATCTGAAATTTTGCCTAGCAAGAAAATCAACATTGAATCCCAGCAGTACAAGTAGTCTTTGACTTACAATCACAATGGAGCCCGAAATTTGCATTGCTTAACAGTTGTTAAGTTTGTCCCAATTTACAACTTTGTTTTGCCACAGTTGTTAAGCGAATCGCTGCAGTTGTTAAGTGAATCATGCAGTTGTTAAGCAAAACTGACTTTGCTTGTCAGAAGCCAGCTGGGAGGTTACAAACGGTGATCACATGACCCCAGGACAGCGCAACTGTCATAAGTATATGCCAATTGCCAAGTATTTAAATTCTGGTCATGTGACCGTGGGAATGCTGCAATGGTCAAAAGTGTGAAAACCGGTCTTAAGTCTCTTTTTTCAGTGACACTGTAGCTTTGAATGGTCACTAAATGAATGGTTGTAAGTCGAGCACCAGCTGTACTTTTTAGAAACTAAATGCCCCGCTACTTGCAGAGCAAGTTCAGCCCAGCGTTACATCCCATGAGGAAAGGGACCTCTACGTACCCAAAGACCAGTGCCAATGACTGCAAGGAAGTAAAAACAGATGACCAAAATGTCTGCCGCATTGCTGATGGCCGCCTTTTTAGATGTGAGGGTTGGTGATTCTGCCTCCATGACGCCGTAAGCTCCAGATGTACCCGAAATGGAAGAATAAAGTGAAATAACCTTCTTGGACCGTTCTTCTGAAGAACGTTCATGAGTAGTTAATAACCAACTTAGTCAGGGGTTAGATGGATCATTAACTTGGAACGTATGTGACTGGAGGGGGGGGAAATGATGTGAGAAAGGGCAATTTCTACTCTCTTGTTTTAGCTGGCCTCCCCCAACCCGATGTAGCCAGAAGATGCCTAGTAGGCAGATGTCCATGGGCAGAGCATTTGTTGATGCATATCTTCATGTCTTGGTTTGGATACGCAAGTAGTAGTTTGACATCAGTGGTGGGATTCAGCCAGTTTGCATCAGTTCGGCAGAACCGGTAGCTAATTTTTTGTTGCCAAGGCCCAGAATGGACTTCCAGAAGCAACATCCACACAGAGAACTGGTTGTTCACATATTTGAATCCCACCACTGTTTGACATGTATTGTGTCTCTGACACCAAAAACAAATGCTTAGTGCAGAGGTTCCCAACCCAATCCCCCCGTCCATGGATCAGCACTGGGCCGCAGCATGTTAGAAACTGGGCCATGCAAATAAGCAAAGCCCCATCTGCGGGATGCAGGATGAAGGCAGCACACAAAGCCACACCCCCTCCAGCCCTCGGAAAAAACTCTGTCCATGGAACCGGTCCCTGGTGCCCAAAAGGTTGGGCGCTGCTGGCTTAGTGCATTGTTTTTCAATCTTGTGCTGCACTGCACAGCATTCTGGAAATGAGAGGTGACAACATAGAAATAACAAAATAATGTGCAAAGGTAATGTGAAATTTAAAGTCTGTGTCACCCCCACCATCCTCACTACTTTGAAGCATATATGGCCAGTGGAATTTACTCCCATTCAAAACGCAACTGGACTTTGTTTGTCCTTGAAGAAATTTCTCTTCTCATCCAAGAAGCTTCTTCAGTTCTGACTTCAGTCAGAACTGAAGAAGCTTCTAAGATGTCTATGGAGATCCTCAGTCATCCAGGTCATAGTTATACCAAAGGTGCTTTTTCACGAGGCAACTAACCAACAAAGATGGGAAAGAAGACAGTTATATCTAGAAGTGAGTTGAAGGGGAAAGACTGACTAAAAACAGAAAATTCAGTTCATTTGTGCTTGGATAGAACAAGATTAGAAATAGTCTATATTTCTTTAGCTTGGGTCAGATCCAGAGAAAATTAGTCATGTTTCAACCTCACTGAATTCAGTGAAGTGGAAGTTAGTCATGCCTGAAACGTCTAAATGATTACTACAGTGCCGGAGTGTGATTCACATCCTCTAAGCGCAGATCGTTTGATCTTACAGAAATAAATCTAAACTTTACAGATCCCGAGGAAAACTCGAAAACAACGAGTTTCTGGACTCATGACAAAAGATATGGATCCATCACGTCCTCTTACCCTGCAGAATTGTTTGCCTTGTTGCAGCAGTTAAGCCTCCAGGCTAGAAAGTGGGAAACCGTTCTAGTCCTGCCTTAGCCCCTGCCCACTTCAAAGGGTTGTCGTTGTTAGGAAAATAGTAATAGGAACGTATGCTGGATATGTTTGAGTTATTTGTGAAAATAATAAAGGCAGGATACATATAAATAAAAATAAATAAATGAAAATATAGACTTGTTTCTTTGTTTTAGTCATATGTGGCACCAAGAAAGAGCTTCTCACCCACAATATTTCTCACTAGGGTTAGCCTAGGCCTAAGCTAATAATCTAGTTCTAGTACTTACCTCAGAGTCTGTGGATTAAAAAGTGGACGTTCTGTAATTATTAAAACAATTAGTTCCTCCTTAGGTTTCTTCAGATGCAAACAAGAATCTTCCCGTTATTTATTCAATTCCTCATTTTCTCTGTGTTGCCAAAGTTAAACAATCTGTGGTTGTTTATACCGCAAATGAAAATTCAACTACCATAACTGAGTTAAAATATTGTCTGTTCCAAAAGAAAGCTTGCCAAATCTTTGGTTAATGGAACAAATCCAAATTAAGCTAAGCCAATCTTGACTCTCTGAATTAAGAGTTCAACCCAAGTTAATTTATTTCACTTTTCTTTCTTTTTACTGTTTTGCTGCATCAGCAAGGGTATTGACCAATCCAGTTCCAACTTTTTGATTTAAAGGTTGCATTTGCAAGTCAGGGTTGTTAAACTTGGCCACTTCAGCATTTAGTTTGTGTTTTGAGTCTCAGCATGTTTGAGAACCAAGCCTGTCAAGTAGTTTGTGATTTGAAGGCGTCTGTGAAAAATCAAAAACTTCAGGAAGCAGAGAATCTGTTGTGCAAATACAGCTGTTGGACTACTAGAATGGCTTACTTTAGCAAACCCTTTTTTATCTCCTGGGCCTGTGACAGTGGCTTTCTCATGACCCTAGACCAATGGTGGTGAACCTTTTAGAGACCAAGTGCCCAAACTGCAACCCAAAACCCACTTATGCATTGCTGGGTGCTGGGTGGGCATGGCCCGCTGAGTGGGCATGGCTATCATAGTCATGGCAGCATGGGTGGGTGTGGCCAGGGTGGGCGTGACCACCTCGATACTACTCCTGGGGAGAGATGCCTTTGGGGACTGGGCAGGGTTGGGGGAGATCCAGGGGGTCTCTGGTGGGTGGGACGATGGGCAGGAGGCTCATCCTGCAGAGTGAGGCGAGGCGAGGGAAGGGGGCAGGGCAGTGGTGCCACTGCTGTGGGGCAAGGCAAGGCAAGGCGAGGCAAGGGCCAGGGCAGGGGCTGGTTGCAGACAAAGGAAGGCTCCGGTGTGGAGGAGGTGGAAGAGGGTTTAAGCAAGCTTAGCAACTGCAGTAAGGATCCCTCCCAAAACAAACGTGCTTTGTGGGTAATCTCACAAACCAATATCTGCTGCAACCACCCTGCAGATGGGAGGGGAATAAAAACCAAACAGCCCCCCCCAGCCAATGCTCAACAGAAATGCTCTCAACAATGAAAGCCTCAGACAGGGGGAAGAGCACGGGCAGGCAGCCGTCTTGCTCAGCTGATGGCTGGGGGGGGGGGAAGGCGGCAGCTACACCCCCTCCCAAACGCTGCCCTCTCACAAAAGCAGGATGAAAACTCCCAAAAGTGACAAGGGAAAAAAAAGTTAAAACAGAAGAGTGTCTCATGATGGTTTTCTTCCCCACTTCCTCCTAGCTGCAGTTTAAATATGTAAAGACCACAAAAGAAAAAAACTTGGCTTTCTCTCATTTTAATTCAGAAGGCAGGATCGGAAGGATTTGGGGGGGGGGTTGTTTGTTTCCAAGGAAGGGAGGATACTGGCTGAGGAATTCTGGGAGTTGAAGTCCACAAGTCATAAAAGGGCCAAGTTTGAAGAGCCCTGTTGTAAGCCAATGTTTGGAAACACCTCCACGAGAGCCAGGTTTTGCACACACATGTATGTTTGGGACTACATCACCCTGTTCCAGTCTGATCTCTCCTGAACATGGGTGTCCACTTAAAATTAGAGAGCTCCTAATTTTTCAGCCCTTCCAATGTGCAGCTCCCCTCCTTCATCAAACTGGCACCCAAAAGGACAAGAATTGCCTGCAGGCAGAAACCGATGAAAGTCAAATCGGTTTTCAAGGCGGCCCACTCACTGCCAGAGCTTGCCCAGCACCTTGCTGAGCTCAGCATTGTGCAGGTGCGGGTATTGGTTGGCCAGCTTCCTGCACACCATTTTCGCCGAGACCTGGAAGACGTTCATGGGCTGCTTGACATGCGGCTTGGCCTTCAGCGCCCCATGCACCGGCATGGGCAATGGTGGCAAGGAAGGTCGCAAAAATTGAGCAAAACTCACTTAACTGCCTTGCTCAGCAATGGAAATTTGGGGGTCAGTTGTGGTCGTAAGTCGAGAATTGCCATTGTTGGATCTTAACCTTTAGGCAACTTAGAATTGAAGACGTTAAGAGAGTGACACGTTGAACAAGTCTACTCTACCTCCTTTGAAAGGGAGTTAATGTTTAGCATAGTTAGCATGCAAGATATTGTTTGGGCTGGTAAGTAGTAGGGAGAAACTCTGGAGCTGCTAGATCCCAGAAGGCCAGCCTCCTCAGTTGATCTGATTTAGTAACCTGCCCAGGATTTCTTTTTTATTTAGAACACAGAACATAAAACCATAGCACTGGCAGGGACCTCAGAGATCTTTTAGAGATCTCCCACAAACTACGTGTGGGAGAAAGAGATGGGCTCTGTAGTCTATTAACGATGTGCTTTCTCTGTGCAGGTACAATGGGAAGTGTTGGTTTTCCACTGAAATTAACAGCATGCATCCTGTTCCTCCTGATCCTGGAAAATTTCTGCGTTACGTATGATAGTAAGTTTTCTACCGTGTGACCTTCCCAGAATGTGGATTTGCAATTTCAGTTTTCAGTGTGTTTGAAAAGGCATTAATACTGCAGTTGTTAAAGAAACAGATAGGCAGACAAAATGAGAACGTCCCAGATGAGGACAAAAGAAAGGCTGGATTCTGGTAAGAGAACATACATGAAAAGTTTCATTTCTAAACTTGAACATTTGGAACATATTAAAGACTTAAGGAGTTGCAACTTGAAAAATACTGGTCATGTTTCAGGAAAAGGATAGACAGATAAAACTCATTTACAACACATAAGTAAAACTTTTCCAGCAGATGAACTTAAAACATTCCCTCCTGCTAACTTTGGGCTGTTCTTAAGAGTACAGAGAGAGGAAGGGGGAAAGAAAAACAAACAAACAAACAAACAGATTTTTCTTCACTCTGTTGGCCAAACAAACAGAGTGAGGGTATTTCCTTTTTCGGTGACTTGTTTTAAGCAGAATTTCTAGCAGAATTTTAAAATTCTTTTATCTTTGGGCTAGAAACAATAAACAGTCACATTTATCTCACACACAAAGACTTTGACAGACATATATACACAAAGACGAGAGAACAGAAAAGGAAACAACCTTTTATTTTATACATCCTAGTCCAGTGATGGCAAACCTTTTAGAAACCGAGTGCCCAAACTGCAACCCAAAACCCACTTATTTATCGCCAGGTGCCAGGTGGGCGTGGCTCACTGGATGGGCGTGGCTGTGGTGGTCATGGCAGACTGGGTGGGTGTGGCCAAGATGGGCGTGATCACCTCAATGTTGCTCGTGGGGAGAGATGCCTGTGGGGGATGGGCAGGGTTGGGGGAGATCAAGGGGGTCTCTGGCAGGTGGGGTGGTGGGCAGGAGGCTCATCCTGCGGGGTGAGGCGAGGCAAGGCGAGGCAGGGTGGGGGTGCCATTGTCACAGGGCAAGGTGAGGCAGAGGCCGGGGCGGTTGCTGCCTGACACCATCGGCTCCTGCGCATGGAGGACAGTGAGTGCATGGGTGCTGGGATGCATCCAGCCTTGTGGGGCCTCGGCAAGTTAGCGGGCGGCTGGTTGAAGAGGGACGGTTTCTATCTCTGCGGCATGGCGTGTGTGCCCACAGCTCTGAGTGCTGCCTCTGGCACGCGTGCCATAGGTTCGTCACCACTGTCCTAGTCATTCCCACCACAAATCTCAGTTAAGTCAAGTTAGGGAAGGCACAAGTCTTAAACAAACCACGTGGTTGCATAGAGAAAGAGAGAGAGAGAGAGGGGGGAATCACTATTTCTTATTTTCCCTTTAAGTACCTTTATTTAGCCAAATTGGTTTCCCAGCAAAGCCCTGAAGAAAGCCCATTTCTTACATATTTCTCTTGCTCTTCATTTTGAGCAAATTCCTAGGGGAATCCTAATTGTCACCTTTGAACTGCCACTTCCCATGTTCCCTCTCAGATGTGGGGCTCACTTTGGCTCAGTCAGGTACAAAAGAAAAAAATTTCCAGTTTTCAGAAAAAAAGTATCTAGGAGGACTTCGGTTCCCTGATGAAGTACTTTCACCTCCTTCCCTGGGAACCATCTGTCACAGTTTTCAGACTCCTCGTGTGTCTGGGAGGACCTGCTGCCTTTTTGAAAAGCAGTGAGTACTGACACCTCCTTTCTGCCACCGGTTTTCAGACCCCTTGCAGATCTGGAAGGACCTGCTGCCCTCTACGCAGTGAGTACTGGCACCTTCTGAAATAGGCTTTGCTTCCAGGGCCTTACCAGCTAGTTGCCTAAATCCAATTCTCTCATTCACTCATTCCATTCCATTTTCACACAGCCTCTCCCTTTTCCCTAACAAAAGGTCTTACGCTCTGGCCATGCTTTCCAGGGTCTGCCACTTGAACAAACCCCCATGCTTTCCAGGGTCTGCCACTTGAACAGATCTTTTCTGCAGCTAGGAAAGATCAGAGGGAGCAAAATCAAAGTGTGTTTGGGTGTGCCTGTTGGACTTTGTGAGTTAATCCTACCATGGTGGGGTATGCAGATTTTAGGTCTTTGTCTTCCTAATCTCCTAGCTCCAACTTTCCTGATGGTTTACATCTGCATTTGTACAGAGATGGTTTCTGCTTGGGGGAGGTAGACTTGAGGCTATTAAGAAAAATTGGGCATGCTTTTCTGTCTCTTTAAGATCCTTGGAGGAAATATATTTTCCTGTCCTTTTTATATTTCTGTTCTGGAACCTGAATTAAGATGCTTTGTAACTCAAGTTCAGGCAGTTAACTCAACTAAATGGTTTTAAACAAATATTTAACAGAAACTTACATTTCTGAAGATGCGTCCAGAAGCTGTACATTTGTCCATTACATAGTAGAAACAATAATTCCTTCATATCAACTTCTAGCGTGAATTAAGACAGTGTCTGTCCTCTTGCATTCCCATGCTCATCTCAGACAAAGACATTCCAAACTGGCACGTAGCCAGGATATCCTATGATGAACTTAGTAGCCCCTCCCACTGACTTGTTAACATAGGATTCACTGAACAGCTAAAACTACATTACCCATAAGCCATCTCTTAAGGAGACAGCGCTTAACCCTTTAAATGCCAAACATTCTAACATACAGATCTCAAGCCAATATATGTTCTGGCCACGGTTACCCTGGTCCAGCACAATTTCCTTCTCTGGGGGACTGACTTCCCACAGTGGGAGACACCCTCCTTAATTGATGGCTCCATTTTGGAAAATTATCTGGACTCCGTCATCTGCAACGGAGAGAAATTTGGTGTCAGTTGCTCCTAGTTGTAAATCAAGAGCTTACATTTGCCAAAGCTAGGCTAAAAGTAGTCCTCAAGATGGTTCTTAAGTGAGTTTTGCCCTATTTTGTGACCTTTGTTGCAACAGTTGTTAAGTGAATCACTGCAGTTGTTAAGTTAGTAAAAACGGTTGTAAACTGAATCTGGCTTCCTCATTGAGTCTGCTCGTCAGGAGGATGTAACCGTCATAAATTCATGCCGGTTGCCAAGTGTCCAAATTTTGATCAGGTGACCATGGGGGAGCTGCAACAGTCAGTGTGAAAAACAGTCATTAGTCATTTTTTAAAATGCTGTTGTAATTTCAAATGGTCACTAAATGAATGGTTGTAAGTCTAGGACTACCTGTACTTTGAAGGAGTCAGTCCTTCAAAGGATCCTCTCCTCAGGAACGGGCAGCAATGTTGAGTTCTCTCTGAAATGAAAATTTAAACAAAGACAATGCTTCTTTTTTAGGGAAGGGATTCATTTTGAACATCTGTGTTTTATCTTGGGGAAAGGAGTTTTCTCCATATCTTCAGTTCTTATCTGTGAAGGATTGGGAAAGCTGGTGAGGAAGAGAATTAGAAAAACTCCTTTGCCTGCCAGAAATATGGTTTAGGTATTGAATGGAAGCAGGAGTGTCTGCAGGAGGGGTCAAAAATGTCAAGATGGTGTCCATAATCATATGCATGACACCCACGCATAAAAAGGGGGTGGGGCTTTGATCACCTGGCTGGGTTGCCATCTTGCTTTTATGGACGCTCCTGCAAACACCCCTGAATGGAAGAAATACCTTGGGATGCTTTGGGCCTTTGTTCCTTTCAATGTTTTCTTTAAAAGCCATTAAATTTCCCTTTTCTTTTTTTTGCAGATCACTGGTGTTATGACAAACCAGTGTGGTAAGTTATGTTTTTTTTTCTCTAATTCCAGAAACATGCTGGCTGGGGAATTCTGGGAGTTGAAATCCATCGGTCTTAGTTGTCAAGGTTGGACATCCTGATCTAGGAATTTTTTAATTGAATCAGTGACCACCTTGAGTTTAATATTGGCTGTTATTATAATTAATTTACTGTTTATTTCCTCGACTGATGACACCTTGAAGAAGTCTACATCTCAGTTTTTGTTAAAGGCTAGCGTTACAATAGCATACGTTGTTCACCTAATGGTATAAAGGTAGTGATAATTAAAACCATAGATCTTTAAAAATATTAACATGGGAAGGAAAAGGTAATAAGGGGTTTAAAGGAGTGAACATACCCACCCACCCTCACACTGTTTAACTTTGAAAATCTCTGTAATTCGATATGTTGCAATCATGTGTAGTATCTGTCAATATACCCTTAGCAATCTCGAGGTTAAAATATGCTGAAACATGAGAAAGAACTTCTAAATGTTTTTCCTTTCAGGTCATTTATATATCTACATCTATATCTACATCATCTACATCTACATCTACATCTACATCTACATCTACATCTACATCTACATCTACATCTACCTACCTACCTACCTACCTAGCTAGCTATCTATCCATCCATCCATCCACCCATCCATCCATCTGTTATGTCCTGGGCCTGTGATTGACAGAGCAGGTGCAGGAAGCTACAGAGAGACCCGGGTAGACCACATGGCCTGCCCGGGCCAGACAGGCTGTCTCCAGCCTACTGCGCATGTGCAAAGTGGGAAAATACATTGCATTTATTGGCTGACGCTGTTCCCTGCAAAAGGGTATAAAAGGGATCAGCGCCATTTTATGTTGTTCTGTTGAGGCTTGAATAAAGAAGCAATGTTGTTACTCCTGCCTCATTTCAATGCCTTACCAACGCACAGAACAGAACATTGACGACAAAGGTGGGATCGTGCTGCAAGAATACAACAAAAGAATACTAGGCTGACTCACCACGGAAGGCCGAAGTGCTTGGAAATTCGGCATTCCAACTTGTGTGACTCTGCCTGCCAGTACAAAGACACTGGAAGAGAGCTCAGCAAGATTCGTCCTGGAACCCCTTCGCAAGCCTGAGCAGCACGAGGTGTTGCAAGAGGCCACCAAGAAGACTTCCGCTTCTGGATCAGGCAGCGTCAGCTTTTCTCTCTACCGGTAGACCCTTATGTGGGTCTTAAATCGCCCTGGAGGGGTGACCACCGTCGAGGAGGCTTTTGCTCGGCTGTGGTGGAGCGGCGGCTCTCCTTACAGTCCGAGCTAACTCCGTAGGGCTGATGGAGAAGATCGGTCAGTAAAATGGCCGATCACTTCGCTGTGCCAGCTGAAATCAGAAAATCATCTAAGCATAAAGAACTATCGTGATGAATCCGGATGAGACCTTTCCTCCCTCTCTCCATTCTGAACTATTTTTCCTCCTACTTTGTTTTCTTTTTTTTTTTTTGCCTGTAAGAGCCCTGTTGGAATTATTACCCTGGCTTGGAAAAGCAGATTCTACTTATTTGGGAAGGAAGGCGTGAACAAAAGAATAAAACAAAATTTTAAAGATTACATTTTTTTAATACATGTTTTGGGGTACCAAAGTTTTTTTTCTTAAGAGCTGTATTATCAGTTTATGCTGTTTTTTTTCTTGCTGAGCGCTATTACTATCTTATATTGGAAGAATATTTCTTTTCTTCACTTTTTCCTTAAAAAATAGAAAGAAAGGGGAAAAAATGATTCTTGAAAAAGATTTTTTATCTTACTGAGGACATCTACTGGCTAAAAACTAATATTGTAATTCTTGACTATTTGGAGATGAGATGTTTGGCTTTCAAACTGTTGGTTTTTTTTTGAGAGAAAGATAACCTGATCCATCTGAATAACTTTTAAAATGGAGCTGCATTCACACTTAAATTGTAAACTTATTCTGGAAAAGATTTATGAGGCTAAAGAAGAAATATGTACTACAATGAAAGAGTTTACTACAGAATTAAGAGCCAGAATCTCTCCTTTAAACTTCAAAATTGACTCTCAAACTACTTCTGATTATTCTATAAAACAGACTACACAAGAAGAGAACTTAACTGAGAATAAAGAGAAATTGATTTTGCCTGATTAGCAGTTCACCTATGGTTTTGAGGACCAGGAAAAGCAAAGACTGAGATTTGAAATGTCAAAGCAATGAAATTTTATGGTTAAGAGAAACAGAGGGCCAATGGATTCAAATGATACTGCAAGCAATAAAGAGAGACTTATCAGTTGGAAGGGAAGCTCTGTTATGGAAACCTACCTGGCAGAAGAAGAAACCCAGAATAAGACTGAAAAGAAGTGAAATTTAAAATTTTATGTAATGAATTAAAGGCAATTTAGAATTATGGACTGATTTAAGGACTAGGATTATGAGTGAGATGTAAGAGTAATGGGCGATTAATGGAAGATATGTATTAAATGTACAAAAGAATGTACTTTTTGAATCAATGGGTTTATCAATATGAAAATTATTATTTTTAATAAGATGATTTGTTTGTTTGATGTTCAGTGGAATGATGATTTGAGGTTGGATATTATCTTTTCAGCTTAAAAAGTAAGAGAAAAAGGGGTGATTAATGGAATATTTATATTAAATTGATTAAGAATGTGGTTTAAAAATTTTTTTTTTAGAATGATAGCTTTATTTGTAAGAAAATTATTATGTAATGTTAAGTTAACCTAATAAGATGATCTGTTTGTTTGATAACATGGATATGATTAGTTATGAAAATTAACTGGATGAAATTTGAACTCTGTCAAATGGATTGAAATTATTTAAGGTTGGACTTTATTTTGTCAGTTTAAAGAGATCGATTGATTGATGGATTAGATACATATGGGATAGATTAATATTTTATTTTAAATAAGGGATATTAGTGGAAGAAGAAATAAATAAGATCTATGATAAAATTAAGGAATTAGAATATATTTGGAAGGGATACCCAAACTGATAATGTTTGTATTTAAAGTTATTTTGATTATGGTAGTGTAAATTTATAAAGCTTTAAAAAACAGGTTTAGGTTGAATAAATTTAAGCTAGAATTGGATTATTTTAAATAAAATACGTTACTTAAGGGAAAAAGAGAGGGAATATTTGATGTATTGATTGAATTATGTATATATGTTTTGTTTGCGGATGTTTGACCACGGTGTGTCTTGAGTACTTTGTTTTAAAAATAAAAAAACCAATAAAACTTGTCTTAAAAAAAAAAGAAAGAGGCCGCTAAGAAGAAATGATGGCTAAGATAGGGCGTCTGTCCGAATTTGATACAGCGCACCCTGAACATTGGAGCTCATATGTTGCCAGAGTAGAGAACTACTTTAGAATAAACCAAGTTCGGGAGGACGGGCTCAAAGCCACAATGTTATTTTGTGTCTGTGGGCAAGAGACTTTTGATATTGCTGAAAATTTGGTTGCCGCAGCACTTTTGAAATCCATCACTTATGCAGAGCTGAAGAAAATGTTAAAGGAACATTTTGAACCAAAGCTATCAGTGATTGCATGGCGTCATGTGTTCGAACAGCGGGACCAGCGTCCCGGAGAGTCTGCAGTAAACTTTATTGTGGCTCTGCGTCAAGCTGCAAGGCCCTGTGAGTTCAAAGACTTGGAAGAACAGCTAAGAGATCAGCTAGTTTGTGGTTTGAGGAGCCGAGAACTGCAGCAAAAGATTTTTGCAAAAGAAGACGTTTCCTTCCAAGATGCACTAAGGGAGAGTACGGCCAACGAAGCAGCGGGAGGAGCTGTTAAGGCCTTGCGGCTTTCCAAGAACCCTTCGTGTTTGGGCTCAGTCCATCAAGAGGTTGCTCAAGAGGTATCTGAGCTTGATTCCGAAAATGAGGTCAACCGGTTGCAGCAGCCAGCAGAGAGAAGGCCCCAAGAGTGAGCTGACAAGGGGTCTGACTAATGAGGTAGGAGAAAGTAAGATAATAATAATGATAATGAAAAATCACTAAAGATCACTAAAGCAAAATAGATGTGTTTGCATAATTACTGGAAGAAAGCTGTGTTAGCAAATACACAACTAACCCAAAAGCACATTGCGTTCAGAAACAATGTATCAAGCATAACTCCCTTCATTGTATGTCCATGAGAACTAACCCGATGAAATACAATGTAGATTTTCATGTGTGCTTCTTTGTTCCTGAGAAAGGGAAAGCTATAAAACTGTAGTTTGAACCCCCCCTTGGGGTTCAGAATTGCCTATTCTCTGCTTCTGAACCTGTGCACAAAAGAAAACCTCTCTGCACCCCTTGGAATTTGTAAAAGTTTCTTTCGTTTTCCACAAGATTTATGGCGACTCCGCCGGGACTGGGACTTTTAGGAAGAGGCCATTGACCTTCCAAGATGGATTGCCCTGGTGGAATTGCCCTCTTTTGACGACGACATCTCCAAGCCGGCTCCGTGGCCTTTGTCTACGGGGAGACCTCGACGGGAAGGGAGGGGAATTAACCCATCAGCGAAGCACTCCAGTCAAGGATCCATGGGGGTAGCAGACGGGTCGTAAATCAACAAAAGGGTCTGGAACGCCTGCAGGCAAGTATTGTAAAAAGGGGATACCTGATCCCATTTGGATCGGAAGAGGGGAGTAATTACCCCCTAGAAGACAAGGCGGCGTCCTTAAGTCTTCAATAGGTAGGACTGTGTGGGTGGTTAAACCATTGCATTTCCTGCAGAGTGACTGTTGGAACGTCCAGCGCCTCAGGTCAATGGTAGTGTGTTAGGAGAGATGGGAGGTAAACAAACAAAGAAGGGCGTTGGTCAGACGCCACTTCAGTGCATGTTAGAAAATTTCAAAAAGGGTTTTTCTAGGGATTATGGAGACCCAAAACCAAATCCAGCCATGTTAAAAAGATTCTGTGAATCTGAATGGACCACCTTTGGCGTAGGGTGGCCCAAGGAGGCATCGGCGAATCCCGAACTCGTGGCACGGGTTCATCAAAATGTGACTGGAAATGGTCATTGGGACCAATATCCCTATATAGACCAATGGCAGATCAATATTGCAGAAAAGCCTCGATGGTTAGCAAGGTGTCAGTTAGAATGTGCTAAGATATATTTGGCAAGCCAAAAAGCCAAGCCTCAGACAAAAGCTAAGATTTTCAAACAGGAAGAAAGGGAGGAACTAGCCAGACTCCCTCCCTATGTTCCTAGAACAGAAGAAGGGGGAATAAATCAGCAAATTCCACCCCCTCCGGTTGAAAGAAATGAAGTCCAATTTCAACCAGAAGAGGAAAGCAAAATAAAAACAGATGAAATCATTCAAAAGAATGAAGAGGAGACCCCTGTTTCTAGCCGCACTAGAATTAAGGTGAAAACAAAAGAGAACTTAGCTCCTTTAAGAGAAGTTTTGGTCCCTGGACCAGACAACACCAATATTTCCATGCTCCAGTATGTTCCCTTTACAACCACTGATCTCCTTAATTGGAAACAACAATTTGGCCCATTTTCAGAAAAACCTCAAGAGATCATCGATTTATTTGAGAACATCACACAGACACACAATCCCACGTGGGATGATATGCAACAGCTTATTTCTACTTTACTGGATATGGAAGGGAGAGAAAAATATAGATTAGGAAAATTGAAAGTACTTGCCCGTCGACACCCAGACGGAGGAGTTAATTGTCAGGAGAACAGAAGTTCTGACGCTGTCGAACAAAGACCAGACTGAAACGCCAATGACCCCCAACACCAAACTTTATTACAAAGATACATACTTTTGTGTTTAGAAGCTTTGAGGGAAGCAGCAATTCATCCAGTTAATTATGCTGCAGTAACTCATGTTTGGCAAGAGAAGGATGAAACCCCCACCGCATTCCTCAGCCGACTGATAGAAGCCTATAAAGTAAACACAGGTCTTGATATGGAGTTGGCACAACATCACCCACTCCTAATTGAAAGATTTATTACCCAGAGTGCCCCAGACATAAAGAGAAAGTTACAGTGTATAGAAGGGGCCTTAGGAAAAAACGTAGCAGAGATTATGGAAATTGCACTTAAAACGTTCCGTAACTGTGATAAGGAGGTGGAACGTAAATCAGATCAGAAAGAGAAAAAGAAAGCTGAAATGTTAGCAGTAGCATTGGGAGGGATGCGTATTGGACCCAACCAATGTGCCATCTGTAAACAGGAAGGACACTGGCAAAGGGAATGCCCCCAGAGGAATGGCCAGCCTAGGGGACAATCCCACCAGTATGGAAGATGGAGAGGAAGAGAATTTAGAAGGACTTTCCAGAGAGGCTACAGAAACAGCTTCCGAGGAAGAAGGCATCCAGCCTATCCCAGTCAGGCAGAAGAAAGAGAAGGAAACATGATCGGCTTAGCTGACATGGAATGGGAAGACTGAAGAGGACAGGGTTCTAGGGCCCCACCTCCAGAGCCCATTGTTAAAATACAGGTGGGAGGACAGACTGTCCCAATGTTAGTTGACACCGGAGCCACCAGATCTGTCCTAAATAAATTTATTGGCAAACCCTCAAACCAGACCATTCAAATTCAGGGAGTATCTGGAGAAACTCAAATCCGATCACTCTTGGAACCCCTAACCTGCCAAGTGGGACAAGGAATCATTAATCATCAATTCCTGTATGCTCCCAAATGTCCCATCGCATTACTAGGCAGAGATTTGCTTAACAAGTTAAAAGCTACAATATCCTTTGACCATGGCAAACAATTAATGCAAGTGCGCCACCCAGTGGAAGAAATATGGCGCTTGATGATAATAACAGAGAGAGAAACAGGAAATTCTAATTGGCAACAATTTAATGTCCCTCTCCTGTGGGCAGAGGACAACCCCCCTGGGTTTGCAAAATATGCCACGCCAGTTATGAGGAAGTTAGAGCCTTTTTGGGAATTACAGGCTTCTGTAGAATTTGGATTCCTAACTTTGCTCTCACAGCTAAACCATTGTACCAAGTTTTAAAAGGACCAGAAAAAGAACCTCTGTTGTGGCAACAAGAACAAACCCAAGCGATGAAACAACTCCAACAGGCTTTAACCACAGCACCTGCTTTAGGACTACCTGATATATCTAGGTCATTCTCACTTTATGTCGATGTGAGACAGAATGTAGCTTTAGGAGTTCTTACCCAAAAGCAAGGAAATTGGAACCGACCAGTCGCTTATCTGTCAAAACAGCTAGATATGGCCTCGCAAGGTTGGCCACAATGTTTAAAAATTCTAGCAGCAGTTATGCTGTTACTGCAGGAGGCAAACAAGTTAACCTTTTCAGCTCCAGTAGTTGTTTATACTAGCCATGCCCTGCAGACAATTATTGACAATAAGGGACATTTATGGATCAGCAATCAAAGGATGCATAAGATACAGGCCCTTTTATTAGAAAATCCACAAGTCACATTGCAACAAAGTTCAACTTTAAATCCCGCCACTTTAATGCCAATACCAGATTCAACTAGGCCTGTGCATAACTGCATACAAACAATAGAGCTACAATATTCTTGCAGGCCTGACCTTACAGACCAACCCTTGCATAATCCAGACTTTCAGTGGTTCACTGATGGATCCAGCTTTATGGATCAAGGAATTAGATACTCTGTGTTCTGTCTAGCCCCTCTCAGCTGCCAAGAATCCCCTTAACGAGGTCGTTAAGAGTGCACACGAAGGCAGTTCAAAACACACGGCTTTATTTAACAGTTTACACAAGCACACTAAGAACACCAGTTATAAACTCACTGTGAAATCTCTCAGGTCTCTTCTTGAGCACAACGTTGCTCGTAACTAAAACAGAGGCTTCCGTTTCCCTGTTAATATAGCCTCCCAGGTCACGTTCATCGTCCACCCAACTGACCCCTACGCCTATCAGCCCGTCGGTATCGTGGATTGAGCCAATTAGTTTCCTGGCCCACATCTGAGTCATCGTCCTCTGACTCAGCATGCATACCAATCTCCGTGGTATCTGGCTCAGCTGCCGGGAGGAGAAAACACCCAGAAGGGCCTGCCGGTGCTGAGTCATAATCATCATCGGACAAGTATCTAGCCTGGCCAGAGACACTCACAACACTATCCCCCCCGCAGGCCCCTCCTCCGGGGTCCGTCGTAAGGGATGTGGTTTGGAGGGGAACGCGGTATGGAAATCCCTTGTTAACTCAGGAGCCTCAATATCCTGAGCATCTACCCAAGTGCCAGCGGATGGCCCACCCCCGGTCAAGTCAACTAAATATTGGAAGCGGTCATCGAGCCATCGGGAATCTCGGATGCCGGACACCTCCAACCGGGAAACAGGAACGTGAGCACGGCGAGCTGTCGGGCCCGGATCAGGAGGTCGAAGCGGAGAATCAGGGTTGACAGGAACAAGCAAAGAGCGATGAAACACAGGATGGACACGAAGAGACCTAGGCAAAGTCAACCGATAGGTCACCGGATTGATGACCGTCTCCACAGGAAAAGGACCCAGGAAACGTTGATCAAGTTTGCGGTGAAGTCTCCCTGGAAACAAGTACTTGGTGGAGAGCCAGACCCGATCTCCAACAGCTAACGGCGGCGTGTCGCGACGCGAGCGATCTGCAACCCTCTTGTAGTCTTCCTTGGCCTTCGTCAAGTGCTGCTTCACCATCTCGTGGACTGACTGGAGTTCGGTTAAATAGTCCTCTGCAACTGGTACGGGAGAATCAAGGAGCGTGAGCGGGAAAAATCTGGGATGATAGCCGTAGTTGGCAAAAAACGGAGTGGTCTGAGTGGAAGTGTGCTGAGAGTTGTTGAAAGCGAATTCGGCCACGGAGAGGTATTTGGACCAATCGTTCTGTTGGTCGTTGATGAAACAACGCAAATACTGCTCCAGGATGCCAATCACTTTCTCTGTACCCCCATCAGTCTCTGGGTGATGCGTGGAAGCTAAATGAACTTGGACTTGCAGCGCGGACATGAGTTCTCTCCAGAACTCCGAGGTGAACTGGGTTCCTCGGTCGGACACTATTTTGTCAGGCAAACCGTGTAGCCGGAAGACATGTTGAATGAACAGCTGAGCAGTGACCTTGGCTGTTGGTATTCGTCAGCAAGGAATGAAATGTGCCATTTTAGTCAGCATGTCCACCACGACAAAGACAACGGTGTAGCCGGCAGAAACAGGTAGACAAGTTAAGAAGTCCATGGAAATAGCTCCCCAGGGTCTCTCCGGCGTGGGCAACGGCTGTAATAATCCCGGAGGGGCTCCTGTGGCGTGTTTTGCCTGACGGCACCGTACACATGAATTCACATAGGACTGAACATCATGGCGAAGTCTGGGCCACCAGAAAGTCCGAGACACTAAGTGAAAAGTCTTAAAGAAACCAAAATGACCTGCCGCAGGGTTATCATGGCACTGAGTCAGGATGAGACCCCGGAGTGGGCCCGCTGGAACATACAACAGGCTGCGGCAGCGCAACAGTCCCTCGGACAAGGTCCAAGGTGAGTCGGGACCCATCTCTTGTCTCTTTCGTATCGCAAAGTCATCCAGTTGTTGCGCTTCCCGAATCTGTCGTCGTAGATCTACCGGATCGTGCACTGCTGCGATCGATTCGACAGGCAGAATGGTTCGAAGCGGCAAGGGATCCTTGACCTGTAGATACTCAGGTTTACGGGACAGGGCATCTGCTCTTTTGTTGTACCCTTTCGGAATGTAGGTGACTTTGAAGTTGAATCAAGCGAAGAACAAAGACCAACGGATCTGACGTTGATTCAATTTCCTGGCAGATTGCAAGAATTCCAAGTTTTTATGGTCAGTCCGAACTTCAACTTGATAGCGAGCTCCTTCCAGGTGGTGTCTCCAGGTCTCAAAAGCAGTCTTGATGGCCAAGAGTTCCTTTTCCCAAATGGTATAATGGCTTTCGGAGGGACTCAATCTCCTGGAGTAATAAGCACACGGGAACAGGGGGCCGCCATCCTGGCGCGTTTGAAGTAGCACAGCCCCTACTGCCACATCTGAGGCGTCGGCCTCCACTACAAAGGGACGACAAGGATCTGGATACTTGAGAATGGGTTCCTGAACAAAAGCCTGTTTGAGGGTCTGAAACGCCTGTTGCTCGGCATCGCCCCACTGGAACTTAATCCCTTTCCGTAACAGTCGAGTAAGGGGCGCAGTCAAAGCAGAAAACCTCGGAATGAATATCCGGTAATAGTTTGCAAATCCCAAAAGTCTTTGGACATCTTTTGCTTTGCATGGGGGTTGCCAGGTTTGCAAGGCTTCAACCTTGCCAGGATCCATGGCGATGCCTTGTGGAGAAATCATATGTCCCAGAAACTCAATGGTGGTTTGATAGAATTGACATTTCTCTAACTTGGCAGAAAGGTGATGCTGTCGTAAGCGTTGCAAAACTCGCCGGAGATGCTGAAGGTGTGTTGCTCGTGACGGGGAGTAAATCAGGATGTCATCGAGGTAAACCACCACAAATTGATCCAATAAATCCTGGAAGATGTCATTCATGAAATGTTGAAAGACGGCCGGAGCATTGGTGAGTCCAAAGGGCATGACTGTATATTCAAAATGGCCATACCTGGTCCCAAACGCGGTCTTCCACTCGTCCCCCTCTCGGATGCGAACCAGATTGTAAGCACCCCGTAGATCTATCTTGGTGAAGATGGTCGCTGATCGGAGACGGTCCATGAGATCAGGAATCAAAGGCAGAGGGTACCGATTGCGCACCGTGATGGCATTGAGCTTGCGATAGTCACAGCAGAGGCGTAAATCTCCGGTTTTCTTCTTCATGAACAACACAGGAGCTGACAAAGGCGAGGAAGAAGGACGAATGAAACCCCTGGCCAGGTTTTTGTCCACAAAGTCTTTTAATGCGGCCAACTCGGGTTCTGACATGGAGTACAGGCGTCCCCCTGGAAGCTTGGCATTTGGCAGCAAATCAATGGCGCAGTCATATGGTCTATGCGGAGGCAATTGGTCTGCCTCTTTCTCACTGAATATATCCGCAAAGTCCGCTAGGTCGGCCGGCAAGGTGATGTCAGGGTGAGATGGTAGTTGGGCTGCGCAAACGTGGCGTACGTGGTCAACGCATTGCAAACTGGGAAAGGAAACAAAGTTCTGGGACCACACCACACAAGGATCATGGGTTCTCAACCAGGCTAACCGAGAACTAAGGGGAAATGAAGTCCCTTGGTAATATAGAATTGGATGGCTTCTTCATGTTGTCCTATGACCAGGCGTATGGGCTGGGTCATAAACTTGATTGGTCCAGACAACAACTCACGACCATCAATTGTCTCAACCGACATAGGCGGCTTCACGGAGCACAAAGGTATGGCATGGTGACGAGCGAAAGCTTCATCCATGAAATTAGTGGTGGCTCCAGAATCCAACAAGGCGTGTGCTGGAATGCCCTGGGCATGGTTTCCCAGACATATATTGGTTGCTAGGATCAGATGTCTCGGAGGACCGGGGTCTTCGTCTGCGGAACGAGGACTGGGTTTGACGCCTGCCCGACCCAATGTTTCCATTAGGCCGGGCTCTGGCCGTTTCCCGGCAAGGTGGCTTGAAAACTGCTGAGTGGGAGGTCGAGCTGGAACAGGAGTAGGACCTGCCGTACCACGTTGTTTCTGGGGGCAGGCCATAACGAAGTGACCCATCTCTCCACAGTACAGGCACAATCCCTCAGCTCTCCGTCTTGCCTTCTCAGCCTCGGTCAAGCGAGATCTAGCTGCACCGATATCCATGGGTTCCTCACTGGCCATGGGTACAGGACGCCTCTCGGTATAAGCCGGCAACGATTGGAGAAGACGTCTGGGTGCCGGGATGGGTGGGGTGATAGGTAGGGTCTGTAATCCTCTGTGCGGTGCAGGAACTGGCTTGGCATTGCCGGTGAATGGAACCATCTGTTTGGCCAGGCGGGCATCCATGGCTTGTGTTTGCGATTCAAGAGCCAAACAATGTTGGTATACTGCAGCCAGGGTTGGGGGTATTACAGTCACTTTCAACCCATTCAGGATTTGGGCAGACAGACCATCAAGAAAGAGTTCTATGAGAGCTTCGTCATTCCACTTAATGTCTTGAGCTAGGCGGCGAAACTCTGATATATAGTCCGCTACGCAGCGCGATCCCTGACATAGCTCTCGTATCCGACGGGTGGCATTTTGCTTACGAAGGGGATCAGCAAACTCCCTGTCCATCAACTGGCAGAATCCAGCATAATCGCTCAAGACAGGATCTTGTCCTTCTATTAAAGGAGACGACCACTCAGCAGCGGGGCCAGAGAGTAGACTCAAAATGAACGCTACCTTCGTTTCGTCCAGCTGAAAGTCTGCTGGGGTTGAGGCAATGAATATTCTACATTGATTCAAAAAAGCAGGAAATTTACCACGTTCCCCAGTGAACTTATCCGGCAAGGCTAGGTAACACCTGCTTGGTCTGGGAGGGGCGGCTGGAGCTTGGGCTGTTGCAGCGTGAAGCTGTTGTTGCAATTGTCCAATTTGCTGCTGGAGAGATTGCACTAATTGAGACAGAGCCGGGTTATCAGCAAGTAATTGTTCCATGCTGGCACTGAAAGCTCGGACTAATGTTCGTCCTTTCAGTTATCTTGTTTTGCTGGTTTTTGAGTCACGAGCAATCTGTTCTGTCTAGCCCCTCTCAGCTGCCAAGAATCCCCTTAACGAGGTCGTTAAGAGTGCACACGAAGGCAGTTCAAAACACACGGCTTTATTTAACAGTTTACACAAGCACACTAAGAACACCAGTTATAAACTCACTGTGAAATCTCTCAGGTCTCTTCTTGAGCACAACGTTGCTCGTGACTAAAACAGAGGCTTCCGTTTCCCTGTTAATATAGCCTCCCAGGTCACATTCGTCGTCCACCCAACTGACCCCTACGCCTATCAGCCCGTCGGTATCGTGGATTGAGCCAATTAGTTTCCTGGCCCACATCTGAGTCATCGTCCTCTGACTCAGCATGCATACCAATCTCCGTGGTATCTGGCTCAGCTGCCGGGAGGAGAAAACACCCAGAAGGGCCTGCCGGTGCTGAGTCATAATCATCATCGGACAAGTATCTAGCCTGGCCAGAGACACTCACAACACTCTGGCTACGCAGTTGTCTCTCAAACTTCGATTGTGGAGTCAGCACAGTTACCTAGCCAAGCAAGTGCACAATTTGCAGAATTATATGCCTTAACCAGAGCATTAGAAATAGCTGCAAGAATGACTTTAAATGAATATACAGATAGTAAATATGCATTCTTGACAGTGCACGTTCATGCGGAAATATACAAAGAAAGAGGATATTTGGACTCAACAGGCAAGATTATCCAATATGCAACTTTGATTAAAAGACTTATCAAGGCAGCACAGTTGCCATCTAAAGTTGCAATCATCCATTGTCCTGGACATCAAAAAGACTTCAGCCTTATTACCCAGGGCAATAGGAAAGCAGACAAAGAAGCCAAAAGAGCTGCGTGGGAAGGCCCCCCTCTCAACTCAGATGTCACTAGGTTCATGTATTTAGACACTTACTTAGAACAACTTGATCCTACATATACACAGGAGGAAACCCAAAAATTGAAACAGGATGTACAAGCTGAACTAGTTAAAGGCTGGTACACACTTCCCAATGGACGCATCGCTGTTCCTCTTGCACTTGCCCACCCCCTTATTTTTCAAGCCCATAAGCAACATCATTTAGGAAAAACTATATTATTACAACAGCTTGGACGGTTTTTTTTATCTTCCTTTTGCTTCTTCGCTAACAGCACAAGTATGTTCTCAGTGTTCCACTTGTGCCCAAACCAATGCACGCCAAGGACCAGTAGTACCACCTGGTCAACAACCAATCGCTTATTTTCCAATGGACTATGTCATTGTTGATTTTACTGATATGCCCAGAAGTAAGAAATACATAGCCCTGTTAGTTATAATTGATACCTATTCAGGGTGGATTGAAGCCTTTCCAACTGTAAATAAGAAAGCTATACAGGTTGCCAGAATATTTTTGAAAGAAATTATTCCTAGGTTTGGTTGACCTTCTAGGATTTCATCAGATAATGGCCCTGAATTTGTACACCAGATCAATAAGTCTTTAGCCCAAACATTAGGAATCAAATGGAGATTTCATTGTGCTTTCCACCCTCAATCGGCTGGAAAAGTGGAACGAGCTAATCGCACAATTAAAACACTTATTACCAAATTTTGTTTGGAAATTCATCTTCATTGGCCAGATGTTTTGCCTATGGTTTTGTATGCAATCAGACTGGCCCTCCACACTAAATTACAACTTAGTCCTTATGAGCTCATGTTTGGCCGTCCCCCTTGTCTATTTAAACCTGACAGTCAGGGTTGGCCGGACTTGGCTCATAAAGGGGGAATAGACCAACAGAAATTGTTACATCAGTTACAGCTTCATAATTTGGCTGTTTCAAACTTGCGCCATTATATGATGGAACAACAATCCCCTCCAGTAGTTACAGCAACACATGGGTTCAAACCAGGAGACAGAGTGTGGGCGAAGCACTGGAAATCAGATCCCTTGAGCCCAAGATGGAAAGGACCGTATACTGTTGTCATGTGTTCTCCTTTGGCAGTGAAAACCTTGGAGGGAAAGTCCTGGATCCACTGGAGTACATTGAAAGCAGCTGCACCTGCAGATCCAGTAACTTACAAGGTGGATAAGACTGACAAACCTTTGGTATTGAAGTTTACAAGAAATACACCCTGTCGAACCCTACCGGCAACGGGTTCTCAACACACGGTGTGAAGAAAAACCCTGCTGAGACACTCCGGACGCTGTCTCTCTATGCACGGTGGAAGATATGAGGATTCAACAGCTCATAATACCTGTTAGTTATTTAATATGGGGAATATACACACACATTCCTACACAAATCATTGCAAAGGCTACACGAGAGGTCATAATGCAAAAACTCTCTAATAAAATATTGAGTACCACACACAAAGAAATAACAAATACACAGGGAAATCAAGGTTGTCAAAACTGCATTAAGACTACCAAACAAGGAAACCAGATCGTTGGGCCTTACAAATAAAAACACATAGAACAAGAAGTAGCTATAAGGACCAGGCACTATTAGGGATCTCCCAATGGAAATCCAACCCAGACTTCAGTTTTAGCGTCACCTTTGATGTTTGCAAAGCAGCTAATTATTGGGCTGCAACATATGGTTGTGGAGGGATCAGTAATATCCACAGCTATATCCCAAACCATAAGTACTTGTGCCCACCAGATGGATGTGAAGTCTCTGCGGTCAAATGTAAGTGGTGGTCATGTATTAAGTGGCATACCCAAGACCCAAAAGAGATGGACCACATCTTGTTTGAAAAGAATGAAACAAAAGCAGATTCCTGTGGAACAGATAACTGTAATTTAGTGACTCTCACAGTCAAGAATGGCAGTTGGTTCCTGGAACAAAAGAAATGGGAAAAGTATTGAAAAGCATAACTGACAAAATGATCAAATTAGCACATGTTCCGGTGCAAACCTGGAAAGGATTTAATTTAGAAGACGTATTTTCAGGATGGTGGCCAAAGTTACCAGGCCTACAAACCATCATAGTTATAGCAGTCTTGTTAATTCTAGGATGTATTTTGATTCCTTGTTTAATCCCCTGTCTGATAGCAATGATTCGAAGGATCTCAGAAAGTACAGCCCAATTAACAGCAAAACATGAAACAATGTTAGCCTTATGGGAATATAAGATGGTGCCCACTCAAGAACCTGAATCCGATGTAGAATAATGGAAGTTTAAGCTGGAAAACTTCCAAAGGGGGGAATAATGAGGTAGGAGAAAGTAAGATAATAATAATGATAATGAAAAATCACTAAAGATCACTAAAGCAAAATAGATGTGTTTGCATAATTACTGGAAGAAAGCTGTGTTAGCAAATACATGACTAACCCAAAAGCACATTGCGTTCAGAAACAATGTATCAAGCATAACTCCCTTCATTGTATGTTCATGAGAACTAACCCGATGAAATACAATGTAGATTTTCATGTGTGCTTCTTTGTTCCTGAGAAAGGGAAAGCTATAAAACTGTAGTTTGAACTCCCCCTCGGGGTTCAGAATTGCCTATTCTCTGCTTCTGAACCTGTGCACAAAATAAAACCTCTCTGCACCCCTTGGAATTCATAAAAGTTTCTTTCGTTTTCCACAAGATGACAAGGCAGTTCCCTTCCCTTGGTGTTTCGGATGTGAAGGCCACCACAAGCACTCCGACTGCCGTTTTCGCTCTGCTACTTGCTGGGCATGTGGCCGGCAAGGCCACATAGCTACCGTCTGTTTGGGTCGCAAGAAAGACCATCCATCGGAAGAATTGCCTTGGAAAGGTATCAGGGTTCCCAGCCAGAATAGGGTGGGTTTCTGCGCGTCCCGCAGGAGTGTTTTGAGAACAGGGGCCCGCTGGCCATTGAAGAAGAAGCTGCGTATTGATGTCAAATTGCAGGGGGTCCCCTTAACGATGGAGCTGGACATGGGTTCAGCTCTGTTGATTATTTCCCTGAACACCCTCAAGCAGATCTGCTGTAGAAGTGGCCAGAGAGTGAAACTCAGGCCGTCAAATCTTATCCTAACAGACTTCCAGAATCCCCGAATCAGTGTGAAAGGGGAGGCCACACTCAGAGTGTAGCGTAGGAACTTTGAAGGGTTTCTGGACATTGTTGTGGTTGAGGGTGACCACACGAGTCTAATCAGACTCGATTGGTTCAAGGCACTTGGGATTCAAGTGACTGGGCTACACACCTTGCAAATGACAGGTCTTGCGGAAGTTTGCAAGGAGTTTGCTGATGTGTTCAGCCCAGAATTAGGGTCATACAAGGGGCCTCCAATTGCTTTATGGGTAGATCCCTCCATTGCACCGATAAGGAATAAGCCTCGTCGGGTGCCTTTTGCGCTTAAGCAAAAGATTAATGCTGAGCTGGATAAACTGCTACAGCAAGGTATCTTGGAACCTGTGGATAGTAGTCCATGGGAAACACCCATAGTCATGCCACTGAAGGCCAGTGGGAAAGATTGCATTTGTACTGACTATAAATGCACGCTAAATAAAGCGTTACAACAGCACTCTTATCTGTTTCCTGTGGTGAGCCACATTTTGGCCTCACTTAAAGGAGGCCGAGTTTCGCCAAACTCGATTTGGCCCAGGCCTATCAACAACTACCGGTTGATGATGCAATGGCAGAGGCCCAGACGATCGTAACGCACCAAGGAGCTTTCAAAGTCAGAAGACTGCAGTTCAGGGTTAATGTAGCTCCTGGCATTTTCCAAAGCGTGATGGAGTGATCACTTTGTAACATTCTGGGAGTTTGCCCATATTTCGATGATGTCCTCATTGCAGGGGAATCAATCGAAAACCTGTTTGAAAGGCTTCGGTCCGTTTTGCTGCATTTCCGCAAAGCAGAACTGAAACTTAAGCAGGAAAAATGCAAAATTGGAGTAACTTCCACTGAATTCCTGGGGTTTCGCATAGATGCTGAAGGCATCCATGCTGCTGAATCTAAGCTCAAAGCGATTCAGCAGCCCCAAGTCTCAAGTCAAAGAGCGAGTTTCAAGCCTTTCTTGGGCTTCTAAATTTTTACCATTCCTTCCTTCCCCACAAGGCTGCAGTGGCAGAGCCATTACACTGGCTCTTGGATAAACAGGCTCCATGGAAGTGGACACAAGTCCATGAAAGGAGTTTTGCTGAGGTCAAAGCATTGTTGTCTTCAAATGCTGTTCTAGCTCATTTCAATGAGCAGCTGCCAGTGTGTATAGACTGCGATGCATCCCCTTATGGCAGCGGTTCTCAACCTGTGGGTCGCGACCCCATTTGGGGTCGAACGACCGTTTCATGGGGGTCGCCAACCACTGCAATCCGCCATTTTTTCCCCATTTCCCTTCGGCCGCCGCGCCCACGCCGCGCATGCGCAGTTTGGCCCGCCGTGCTGCGCATGCGCGGTTCGCCCTGTTGTGCCATGCATGCGCGGTTCGGGCCGTCGTACACGCCACGCATGCGCGGTTCGGGCCGTCGTGCCACGCATGCACGGTTCGGGCCATCACGTCGCGCATGCGCGGTTCGGGCCATCACGCCGCACATGTGCGGCTTGGGCCGTTGCACCGCGCATGTGCGGTTCGGGCCGTCGCGCCGCGCATGCACATTTTTGGGCCATTGCACAGTGCATGCGTGGTTCAGGCCATTGCGCGCACTGCGCATGCGCGGTTCGGGCCGCCACACGCGCCACGCATTCTCGGTTCGGGCATTCGTGCCGTGCATGCGCGGTTCGGGCCGTCGCGCCGCACATGCGCAGTTCGGGCCGTCATGCCGCACATGCGCGGCTTGGGCTGTTGCGCCACGCATGCGCGGTTTGGGCCATCACACCGCGCATGCACGGTTCGGGCCGTCGCGCCGCGCATGCGCGGTTCGGGTGGTCGCGCCGCACATGCGCAGCTTGGGCCATCGCGCCACCCATGCGCGGTTCAGGCCATCGCACTGCGCATGCGTGGTTCGGGCCGTTGCGCGGTGCATGCGCATGTGCGGTTCAGCACATCACGCTGTGCATGCGCGGCGCAGGTCAGGGTCGCACCGCGCATGGGCGGCGCAGGTGGGGTCTCAACCTGAAAAAGGTTGAGAACCGCTGCCTTATGGGATCGGGGCTGTCCTAAGCCACTTCAAGGCTGATGGGACACAAGTTCCTGTAGCCTACTCTTCGAGGACTCTGTCTTCTGCTGAGCATAATTACGCTCAGATAGACAGAGAAGCCTTGGCCATTGTGGCTGGCATAAAAAAGTTCCGTGACTTTTTGTACAGTCGCCACTTCATGGTCTTTACAGACCACACTCTCCAAATAGGGATTTTGCCAACGAAGGTCCATGGGACATTGCACACAACCGGACTTTGAAGTCACACCTACTGCAGACCTTGTGCCTATGGGACAGTGCTCCCAACCAGGTTCTCTCGCTGATCCGGGGAATTCCACCCCACCAGGGAACTCTGGTCTGGGCTTACCGGAAAGAACCAGCCAAAGTCAAATTGACAAAGGGTTGGGCCTACCGGACCAGGCCAGCCAGCAAGATCCAGGTTCGCCCGCATCAAATGGGTCTCAAAGCGAGCTTGCAGACTGGGCGCTTGCAGCAGCTCCGAGACGCTCAGAGCGGGTCAGAGGCCCTTCAAAGTTCTTACAAGATTATGTAAGGTTCCTGTTTGTAAGCGGGCAGGCCTAGTATTTCCCTAGAAACCAGACCATGCTCAAAAGTGTACTGTGATATGTAAAGTATTAAGTATACTATGGAGAGTGACTTGTAGTAGTCGAAATAGTAGTATCTATTTTTTTGAACTAAGAGGGGAGGGGTGTTATTTCCTGGGCCTGTGATTGACAGAGCAGGTGCAGGAAGCTGCAGAGAGACCCGGGCAGAGCACGTGGCCTGCCCGGGCCAGATAGGCTGTCTCCAGCCTATTGCGCATGCGCAAAGCAGGAAAATACGTTGCACTTATTGGCTGACGCTGTTCCTTGCAAAAGGGTAAAAAAGGGATCAGCGCCATTTTATGTTGTTCTGTTGAAGCTTGAATAAAGAAGCAACTGTTGTTTCTCCTGCCTCGTTTCAATGCCTTACCAACGCACAGAACAGAACACTATCTATCTATATGTGGCCCAAAATTTCTGCTGCTAAGTGAGTTTTGCCCCATTTTATGACTTTTTTTGCCACAGTTTTTAAGTTGTTAGTTGTAAGGTTGTTAAGTGAATGTGATTTCCCCATTGACTTTGCTTGCCAAAAGGTCACAAAAGGTGATCACATGACCCCGGACACTGCATTTGTCAAAGATATGAGTCAGTCGCCAAATGTCTGAATTTTGATCACGTGACCCTGGGGACGCTGCAACAGTTGTTAAGTGTGAAAAATGGTCATAAGTCACTTTTTTCAGTGCTGTTGTAACTTTGAATGACCGTTGCAGCATCTCTGCAGCCACGTGATCAAAATTTGGATGCTTGGCAACTGGCATTTATTTGCAGTGTCCCAGGGTCATGTGATCACCTTTGGCGACTTTCTGACAAGCAAAGTCAATGAGGAAGCTAGATTCATTTAACAATCGTGTTACTAACTAAACTATTGCAGTGATTCGCTTAACAACTGTGGCATGTGAGTCATGCAGTTGTTAAGTGAATCCAACTTCCCCCATTGACTTTGCTGGTCAGAAGCCGGCTAAGAAGGTCTCAAATGGCAATCAGGGGACCCAGGAGGCTGCCACCATCCTAAATACATGCCAGTTGCCAAGTGCCCAAATTTTGATCACCTAACTACGGGGATGCTGCAATGATCATAAGCGTGAGGTCTGGTCATAAGTCATTTTTTTCACGAACACTGAAACTTCGAACGGTCTCTAAAGGTATGGTTATAAGTTGGGGACTACCTCAATGTACCCAATTCACTCCTAACCCAAGAACCCAGTTACCAGTCACAGTATAAATGGTGGTTATTATAATGTATTGGGTTAGTCATTGATAGTTGTTATGATCCATTGCTGTATTTGTTTGAAAAAACTCTCCAAATTGTCACGGAGCAAACTGTTAGCCTGCAATTCAAATGGGAAATTGTTCTTTAAAATGATTGGTCGCTGCCTATTGGCGGCACAGTATAAATAGATGTCAAGCGGCTGTTAGAGCCTCTTCTGTGCTTCAAGCAATAAACCGCAGTTGTTTTACATCGGTCTCGTTAATGCCTCAATGAACACAATACACAACAGTTATGATCAGAAGCGCTATGACAGCTAGATAAATATTCCAGCCCAAGACCTGCTGTATGAACACAGCATCAGAAAACATGTCCACCTGCAGGTGAGAGAAGCAGAAAGGTTACCAGCAAGAGGCGGTGGCTGAGGAATTCTGGGAGTTGAAGTCCACAAGTCAGGGGTATCACAGTGAAGAAAGCAAAATCAAGTCCCCAAATGGTCCTCTACGTGAATTCAGACCTGCCCTCTGAGGTCAGGATCCCTCCATGTTGAAGCTCCTTGCAGATTCCCCATCCTTTCTGTCCCACTTCCCTGTTTACAATAGGAGGGTTGACAAAACACTCCAAATGGGGGGTGGTCAACTTTAAGACCTGTGGACTTCAACTCCCAGAATTCCCCAGCCAGCGATGCTAGCTGTGGAATTCTGGAAGTTGAAGTCCACACATCTTAAAAGGGCCAAGGTTGAAGAAAAACACTGCTCTAAGTACAGTAAAGGAAGGGTATGTTCAGGGCATGGTAAAAAAAAAGTCAAGATGGCGGGTGTGACAGTGTGATCAAAGCTTCTTTTTTTTTTTAACATGCAATGCAGGTCAAGCTTTAATTGCACTGTTGCACTGCCATCTTGACTTTTTTTTAAACTCATGCCCTGAAATAAAGCCAGATAAAAGATGCTAATATGATTCATCTTGACATATGAGGTACATAATAATTTAATCCCATTTAATCTGTATCAAAGGAGGTAATTTTTAGACTAAACTAGAAGAAAGTGCCTGGGAGCAGAATGTAATTCTTTAAAGAACAGACAGTTCAGTCACTCATCTTTTCAATTTTACTCATTACCAGCTCCCAGTACATTCCTGAACTGTGTAACTGAGGAGAATAATTAACTCCCTGGAGCAATAAGATCAGAAATTAAAAAAGACAAGACACTAACAGCCTGGATTAAAAAAGTCTAATCAACATGCATTTGAGTCAGCCTGCCAGCTTACATTTGGGCAGAGGATTTTGTGGAAAAGGGCTGCAAAAGGAGGTGGCCATGTCTCATTTGTACTCAACACTGTCAGGGTTTAAGTGCTTTGCCTATCTTTTCACAATTGACTTAATGTTATATAAATCCAAGGGATTTGGGTTAGACACCTTGCCGTTTGAACAGGTTATATGCTCTTTTATTTGCACTGGATGGTAATTTTGGCAACTCAATCAGTTGTTTTGCTCATTAAAAACGCCCTTGTTAGACAATATTTGATTTCTAAATTCTGGTGCACTTTATTGAGTTGCCCAATAAAAGATGATTCCCTGGGTAGTTTATAAATTGGAACAAGTAAACCTTTTAAACGGAACATTATTCCAATGAATAAAAAAAAGGAAACGGCAGTATTAGGGGGAAAAATACATTCGTACTGTGGGAAGTCAGCCCCAGAGAAGGAAATATTAAAAAGGGCAGAAAAATATATTTCCTTCAAGGATCTTAAAGAGACAGAAAAGCATGCCCACTTTTCCTTGATAGCCCCAGGTCTCCCTCCCCCATGCAGAAGCCAGCCCTGTACAAATGCAAATGTAAACCATCAGGAAAGTTGGAGCCAGAAGCTCAAGAAGACAAAGACCTAAAATCTGCATATCCCACCTGTGACAGGACATGGTAGGATTAACTCACAAAGGCCAAAGGGCACACCCAGACTCCGGTCAGAATACGTGACACAGGAAATAGCTTCAGAGTTCATGCCACAGGAACAGGAAACTAATCCAAACAAAAGGCTAGGGGAATAAAAACCTACTACCCATATGCTTACCCCTTCTTTTCTCTGGTCTTTCCTGCAAGAACCATCTTTCTGCCTCTTCAATAAACTGCAACCTTCTTCCCAAAGCAGTCGCCATGTTGTTTATTTATCCCCGGCTTGGATGAACCAGAATGCAGACTTTTCTTTCAACAGTGCCATTATAATAGAAACAGATTGAAATAATTAGTACCTTAGAATCAAAGGAGTGTTTAAGAAGTTGGTATGAATCAAGATGTATCTGCATTTTCTGAGTTACAGCTCACAAAAGAAATATGCTTTTTAATAAGATTTATCAGTAGGGAAGGGTGCTATCAGACTTCACCTGATTTTGGTGAGAAGGGGAAGCCATATTGAAGCTTTTTTTTTTTTTGCTTCCCCTGTCTAACTAAGCAGCAGGAGGGCTATTTTATTCGATGGTTCCTCAGTTTCATCCCTTCTAAGAAATAAAGGATACCAGGGTATGCAGGATGAAGGCAGCACACAAAATCACACCCTATTCAGTCCTCAGAAAAAACTCTGTCCATGGAACCGGTCCCTGGTGCCCAAACGGTTGGGGGCTGCTGACTTAGTGCATTGTTTTTCAATCTTGGGAATTTGAAGATGTGTGGGACTTTAACTCCCAGAATTCCCCAGCCAGCCATGGCTTAATCGTGCATTAGAACTTTCAAGGAAAATAGTTTCTAAATGCCAGTTCTGATAAATTTCAGGTAAAAGTTAGTTAAGCTTAGTCCACTCCTTTTAGAGCAGACATGTCAAACACAAGGCCCGGGGGCCGGATGCAGCCCGTGAAATGGTTTCATGTGGCCTGCAAAGCCATCCTGGAAACAGTGAGGGAACGGCCCCCACTGCCTTGGCCCTAGCCAGGCCAGCCGGGAGCCAATGTACAATTTTGTGGTGGCCATCTATGCTGAAACGCATTCACTCTTAGCTCCACAAGGCCGTCTGGAAACAGCGAGGAACCAGCCCCTGCCACGCTTGGGAATGCCAGGTGCCAAAAGAAAAGCATTTACCATTGCTAATCTATGGAATTGTTCTAAGAAGGTAGCAAACTATGGCTTTAGGGAGGACAGTCCTCCTTTTGTAAGTTCTGTCCTCCCTCAAAAAATGTCCTCCTTCATGTCCTCCTTTTCGATATTTGAAGACTAATCTGCAGGGCTTTTTTCCCCACTCATAGAATACTCAGAACGGTGTTCTGGCACCTTTTTTTGATAGGTTTTTTTTTCAACTTTTGCATGAGTTGTGCTACTTCCACTATTGGCTTTCGAAAGCCAATAGGAATTGCTGCTGAGCGCGCCAAAACACCCGGCTGGCAAACTTTGCACATTCAAGTTGTCTGTATTATTGTTGCAATGAATAAAATGTTTCTTTTATTTACGATATTTTTTTTCTTCAATTTATTTGTGTCCTCCTTTTCATTGTAAAAAAGTTGGTCACTTATATATCTATATATCAACTTGACTTCAACTCCCACAATTCTATGGTAAGTGAACCCCACTCAGCCAGCTAAACATCTTTATTCAATCAATTTTTATTATGGTCACAGAACAGCATTACTACGCATTTTTATTTTTGTATCTTTAGCTGAGTCAAAGAGCTGCAGCCAGGTATTTTTGGAAATTGTGTCCAAAAGCTTGCACCACAAGGATTTCACCAGCACAGGAGGATATTGCTAGGAAGGATCATGTGATTCAGGCGATCTATTTACTGAATGAAAATTGAGACCAGTAAGTTCTGTGGCTGAAATAACAACAACAATAACAACAACAACAATAATAAAGTTGGAAGAGACTTTGGAGGTCATCTAGTCCAATCCCCTGCTCAGGCAGGAAACCCAATGTCAGGGTGTCAAACTCAATTTCACTGAGGGCCACATTAGCATTGCGGTTGCCCTTGGGGGGCTCAATGGATGTGGCCAGGGTGGGTGCAGCCTACTGAGTGGGTGTGGATGAAGTGGGTGGGGCCTACTGGGTGGGCATGGCCAGCTCTACATTGTTCGTGTCAAGGGTGCCTGTGGGGGCCTGGGCAGGAGTGGGACAGATCTGAGGGTCTCTGGCAGAAGGGGGTGGGACCAGGGCAAGTGCCAAGGCATGGTCCACTGGAGGACCCTCACTGTTCCTCTCAGGCCATACTGGGGGGAGGGGGCTGGATGGTGGTGCGGGCTGCTTGGAGCCCTGGGCAGCAGAGGTCAAATGCCAGCCTGGCCCTCGAGCACCTGTGGCACCAAGCCCAGCCCCACTTCCCCAAGGGGGCACCCAGCTACACTTATCTCCTCCTCAAGGCTGCTGCTGCTGTGCTTGCTTTCCTTAGGCTCATGATGGGTACGAGGGCAAAGTCAGAGGGAGGCCCATTCCCTCTCCAAAGCTCCCTTAGCAATAGGATGGGAGACCCCCAGGATAGGCCAGGAGGAGGGGGCACGGGGATGGTGAAAGGTCAGCAGGGCAGGAATAAGGGAGGAGTTTCCTCAGACCCTCTCCTTCTTTCCTTCCTTCCTTCCTAAGTACAGAGTGGTGGGAAAATATTTGAGATGAGGGAGAAAAACAGACAAGAAATGCAGCTGGGGAGGTGTCACACTTCGTGAGGAATGAAGAAATGCACCATCACCTGGATGTAATGGCTTTGTTTGCCTCTAGGTCAGCGGTTCTCAACCTGGGTTGCAATCCCATTTGAGGTCGAACGACCATTGCACGGGGGTCGCCAAACACCGCAGTTCGCCATTTTTTTTTGGTTGGCCATTTTTTTTTGGTCAGCCATTTTTTTTGGTCCGCCATTTTTCCCCCTTTGCAATGCGGGCCGTCGCGCCGCGCATGCACGATGCGGGCCCGCCATTTTTTTTGGTCAGCCATTTTTCCCCCTTTGCGATGCGGGCCGTCGCGCCGCGCATGCGCGATGCGGGCTGGGGCCGAGCCCCGGAAAAGGTTGAGAACCGCTGCTCTAGGTGGTTCTTTAACCTATAATCATTAGTAAAGGATTCTGAAACTGACGGAAAAATCAGAGCTTTTCCTGTTTTCCCATAGCTAATGCATGCAAAATGAGGACATGCTGGCTGGGGGATTTTGGGACTTGAAGTTGCCATAATTTAAAAATGTTTTGCCAGGGTTTGGATACTTTCCTAAAGCAGCTATTTCATTCCAAATTGCTGTGTGATAACAGAATTGTCTTCTGGAGCAGTTTTGGAAGGGATTCACCTCAGAATAGTAGACATCGGGAATACTTTGCATCATCCATCAACAGAACCCCACAAGTCAGTGATTGTGCTAGAACTCTGAAACATACTATGAATTAGTTTGGTCTTGTGGCTAGAGGGCAGGAGACAGTGAGTTCTAGTCCTCCCTTAGGCATTAAAGCCAGCTGGGTGACTTTGGGCCAATCACTGGGAGACAGTGAGTTCTAGTCCTGCCTTAGCCATTAAAGCCAGCTGGGTGACCTGGGGCCTATCATTCTCTTTCAGCCCAAGTCACCTCATAGAGTTGTTGTTGTGGGGAAAATAGGAGGAGGAAGGAGTGTTGGATATGTTTGTTGCCTTGAGCTATTTGCAATAATAATAAAGGCAGGATACAAATAAATGAAAACTATATCAGCTCTGCGTAGAGTTGTGATTGGTCAGAAGATCCGTCATAAAGGTAGACAGTGAAATGATGGATTGTGGAGTCACTCGGTGCTCTCTGAGATTGGTTACTTTGCTTGCAGACATGGGAACATCATCAGTGCATTAGGTAATGTTTCTATTGATTTACCCCAACTCTGTGTTTTGTACTCTTTTGTATGCTGGGACACAGCATCAGGAGACTGGCATTGTTTTATTTTGGGTGTCCATGTATATTGGAAGAGGAATTAGGTTCCAACAATTACATTTAGCCTTGTTCTAAAAGGCTGATTGTCTTTCCGAGATGATAAAAGATTAACATGCTCAGTATGGTAAAAGGGTCCACTCTGCTCCTACCTGGTTGATGGATTCCTGCCAACAGCTCATCTTTCTATCTAATTTAAAAGCTTTCCTTCCAAGAATGACAGCAGATTGCTAGCCTACAGAATATCCATGTTGTCAGCTTTGCCCCACAGCAACTTCTATATGTTGGTTCTTTCCCACGAATGTAATTAACATACAGATAAATTGCGAGGAGCTCAACTTACCACAGAAATTAATAATGCATGAAGCAACTTGGCCTTGTGTGTAGACACGAAGTCTCCCTCCCTGTCAGCTCGCATTTGTGCTGCACTGCACAGCATTGTGGAAATGAGAGGTGACAACACAGAAATAACAAGATAATGTGCAAGGATAATGTGAAATTTAAAGTCTGTGTCACCCTCACCATCCCCACTACTATGAAGCATATATGGACAGTGGAATTTACTCCCATTCAAAAGGCAACTGGACTTTGTTTGTCCTTGAAGACATTTCTCTTCTTGTCCAAGAAGCTTCTTAGATGTCTATGGAGATTCTCAGTCATCAACCTGGGCGATATCGCCCCCCAGGGGGCGATTTCATTTTTCAGGGGGTCGATGGAATGAAAAGGGGTGAAGTGGGGGCGAAGGAATGAAAAGGGGGTGATATGGGGGCGATGGAACGAGAAGTTTTGGGGACACTTTTGAGACTTTTTCGTACAGTGAATCGCTGTATATCTGTCATACAAAAACATCAGATCGCTCGCTATTAGTGGATTGAATTGTGTTTTCAAATGTTCCTCCAGCTAGCTTCAGTACAGAACACCGTACATATGTGAATACGCATCGCTTACCTTCATACGCGTTGCGCAGCAGCCTCTACCCATACAGTGGCGTGCCATTGGACAGAATGGGCAGGGATGGAGGGGGGAGCACTTCTTTCGAAACATCGCATGCTGAGTGGCTGTCCCCTGTGATGTCAGCTGTAATGTCAACGTAACTGTTAAAACTAGGTTTATCGACGTGCATGTGTGTTTTTCTAGTGTTCCAGTGGAGTCGGAAATTTAATTTGCAGGTAGTGCCTTTCATTTCAAAGACCTCTCAACATGGCCAAGAAGAGGAAGTCTCACCAATATTCAACGGAATACCTAAAATTGGGATTCATTCCATCTCTTTCCAACATTCAGCTTCCGTTTTGTCTTCTTTATGAGAAAACATTTTCAAATGAAGCCTTCCCAACTGAAAGACCATTTGGTAAGAATTCATTCGGATAAAGCCCACAAACCGGCATCGTTTTTCCAATCCTTAAAGGCCAGTTTGAGGGTTGCAGCACTGTTGGCAAGTTATTTGGAAAATCGTCACTCAACGCCGACAAGGGGCTCATTTGTTCCTATGAAGTATCTTTGTTGATAGCAAAATGTGGCAAACCTCACACTATTGGAGAAACGCTGATTTTACCAGCAATGAAGCAGATTGTTGCCACCATGTTGGGGCCCAGAGCAAGTACTATCACGCAATCGATTCCTTTGACCAATGACACCGTATCAAAAAGAATTGATGAAATGGCTGTTGCTGTGGAAGAAAGGCTTATTGACACCTTGAAAAATACAGAATTTGTGATGCACATTGACGAGTCAACGATTCGTGAAAATGAAGTCTTGTTATTGGCTTATGTCCGTTTCATCAACGGAAATGAAGAGATTTGGGAAGAACTGTTCTTTGTTTGAAATTTAGCCACCGACACAAAAGGTTCTTCGATATTTTATTATTTTTAATCCTTTTTACAGTGTGCATGACTATATATACTTTCCTTGAATCTTAATTTAGTTTCAGAGTTTTTGTCTTGAAATTTTTAGTTCCTGCACTGCGGTTTGTTCTTATGCCCTTTTTATATTTCTTTTTGCGTCTGAAATTTCACTTGTAATTCAATCATTAAATGTTACTGTTTTTCTTTTCGGGCATTTCACTTTCTTGCAATTGAATTTTGTTTTCAGTGGTCATTACATTTAAGTGTCTTGAATAAATAAGATAATAATGAAATACATGTATCACGAAGTTTGGAAATAAAGTGACCGGTGGCACCAAAATTTTTCACACAGTTTTGATATGGGAAAAAGACTGGAAATAAATTATTCACATCGATATGTCCTGATGACAATTTGAAAGAAAACAAAAAAAAAGTGCTTGCATAAATTGAAGAATTATTTCCTATGTTGTGATTGAGAGGTTATGTTGGAGGAGAGGGGCGATGACAGCTTCCTCATTGGCTTAAGGGGGCGATTCGTTCAAAAAGGTTAAGAACCACTGATATACAAGCATGAGGCAACATACCAACAAAGATGGGAAAGAAGACAATTATATCAAGAAGTGAGTTCAAGTGCGTCCAGGGGGAAAGACTAAGTAAAAACAGAAAATTCAGTTCATTTGTGCTTGGATAGAACAAGATTAGAAATAGTCTATATTTCTTTAGCTTGGGTCAGATCCAGAGAAAATTAGTCATGTTTCAACCTCACTGAATTCAGTGAAGTGGAAGTTAGTCATGCCTGAAACGTCTAAATGATCACTGCAGTGCTGGAGTGTGATTCACATCCTCTAAGCGCAGACCGTTTGATCTTAGGGAAATAAACTTTACAGATCCCAAGGAAAACTTGAAAACAATGAGTTTCTGGACTCATGACAAAAGATATGGCTCCGTCACGTCCTCTTACCCTGCAGAATTGCTTGCCTTGTTCCAGCGGTTAAGCCTCCGGGCTAGAAAGTGGGAAACCATTCTAGTCCTGCCTTAGCCCCTGCCCACCTCAAAAGGTTGTTGTTGTTAGGAAAATAGGAATAGGAATGTAGGCTGGATATATTTGAGTTATTTGTAAAAATAATAAAGGCAGGATACAAATAAATAAAAATAAATAAATGAAAATATAGACTTGTTTCTTTGTTTTAGTCATATGTGGCACCAAGAAAGAGCTTCTCACCAACAATATTTCTCACTAGGGTCAGCCTAGTTATACCGAATTAATCATTTTTCTGGCTTCGGGTAATATACGGAGCAGAAATTAAACCTCCAAGTTGGGTTTGTGTAACATTCATTGCCAGGAATAACAAGAAAACTAAGGTTAAAATTAATCGACCTTGGTGTATACAGGTGGTCCTCGACTTATGACCAGGGTTGCGACCAGAATTGCTAAGCAAAGCAATTGTTAAGTGAGTCATGTCCAAATTTATGGCTTCATTGCCATGTGGTTAAGCAAATCACTGCAATTGTTAAGTGAACCATGTGGTCATTAAATGAATCCGACTTCCCCTATAATTTTTTTCTTGTCAGAAGCTAGTTTGGAAGGTCACAAATGGGGATCACATGATCCCAAAATGGGGATCACGTGATCCTGGGACGATCGCAACCATCATAAATACATGCCAATTGCTAAGTTCACGAATTTTGATCATGTGGGGATGTGGCACCAGTCATAAGTGTGAGGAATGGTTGCAAGCCACAGAGTGCTGTTGTACATTCCAACGGTTGCTCAACAAACGATTACAAGTCAATGTCTACCTATAGTGTAAAAGCAAATAGTAGATCTTTAACGGATGTTATTTAGCCCTCTGATGATAGCCCCAGTGTGTAAGAGCTACTGGGAGGAAAGATCTGCTGTCATCTGACTGGTTTGTATGTGAGTTTTTGTTATGTCCTGGGTCTGCTGAGTGACTCAGCAGGTGCAGGAAGCTGCAGAGAGCCCCGGGCAGACCACGTGGTTGCCCGGGACTAGACAGGCTGTCTCCAGCCTATTGCGCATGTGCAAGGCGGGAGAATTCATTGCATTGATTGGCTGACACTGTCCCTGCAAAGGGGTATATAAAGGAATCCATGCCATTTTTGTTCTGTTGGAGATTCAATAAAGAAGCATCTGTTGTTCGTCTGCCTCGTCTCAATGCCTTACCAATGCACAGAACAGAATATTGGCGACGAAGGTGGGATTGTGCTGAAAGAAAACAACAAAAGAAGATAGGCTGACTCACCATGGAAGGCCTGAAGCGCTGGGAAGTTCAGTGTTCTGAAGAGCGCGACTCTGCCTACCAGTACAAAAACGCTGGAGGAGAGCTCGGCAAAATTTGTCCAGGAACCCCTTCTCAAGTGAAGCAGCATGAGGCGTTGACGAAGCAGCCAAGGAGCAATGATGTCCAAGCTAGGCCGTCTGTCAGAATTTGACACAGCACATCCTGAGTGTTGAAGTTCGTACGTGGCCTGGGTAGAGAACTATTTTCGGGTAAACCAAGTTCGGGAGGATGGTCTCAAGGCTGCAACATTACTGTCATGTGTCTGACTAATGAAACACTTCAAAGAACTTTCAGGCATGGTTTAACCTAAAAAGGCCTTTATTAGTGTAGAGGCATGTCAGCACGGCATGATGGATGCCAAGATCTGAATTTCCCTTCCTTTGCACATAACATTCCAGGCATTTCGCCTCCCCTATTTTGGGTTCATGATTCACATCTTCCAATTAACCTGGAGGGCAAAGATTCACTTCCGTTCCCTTTCACGGACTTTTCTCTCCTCCCTCATTCTCATCTGAATTAACTCTAAAAGTACCAGACGGTTCTGCATATTTTGTCAAAGCAAGAATATTCAATATTAGCAGCATTGACAGTTACTGTGTGTCTGTGGGTAAGAGACATTTGATATTGCCGAAAATCTGGTTGCTCCAGCACCACTTGAATCCATCGTTTATTCTGATCTGAAGAAAATGCTATGTGAACATTTCGAACTGAAGCTTTCGGTGATTGCATGGTGTCACGCATTTGAGCAGAGGGACCAGCATCCTGGAGAATCTGCTACGGACTTCATTGCTATGTTGCGACAAGCAGCAAGGCTATGCGAATTTAAGGACCTGGAAGAAAGACTTCATGATCGTCTAGTTTGTGGGCTGAGAAGTCATGAGCTACAGCAAAAGATATTTGCGAGAGAAGACGTTTCCTTCCAGGATGCCCTGAGGAGATTTCGGCCAACGAAGCAGCGGGCGGAGTTGTGAAGTCCTTGCGGCTCGCCTAGAACCCTCCAACTTCGAGCGCAGTCCATCAAAAGGTCACTCGAGAAGAATCCGAACAGGATTCAGAGACAGAGGTTGACCGATTGCAGCAGCCAGCAGAGAAAAGGCCTCAAGAGCAAAAGGACAAGGCAACTCTATTCCCTCGGTGCCACAAGCACTGCAATTGCCGTTCCACTCTGCCATTTCCTGGGCATGTGGCAGGCAAGGCCACATAGCCGCCATCTGTTTGGGTTGCCAGAAAGACCGGTTTTCGAAAGAATTGCCTCGGAAAGGTATCAGGGCCCCCAGCCAGAAAAGGGTGGGGTACTGCGCATCCCGTAGGAGCATCTTGAAAACAGGGACCCACAAGCCACTTAAGAAGAAGCTACAAATTGATGTCAGATTGCAGGGGGTCTCCTTAACGATGGAGCTGGGTACGGGTTCCGCTCTGTCAATCATATCCCAGAATACCTTGAAACAAATTTGCTATAGAAGCGACCAGCGAGTTAAACTTAGGCCATCGAATCTAGTTCTTACCGATTTTCAGAATTCTGAGTCAGCGTGAAGGGGGAGGCCACGCTCAGAGTGCAGTGTAGGAATTTCGAAGGGTTTTTGGATGTTGTTGTGATAGAGGGTGACCGCTCGAGCCTAATCGGATTCAATTGGTTTGAGGCACTTGGGATTCAAGTGACTGGGCTGCACAGCTTGTAAACGGCCAGCCTTGCAGAAGTTTGCAAGGAGTTTGCTAATGTGTTTAGCCCAGAACTAGGGTCGTACAAGGGGCCTCCAATTTCCTTGTGGTTAGACCCATCCATCGCACCGATTAGGATTAAGCCTCGTTGGGTGCCCTTTGCGCTCAAGCAAAGGATTAATGCAAAGCTGGACAAGTTGCTCCAGCAAGGTATCTTGGAACCTGTGGGTATTAGTCCATGGGAAACACCCATAGTTACTCCACTGAAAGCCAATGGTGAAGTCCGCATTTGTGCTGACTATAAATGCACGTTAAATAAAGCTTTACACTCTTATCCAGTCCCTGTGGTGAGCTACATTTTGGCCTCACTCAAGGGAGGCCGGGTTTTCACCAAACTTGATTTGGCTCAGGCCTATCAACAACTATCGGTGGACGAAGCAACGGCTGAGGCCCAGACAATTGTAACGCACCAGGGAGCTTTTAAAGTAAGAAGACTGCAGTTTGGGGTTAATGTAGCCTGTGGCATCTTCCAAAGTATCATGGAGCGAACGTTCCGCAATATTCCAGGGGTTTGCCCTTACTTTGATGATGGCCTCATCGCAGGGGAATCACCAGAAAACTTGGCTGAGAGGCTTCGGTCCATTTTGCTGCATTTCCGCGAAGCGGGACTGAAGCTTAAGAAAGATAAATGCAAAATTGGAGTAACTTCCACTGAATTTCTGTGGTTTCGCATAGATGCAGAAAGTATCCATCCTGCTAAATCTAACCTCAAAGTGATTCAGCAGGCTCCAAGCCCCAAGTCGAAGAGCGAGCTTCAAACCTTCCTTGGGCTTCTAAATGTCTATCATTCCTTTCTTCCTAACAAGGCTGCAGTGGCAGAGCCATTACACCGGCTCTTGGACAAACAGGCTCCATAGAAGTGGACATAAGTCCATGAAAGGAGTTTTGCAGAGGTCAAGGCATTGCTGTCTTCAAATGCTGTTTTTGCGCATTTCAAAGAGCAGCTGCCAGTGTGTATAGCTTGTGATGCATCCCCTTATGGGATTGGGGCTGTCTTAAGTCACCTCAAGGCTGATGGGACACAAGTCCCTGTAGCCTACTATTCTAGGACTTATCTGCTGAGCGTAATTACACACAGATAGATAGAGAAGCCTTGGCCATAGTGGGTGGCATAAAAAAGTTCCATGACTTTTTATATGGTCGCCATTTCACAGTCTTTACAGACCATAAGCCACTGCTGGGGTTGTTTATAACCAACAAGCAAACCCCACACATAATTTCTCCTAGAATGTTGAGATGGTCAATTTTCCTTTCTGCATATGACTACTCACTTGTTCCCAAACAGGCAAAGAAATGGGCCATGCAGATGGCCTTAGCAGGTTACCTTGAAAGCTTATTGAACCAGATCCTGCTCCAGCTACCCATACACTATCTATTCCTGAGTCCCCCCTCAATGCAAGGGATGTGGCTGCAGAAATAGCCAATGATCACACATTAACACCAGTGTTGACATGGGTAATGTCAGGATGGCCGGACACATGTCCTGGCACAGAGTTCCAGAGTTTCTGGAAGAGGAAGCATGAGCTATCCACCTTTAAGGGTTGTCTCCTATGGGGAAGCAGGGTAGTGATCCCAACCGCATTGAGGACTAGAGTCTTGCAGCCTCTGCATGAGGGACATCCGGGAATAGTCCGGATGAAGGCACTTGAGTGTAGCCATCTTTGGTGGCCTGGGCTCGATAAGGAGATCGAGACCCAGGTCCATGGGTGCCATGTTTGCCAACAGCCTAGGCCTGAAATGCCACAGGCTCCTGTACATAGGTGGGAGGAGACACATGCCCCTTGGTCGAAGGTTCATATTGACTACGCTGGTGCCTTTCAGGGGCAATTCTTCCTGATCGTTGTGGACAGCCATTCCAAGTGGCTGGAGATTGCTCCAGTCTCCATCACAACTGCTGCCAGGACCATCCAGGTGTTGAGAGGGATCTTCGCCTTCCATGGGCTCCCAGATGTCCTTGTCTCTGACAACGGACCTCAATTCACTTCTTCTGAGTTTCAGGCTTTTCTACAGGCCAACATGATCTGCCATGCTACTTCGGCACCCTTTCATCTAGCTTCCAACAGCCAAGCTGAGCACATGGTGCGCACAACCAAGGATGCCTTGAAGAGGCTCCCTCATGGAAGCTGGCATCACAGGTTAATTCTATTATGTCCCAAAGGTCATTTCCTGCTTCCCTGTGCTGTGGCTGATGACGGTTGGATTTTTTGGTGTGAGGGATTGTTGATTCTAGAGATCTTTGTCTTTCTAATCTAACTTTCTGGCTCCAGTCTTTCTGACACGATTATCACGTCTGCATTTCTGCAGACCTGGTTTCTGTTTGGGGCAGAGAGACTGGGTGTGGTGGTAGTTTCTGCCTTTAAGATCTTTTGGGGAAATATAATATTCTGCCTTTTAATATTCCCAAAAATATTTCTTTCTCTGGGGAGGGTGCTGACTTCCCGCAGGGGGTTGATCAAAAACATCCCAACGAAACTGCTTCAAAAGTTCTTGGGTGCGTCTAGCTGTGTGCAGGCGAGCATTATCGTGAACCAACACCACACCAAAAGTGGTGCCATATGCCAAATGTGAAGATGCCAAAGGAGTACTGCTAGTGAAGTTCACAGTAGGCTTCAATTCAGACGTCTACTGTGAAAGTTCTGTTTCTGTGAGTGTCTGTCACCGATAACCAGACGGAGGTTTATTTCCAAATTGCTCTTGTTTAGTCCCCAAACGAGAGTTGCATAGGTTCCATGCAGTGCAACGCAGCAGATGTCTATTCCAGCCTTTAGGTCTCTCTCTCTCTCTCTCCCTCTCTCTCTCTCTCTCCCTCTCTCTCTCTCCCTCCCTCCCTCCCTCCCTCTCTCTCTCTCTCTCTCTCTCTCTCTCTCTCTCTCTCTCTCTGTGTGTGTGTGTGTGTGTGTGTGTGCGCGCGCGTATGCATGCATTCTGCTCTGGGTCAAATGACCCAGAAAGAAAACAGAAGGGGGCTTAGAATGGAGAAGTCAACAACATTCAAAGCCACTGCCCAGTTGCCCCCCCCCTGCAAGGGCTGCATAGGGAGAATTTGGGGCATTTTGTTTTTAAAATGCTCTATGCAGTGTATCTCAGCCTTGGCCCTCTTGAAGACGTGTGGACTTCAACCACTGGCTGGGGAATTCTGGGAATTGAAGTACACACATCTTCAACCTGTCAAATTTGAGGAAATAATACTCTACAATCCACAGTCAGATTTGGCTCATCCTTGAATACGCTCCTGCATTTGCCACAGCTTCTCTTCCCACATCAAATTTAATCCTGTTTTGTTTCGTTACAGGTAGTCCTCGACTTACGACCACAACTGAGTCCAAAACTTCTGTTGCTAAGCAAGACAGTCATTAAGTGAATGTTGCCTCATTTTGTGACTTTTCTTTCTACAGTTGTTAAGTGAACCAGCACAGTTGTTAAGTTAGCAACACAGTTAAGTGAATCTGGCTTTCCCACTGACTTTGCTTGTCAGAAAGAGGATCACATGACCCCAGGATGCTGCAATTGTCATAAATATGAGTCAGTTGATGAGCATCTGGATTCTGATCACGTGACCATGGGGATGCTGCAACCATTGTAAGTTGGGAAAACAGTCATAAGTCACTTTTTTCAGTTCTGAATGGTCACTAAATGAACTGTTGTGATTCAAGGACTACCTATATTGTGCAGATGGCGGGTTGACATAATTTCTTTCCAGTGTGCATCATTTCTGCATCATTTCTTTCCAATGTTACTTTGGATTGGAAGGATTTTTTTTTTAAAAAAGCAAAGATATCACTTGTTATCTTGGACTAATTCCACCCTGTATTACTAGAAGGAATTACTAGTGGTATCTAATGACAATTGTTATGTCATCAGAAGAAACAGGGATAAAGGTAGTCCATGTTTTGTGACTGCCTCCTTTAGTGACTGTTTGCAGTTTGTATTGATGATTTATTTATTTATTATTATTTATTAATTTGACTTCTATGCCGCCCTATTCCGGAGAACTCAGGGCGGCTCACAACATAATAGAAATCAACAATTAGAAATACATATATACCTATATAAAACCCCCTAATTTAAAAGAAAAACCAATCATTCAACATACACACAGACATACACTGGCTAGGGGCAAGTTAAAACTTGTAGAGGTGTAAAACAGACAACATCAAATCCTGTTTTATAACTAGACAGAACTGTAGGGGTAGCAGATTTGGCTGCAAAAGTATGAACTACCACTGTATATAGCCAGTGGTACCACCCAGTGATTGTCTGGATGTTTGTAGCTGGGTATCGTAGTGTAATAGTGATATTCTGAAATGTAATACTTGTCTATGGGTCAGGCAAATAGCAAGTGTAACTCTTTTTTTACTATGCTGTAGTTAGAATGGAGCAGTTGCCAATTATTACTACTATTACTACTATTACTACTATTACTATTACTATTACTATTATTATTATTACAAAGACCTACAAATAGAAATAGAAAGACTATGGTAAAAGCAAGCAAGGGTAGTACCAATAGTAATAGGCGCCTTGGGTGCAATCCCAAAACAACTGGAGCACCACTTGAACACCATTGGCATTGACAAATTCGCCATTAGTCAATTTTAAAATGTGGCCTTTCTAGGAACTGCTTCCATCCTGCGACGATATCTGTAATACTATCAAGCATCCACATTTGCCTATCCCAGGTCCTTGGTAAGACTCGATAGGTAGACAAAATGCCAAATCCAGTCTGAACATCTGGCTGACTGTGCATAATCCATAATAAAAAGTTGGAAGGGACCTTGGAGGTCATCAAGTCCAACCCCCTGCTCAGGCAGGAAACCCTATACCATTTTGGACAAATGGCTGTCCAGTCTCTTCTTAAAAACTTCCAGTGTTGGAGCATTCACTGCTTCTAGAGCAGTGGTTCTCAACCTTGGGGTCGTGACCCCATTTTGGGGTCGCGAGACCATTTCGCGGGGGTCGCCAGGCACCACCGGCCGCCATTTTGTTTTTTTTATTTTTATTTTTAATTTTTTTTAAATTTTTAAAAATTTTTTAAAATTTTTTTTTATTTTTTTTGGCACGCGCGCGCCGCGCACGCTCAGATCTGCCCATCGCGCCAGAAAAAAAATTAAAAAAAAATTAAAAAAAATTAAAAAAAATTAAAAAAAATAAAATAAAATAAAAAACAAAATGGCGGACCGCAACGGGCGGATCCGCGCATGCGTGGTGCGTGCGATGGGCCGATCCGCTCAGGCGCAGATCCGACCGTCGCGGCCGCCATTTTGTTTTTTTATTTTTTTTTAATTATTTTTAATTTTTTTTTAAAAAAAATTAAAAAAAACAAAAACAAAATGGCGGCCCGCGATGGGTGGATGCGCGCATGCGTGGCGCGTGCGATGGGCCAATCCGCGCATGCACAGATCCGCCCGTCGTGGCCACCATTTTTTATTTATTTTTTAAAAAAAATTTAAAAACTTTTTTTTGTGCGCACACGCGCGCCCCCCCAGGTCGGGGTCGCGGCGTGCATGGGCGGGGCAAGTGGGGTCTCAACCTCAGAAAGGTTGAGAACCACTGTTCTAGAGGCAGGTTGTTCCACTGGTTAATTGTTCTAACTGTCAGGAAGTTTCTCCTTAGTTCCAGGTTGCTTCTCTCCTTGATTAGTTTCCACCCGTTGCTTCTTGTCCTGCCTATCAGATGCTTTGGAGAATAGCTGGACTCCCTTTTCTTTGGGGCAACCCCTGAGATATTGGAACACTGCTATCATGTCCCCCCTCGTCCTTCTCTTCATTAAACTAGACATACTCAATTCCAACAACTTTCTATATATGTTTTAGCCTCCAGTGCCCTAATCATCTTTGTTGCTCTTCTCTGCACTCTTTCTAGAGTCTCAACATCTTTTTTACATCGTGGTGACCAAAACTGGATGCAGTATTCCAAGTGTGGCCTTACCAAGGCATTGTAGAGTGGTATTAACACTTCACATGATCTTGATTCTATCCCTCTGTTAATGCTGCCTAGCACTGTGTTGGCCTTTTTGGCAGCTGCAGCAAACCACTGTAAGGCTGTTTCTGGTAAGCTATTTTTGTTAAAGTTGTACAGAAGACTTGGATGGATTTTCTCCTGATCACCCCCAAAATCTAACAATGTAGCAGAATAACAGAGTTGGAAGGGACCTTGGAGGTCTTCTAGTCCAACCCCCTGTTCAAGCAGGAGATCTCATACCAGTGATGGCAAACCTTTTAGAGACCGAGTGCCCAAACTGCAACCCAAAACCCACTTATTTATCTCAAAGTGCTAGGGCTGCATCAGCATCGTGGTGCCCGTGGGGGGCGCACGGCCCACTGGGTGGGTGTGGCTGCAGTGGTCACAGCAGACTGGGTGAGCGTGGCCAGGGCCAGTCCCTCACCATTTCTGGGGCATCCCCGGGGGGCCAACGCCACTTGCTCACTCACTTCCTGCCCTGTCGCTTCCAAACGCCACGTCCTCGCTACTCTGGCGAACTCTGCTGGGGCAACGGCACGCGTGCCCACAGAGAGGGCTCTGAGTGCTGCCTCTGGCACACGTGCCATAGGTTCGCCACCACTGCCTTATACCATTCTGGACAACTCCCTGTCCAATCTCTTCCTAACAACCTCCAGTGTTGGAGAACCCACAATATCTGAAGGCAAGCTATTCCACTGGCTGATTGTTCTTGCCTCAGGGAACCTATGAGCTCCAATAGGAGAGAGGCATCTTAATATCTGTTATTTACAAAGCGGTTTATCAAATCTAGCCAGTAAACACTTATTAAATTATTTCAATTGGTTTAGGTTTACATCCGAATTCTGATTAAGCTCCTGCCAATACTTTCAACCCAGACCATGATGGTTTGATCTCGAGGAAAATAGTAACAAAGATCCCACTTCCCCCCCAGTCCGCCTCTGCCCTCCCCACCTGCCCTTAGATTTTAATGTTTGATTTTAATTTACTTATGTTTTAATGCATAGGGTATGTAAGGACATATTTTAATGACTGTAAGCTGCCCAGAACTACCTTATGGTAAGATGGACGGCCAATACATTTTATAAATAATAAATAGATAGATACCATCACCACCAGGTGTTTGAAATGTGGGATAGACAATATCACCACCAGATGGATTCGTAAGTGACTGACCAATCACACTCAATGTCTAGTCCTCAGTGGAACTACATTTACGTGGAAGGAAGCATGCAGTGGGGGACAACAAGGCTCAGTTCTCTTCAACATCTTCGTAAACAATTTGGATGAGGGGATAGAAGGGGAACTTGCAGATGAAACCAGGCTGGTGGGAATAGCCAACACTTTAGAACAGGGGTTCTCAACCTTGGCAAATGGTAGGCTCAAGATCCAGAAGGATCCTGGCAAACTTGAACACTGGGTGCAACTCAGTGGTGAGAAATAAGGTTTTACGCTTAGACAAGAAAAACCAAATGCACAGGTATAGGATAGGTGGTGCCTGGCTCAACTGTGAGAGGATCTGGGAGTCCTAGTGGACAACCACTTAAATATGAGCCAGCAGCATGCAAACACCAATGCAATTCTAGGCTGCATCAACAGAAGGATAATATCAAAGTTATGTGAAGTGTTAGTAGTGCTTTATACTGCTTTGGCAAGACCACACTTGGAATATAGCACTGTGTTCCATTCTGGGCAACATGATACTGAAAATATATTGAGACTCTAGAACAGTGATTCTCAACCTTTTTTAGGTTGAGACCCCACTTTGCGCCGCCCATGCGCGCTGCGACCCCGACCTGGGAGTGAGTGCGCACGTGCGCGCCAGCGCGCGTGCGCGCCCCCGAAAAAAATGGCGGACCGCAACATGCCGATCTGCGCATGCGTGTGCGACGGCCGATCTGCGCATGCGTGTGCGACAGGCCCGAACCACGCATGCGCGTGAAGCGCCGAACTGCACATGCGCAGAACCGGCGGGCCCACCGGCTCCAGACCAGGCCAGCCTCGCCTCCGGCAGGCACACAGAGGAGCGGTCCGGAGCAGGCGGGCGCAAAGCTGCCTCCTTCCCGCTCCGCTCCGCCCCAGGCCCGGCCTCCAACTTGCCCTCCGGCAGCCGGCCAAGCGGTCGGGGCAGCCGGACCTCGAGGCGGGCCTGCACTTCACCGAGGCCAGCTCGGCTGTGGCGAGAGGCGCCCAGCGGCCGCCTCCGGCCCCCAAGTCCGCGCTACGGACTGGCGTCCAAGTTGCAGCGCTCCACCTGCCAGGCTCGTCCGGGACACCCGCGCCTTCCGCAGGGCCGGCAGCGGCCGCAGGTAGGTAGGCGGGCGGCAGGACTGGGGACCGGCTCCTTCCCCGGCTCGGCCTCCCCCCACGCCCGGCTCCTTCCCCGGCTCGGCCTCCCCCCACGCCCGGCTCCTTCCCCGGCTCGGCCTTCCCCCACGCCCGGCTCCCTCCCCGGCTCGGCCTTCCCCCACGCCTGGCTCCTTCCCCGGCTCGGCCTCCCCCCATGCCCGGCTCCTTTCCCGGCTCGGCCTCCCCCCATGCCCGGCTCCTTCCCCGGCTCGGCCTCCCCCCACGCCCGGCTCCTTCCCCGGCTCGGCCTCCCCCCACGCCCGGCTCCTTCCCCGGCTCGGCCTCCCCCCACGCCCGGCTCCTTCCCCGGCTCGGGCTCCCCCCACGCCCGGCTCCTTTCCCGGCTCGGCCTCCCCCCACGCCCGGCTCCTTCCCCGGCTCGGCCTTCCCCCACGCCCGGCTCCTTCCCCGGCTCGGCCTTCCCCCACGCCCAGCTCCTTCCCCGGCTTGGCCTCCCCCCACGCCCGGCTCCTTCCCCGGCTCGGCCTCCCCCCACGCCCGGCTGGGCGCCTTACTGCCTGCTTTGGCCGCCGCCGCCAACCGAGGGAGGGAGCGGGCCCGGGCGGGCTCCCCAGTCCTGCCGCCCGCTTACCTACCTGCGGCCGCTGCCGGCCCTGCGGAAGGCGTGGGAGTCCAGGACGAGCCTGGCAGGTGGAGCACTGGGACCCGGACGCCAGTCCGTAGTGCAGACTTGGGGGCCGGAGGCGGCCGCCGGGCGCCTCTCGCCACAGCCGAGCCGGTCTCGTTGAAGTGCAGGCCCGCCTCGAGGTCCGGCTGCCCCGACCGCTTGGCCGGCTGCCGGAGGGTGAGTTGGAGGCTGGGCCTGGGATGTGGCGGAGCGGAGCGGGAAGGAGGCAGCTTTGCGCCCGCCTGCTCCGGACCGCTCCTCCGTGTGCCTGCCGGAGTTTTGCGCATGCGTGTGCGGATCGGGTCGTTGTGCGCGCCGCACATGCGCGGTTCGGCCCGTCGCGTGCACGCGACAGGCCGAACTGCGCATGCACCGGCCAAAAAAAATATTAAAAAAATTAAAAAAATTAAAAAAAATTAAAAAAATTAAAAACAAAATGGCGGCCCGGGGTGTCCGGCGACCCCCGCGAAATGGTCTCGTGACCCCAAATGGGGTCGCGACCCCAAGGTTGAGAACCGCTGCTCTAGAAAGACTACCAAGAAGAGCAATGAAGATATTTAGGGGATTGCAGGATAAAACGTCTTATGAACGATTGCAGGAACTGGGTATTAGTCTAGCAAAGAGAAGGACAAGGGGCGACATGATAAGTTCCTTTTCAGTGTCACCTCTTATATACCCCCATCCTCTGCCAGGGAGATTAGGCTGGGTTTGTTCCATAATTAGATTACCTCAGCCTTGTAGTGCATCACATGTCATTATTACTTCATTTCACTATTGCCTTATATTTCACCCTGGCATTGTTTCACCATTACACTAGGTTCCTGTTCCTCTGTTTCAAGATCCAGCAAGGGGTTTCCTTTACTACATGCACAATTGTGCTCTATACTTTAGGGAGGCAATGCGGTTGCCGACAAAGCAGTCCTGATGGGGGTGGGGGTGGCTGCGTCAGCCTGAGAGAGGCTGCCTGGTTTTAAACTGCCCCTGGTCACTTGCTTTTATGTCTGCCACAACTGATGGCAATGTGTAACACATTTTGCACACTTTGCAATCGTGATCAGGTGCAGATGGATTCCAGGGGAAAACACCACCCGGCTGTTAAGGATGACTTCAGCCTGTCTCTTGCCTGGGCTGGGAATGAGATGGAGGCAAATTCACAGACACCTAGCAGGAAAATGGTGTTGCCAAAGTTTATGCTACAAAGCGATGGTTCTCAACCTTTTCTTCACCACGGACCTTCTTTAAATAACTTTTGCAGCCACGGACCCCCAAGACTTCTCAAAATTCAAATCATAATGTTGATTCAAGCCTTTGCAGACTCCTTGTGATGACATTGCGCCTCTCTCAGTGGTTCGTGGGTTGAGAACCACTGCTATGCAGTTAAAAATTTCCCCTCGCCTGTCATGTCTGACTCAGGGATGTGTGTGTGTGCTCCTCTCTGTTCTTTCGCTGAGAGAGCCAGCGTGGCCAGCATGACTACAGGTAGTGCTCAACTTACAACATTTCATTTAGTGACCGTTCAAAGTTACAACGTCACTGAAAAAAGTGACACATGACTGTTTTTCACACGACCGTTGCAGCACCCCCATGGGAGGACACACATACTCCTTGGTTGAGGGTTCATATCGACTACACTGGCCCCTTTCAGAGGCAATTCTTCCTCATTGTTGTGGACAGTCACTCTAAATGGCTTGAGGTCATTCCAGTGTCCACTATGACGACTGCCAGGACCATCCAGGTGTTGAGGGGGATCTTCGCCTCCCATGGGCTCCCAGATGTTCTTGTCTCCGACAACGGCCCTCAATTCACTTCTTCTGAGTTTCAGGCTTTTCTACAGGCCAACATGATATGCCATGCTACTTTGGCACCCTTTCATCCAGCTTCCAATGGCCAAGCTGAGTGCATAGTGCTCACAACCAAAGATGCCTTGAAGAGGCTCACTCACAGGAGCTGGCATCACAGGTTAGCCTACTTTCTTCTTTGCCAATGCACCACACCTTGCACAGCTACTGGGAAAAGCCCAGCTGAACTCCGCTGGGGTCGCTGTCTCATTACCAAACTGGACAGATTGCACCCAGACTGGGTGGCTTCATAGGTGTCACAGCCACGGGCACCTAGGAGATTATAGGTGGACAATCCGGTTTGGGCAAGGAACTATGGACCTGCACATCTCTGGGTGACAGCAGTGGTCTGCAAAGTCACTGGGCTGCTGTCATACGAAGTGGCCCTGGAAGATGGTTGTGTGTTGTGTCAGCACCAGCTGTGCTGGAGGCTACCCAGTCACCCTTCTGCTCCTGACCCTGCTTTCGGGGGGGAGGAGGACCACGATCACGATCGTGGATCTCAGTCTTCCTACGGAAGCGGGGGTTTGCACTAAGCACATAGGGGATTTGCCAACGAGGTGGCTTCTGACTCTGGCACTGGGTCCATGGGTCATTGCACACAACCAGCTGTTCAGGCCATTCCATCTGCTGGCCTTGTGCCTACGGGATAATGCTCCCAAGAGGGGTCTGTCGTGGATCTGGGGAATTCCACCCCACCAAGGAACTCTGGTCTGGGTTTACAGGACCCAGCCAGTCAGTATGATACGGGTTCACCTGTACCTAGTGGGCATCAAAGTCCCGGTCTGCCAAGCCTGGCAGGCGAGCTTGTAGACCGGGCATTTGCAACCGCTCCAAGAAGATCAGAGTGGGCCAGAAGCCCACCAAAGTATTTGCAGGACTATGTGAAGTTCCTGTTAGTGGGTGGGCAGTCTTAAGTGTTCCTTAGAAATCAGAACATGCTCAAAAGAATTGAAAAGGTGTTAGATTTGTAGTAATGTAAAATAGTGTTAGAAAATTTTAATTTCTCTGTTGGTGAAAAAATAAATCAGGAGCTCTCACAGTTGACTGCATTTAGCTGATTCAAATAAATTTCTTTATATTCATATCAAAATATTTACAATACCATACATTCTTCTTTACAGCAACATAGCTCAATGAAGACTTCTTACAGAGAGATACAGAGACAAACCTGAGACTGGAAAAATCCAGCTCCTAACTCAATACCCTTTTGCAAAAACTCAGTAGCACTTTCTTCACATTGGCTGACTGAGTTACCACATGACTCTTCCTGCTCATGAATATTCCAACACTCCTCCCTTCATGACAGGAAGAGACATCAGACGTATTGACTTAATACATTCTCCATAGTGAACACCACCCAATGGTTTAGTCATCATGTCTGCCAAATTATCCTCAGAAGAACAATGATGTAAACTAATCAATTTTCCTTTTACAGCTTCCCTGACATTACAATACTTAATGTCTACATGTTTACTTCTGTTCTTCACCCTGTCACCAGTTGCCATTTTTATACAGGCAGCATTGTCTTCAAATACCTTTACAGATTCTTTTACATTAATATTTAAATCTTGCAACAACTGTACATATCATGTTACTTCAGAACACAATTCAGACAAAGCAATAAACTCTGCTTCCGCTGTTGAAATAGCAACAGTTGTTTGTTTTCTGAACTTCCATCCAATCAGAGTCCCTCCAAACAATATTATAATCCCAGCATTTGATTTCCTTGTGTTTATGTCATTTGCATAGTCACTAATGACATAACACTTTAATTTCAATTCCTCAGTAATCTGTATTTGAAGACCCAAATTTATACCGGTAGTTCCCTTTAAATATCTGAGAACCCTTTTTACACCCATCCAATGTAACTTTGTAGGTGCAGCAGTAAAAAGACTCAAAATGCTTACTGCGCAACTATGTCTGGTCTGTGATAGATATAACAAACTCCCTATTGCTGAGTGATATATCTCTTGATCACAGATTTCACCTTTGTCCGCTGCCAACGCCAGTGCTAATCTTATACTCTCACTTTTCACAGTTGACGCAAATACTTCATTGTAGTGCACATTCTTTAATTTAATTTAATTGTATTAGCCACTTGTCTCTGTTGTTGCTATAGCAAACTTTTGCAACACCAAAATGTTCCTTTTGCAAATCAGTCTTTTTGCTTGCACAAATATCCTTCGCTACAAATTGTTCCTCTGCAAACAATTCCTTTTCAGATGTGTCTTTGCTCCACAAATGTAGCAATTCTTTTCTTGCTGAGTCCTCTGCTTGCAAAATCTCTCTTTTGATGCAACTTGGTCCCATCTGCTTGTTTCTTCTCCAGAGACTTGCAGTCTGGACCCCCTCCTCAGGAATTTCACTTCCTCGTGGCTGTTCCTAAAATGTTGCTTTTCTTCTTCATTAAGCAAACATGCCTTTAAAACCTCAAAATTTAAGTCTTGCTCTTCTTTACACTCAAATATAGCAGAAACTGTGTCCCAGGTTTATCTAAACTGTTCAACACCAATAAAACCTTCTGGGACTCAGGGAATTTAATCCCATGTTGTTCTAAGTCCAAAAATAAACTTTGCATTTTATTTAAATGCTGTTCCACAGATTCACCTGGTTGCAAACAGGCCCTGTAAAGTTTTCTTGACAATTGCACTATATTGCATGCAGAAACATTCACGTGCACAGCTCTCAACTTTAACCAAATCTCCTTTGCAGTCTTTAAATTTGCAACATTTAGAAATTGTTCATCATCTAAATTCAAGATGAGATAAGCCATTGCTTGATCATGACTTTTCTGATCAGCAGCTGCAAACACTTGTGGTGGATTTTCTACGATATACCACAGCTCTTTTGTTTTGAGCAAAGATTCCATTTTAGCAGCCCACAGAATGTAATTCTTCTGGCCCAAACGAGGCACAGAACTTTCCTTAAATTCCATTGCAGCCATTCTGCTAATTCTGCCTTGTTCTTATACTTTTTAAACACAGGCAATTTCTTCCAGCTTTAAATTACAATGCAGTCCTTAGTAAGCTCTGGGCCCATAACCTGTTAGAGAATTTTAATTTCTCTGTTGGTGAAAAAATAAACCAGAAGCTCTCACTGTTGACTGCATTTAGCTGATTCAAATAAATTTCTTTATATTCATATCAAAATATTTACAATGCCATACATTCTTCTTTACAGCAACATAGCTCAATGAAGACTTCTTACAGAGAGATACAGAGACAAACCTGAGAGTGGAAAAATCCAGCTCCTAATTCAATACCCTTTTACACAGACTCAGTAGCACTTTCTTCACATTGGCTGACTGAATTACCACATGACTCTTCCTGCTCATGAATATTCCAACAAATAGCAAGTTCTATGTGTTTTTTAACTAAGAGGAGAAGGGTGTTATGTCCTGGGCTGTGATTGACACAGCAGGTGCAGGAAGGTGCAGAGAGTCCCGGGCAGACCACGAGGCTGCCTGGGCCAGACAGGCTGTCTCCAGCCTATTGCACATGTGCAAGGCAGGAAAAATACATTGCATTGATTGGTTGACACTGCTCCCTGCAGAAGGGTATAAAAGGGATCTACGCCATTTTTTTTAAAAAAAAACAAGTTTTATTAGTTTTTTTCTTTTTACAAACAAGTGCTTAGGAAACAATGTGATGACAGGGTAACCAATTATCCCAAAAAAATCATACATATATAATTCAAATTAAATCATTAAAAAAACTTCCTCTCTATTCCCTCAAATAATATATTATATTCAAATTCATGTATTTCAATACAATTAAGTCAATCAAAACAATCATCAATAACATTTCATCTACATAGCTCCAAATCCTGTATTAAGTTTTACTATTTTCAATTACCATATTTTATTTCACTACAATAAAAATGTTATTAACACTTCAGGTACCTCTCCGTTCCCTTTTTCCTTAACATAATCAGTAATCCTTTATTAATATCATTTCTTCTTTTTTCAAAAATCCCTCTTATTCTTCTTTCATTACAAAATAACTATCCTTTGTAACAACAAAAATAATATTCCAAAAAATACATTTCTACTCTATTTTTTAAATCTATCATCCATCAAACAATCAATATCTATATTGAACTCCTTTAACCCCCACCCAGAATTGCTATATCCACAACAAGCATGTTAATACACAAATAAACATCTTCTTACTAAGTTCAAATATTTAATTAATCTTTATTCAGTCTAACGTCTTATTCACCCATCTTAAACCATGAGTCAATCCATGTCTAAAAAGCTTTTTAAACCCATTATGTAGAATTTTGGATCACACTCTTAAATCTTATTCTAGCTTTCTTTTTATGCCAAGTAGGTTTCCATAACAGAGCCTCAATATCAACAAATAAGTCTCTCTTTATGCCTTGCAGTATCTTTTGAGTAAAAAAAGAGTGTCCCCTCCTCTGTTTTGAAGACCTGGCTCCTTTGTAGGTAGTCCCTTATTGTTTTAAAGATTCAGATCTCGACATTTGGAACTGTAGAGTAGAGCACTCAAATATATCCAATTTTGTGACTAGTAATTGATTGTCCAAATTATCATGGTTCTGAATTAGTTGTATTTGTACATCCATTTCTGTTGGTTTTAAGATTATGGGTAATTTGATTACAGTCATTTTTTGTACATCAGAAATCTCATTAGGTTGTATATAAGATGAAGTAGAATCCTCTTTCATGTTGATTGGTTCCGCTTCTATTGTTTTTTGGTCTGTAGAATGTTCAGCTAAAGTCTGGAGGTCAGTTTGTAGATTCAAAGTAGAATTTCTGTTTTTTACTTCTGTAATACTCTCTTTATTTGTAGACATATTTGTTCAGTGGCTTCATAAATTTTTTCCAATATAAGTTTACAGTTGAGTTGTGAATAGGATTTCTCCATTTTGATAGTTATTAGAAACAGTCTTATTATCTTTTAGTGGAGGCTATATTCAGTAAACGTTTAGCCAGTGTCCACCCCCACAAATACAACTGTTGAATTTCTTTATCTTTTCCCTTTTATGATGATCTGAAGGTCAAAGCCAGTCTCAATATCAAACAGGGAAAAAAAGACAGTTGCAATTTTAACTTTCTCCACAAGGTGTCCTCAGTAGACTGTGAAATCTCCTCCCAGACACCAAAATTAAGGTTAACAAGATCAGAAAAAGAAGGGAAAAAAGATATTCTCCACATGTAAGCTAAATCCAGTAATAAATTCATTAATCAAAATTTTTTCAAGAATCCAAAGTAGGTAAAAAAGTAAAAAATAGTCAATTAAAATTAATTTTCAGTTCGTAGCTTCTTTTCCCACACCCACAAATGCCGCTTTCTTAAAACAGGGAAATAGTTCCAGAAATGCTTTTTACAGGAAACAAAAAAAAGTGGGACTAAGAGAGGGGAAAAAAAATCTCACATGGATCAACCACGGTGGTTCTTGCGCTTAGATGTTCTTCTCACTTCTGGTTACAGCAGCAAGGTAATTGGCCATTTTATTGGCCGATCTTTCCTCCGTCGGCCCTAAGGAGCATTCTTGGATCGTGGAAGGAGCTGCCACCCTTCCACGATCGACGAGGGCCTCCTCAATGGTAGTTGCCCCTCCAGGATGACGTTTCGACCCAGTTAAAGGTCTACCGGCAGAGAGAAAGCAGCCGGCAAAGACAGCAGCCTGTCTACACGGCTGTAGACGCCGCGATCCAGAACCGGAAGTCGGGATCGGCGCTATTTTGTGTTGTTCTGTTGAAGATTGAATAAAGAAGCAACTGTTGTTACTCCTGCGTCGTCTCAATGCCTTACCAATGCTCAGTACAGAACAGTTACCATTTCTTTCTTTCATAGTTATCTTCCCTTAGGATCCAATGGAAGGGGGGCAAAGTGGGGACAGCTAGAAAGATTATGCTGCAATAAAAAGGCAGGACATTCACGCCTCTCCCTGGACCATGCAAGATTTCAAGAATAGCATATTCCTAAGAAGTTCACCAGAACTCCTCTTTTAAGAAATGTTCTTTCTCTGTCATAAAATTAAATGAGAACTGAAAACAAAAAACAAAACAAAACAGTATTACTTTTCTGTCTCCCATGAGTTGAGGCCTCTGCTTCCCAAATCTTTAATCAGCAGGTACCGTAGCTCCACTCCAACCTGCAGCAATTAATGATGTTTGCAACTAAAAACGTCCAGGCACCCTGGTTTTTCAGAGTGATTTGATGGATGATTTATTTTGTTTTCCTCCCTATTTTATTTCCAGAGAGAACTTAATGATGAACAGTTGCTGATCAAATCGTTCTATTGTAAAGGAGCAGATTCAAAGAGCAGGCAGCCTTTTGCAGATGCTCAGGCCGTCTTTTCATATTTATTCTCTTTTTTCTCCAGCTACTGATGTCTAAATGTGGTGTCTTCGTAGATCAGGGTTCTTCAAACTTGGCTCTTTTATGACTTGTGGACTTGAACTCCCAGAATTCCTCACCCAGCATGCCTGGCTGAGGAATTCTGGGAGTTGAAGTCCACAAGTCATAAAAGGGCCAAGTTTGAAGACCCCTGATGTAGATGGTTTTGTAGGCAGCTATAAACAGAGTTATGTTGCAATGAAAATAGGTGATCTGAAAGTCACTGAAGAAAAAGATGGGCAACTCTTAGGCTTCAACTAATGGCCAATTTTCCCTCCTTCCTTCCTTCCTTCCTTCCAAATAAATAATATTTGTATCTTTGTATTGTTCATCCATTTTTGTATAGTTTTATCTTTTTAACATTGTAGGCTGCCCAGAGTTGTCCTGTGGTAAGATGGGCAGCCAATAAATGTAACAATAAATAAATAAATGATAAATAAATAAAAAAAGTGTAGCTACGTGTTTCCCCGAAAGTAAGACAGTGTCTTACTTTCTTTTTATCCCCAAAAGCCCCACTATGTCTTACTTTCGGGGTACGGCTTATATTGATTGGAAAACAATTGTCAGTTTTATTTTAAGTATTTTAAGTATATTAAGTATTTTAAGTATTTTAAGTATTTTAAGTATTTAAGTATTTTAAGCAGGAGGCGGAAGTGGGCAGAAGTAATATGTCTTACTTTTGGGGTACGGCTTATATTAGCCGACCCCCTGAAAACCCTGATATCAGGGAGTGCTTCCTCAAGCCTACCTATTACTAATCCCTTGACTTAACTCTGGTATAATAGATGGTACCGCATAATATATTTTTCACATTTGCAACTGCCTTTGGATGCTGCTGGATTAAGGGGGAATACAGGTAATCCCCAGTTTTTGACCACAATTGAGACCAACATTTCTGTTGCTAAGCGAGACAGTTGTTATGTGAGTTTTGCCCCATTTTACGCCCCTCTTGCTACAGTTGTTAAGTGAATCACTACAATTGTTAAGTTAGAAACATGGTTGTTAAGTGAATCTGGCTTCCCCATTGACTTTGCCTTGTCAGAAGGTTGCGATAGGTTCTCACATGGCCCCGGGACGCTGATCATGTGACCATGGGGATGCTGCCACAGTCATAAGTGTGAAGAACAATCTCTTTTTTCAATGCTGTTGTAACTTCAAACGGTCACTAAATGAACTGTTGTAATTTGAGGACGACCTGTACATCACTTTGATCTAACGGCAGCTTCAGCTTATCTCCTCCTGGGGAGGAACAAGTTGATGGCCGCATCGTGGGTCCTTGACAGAAAAAATACATTTCCTGGTTCGGTGCAAGTGAGAACATAGCTGTAGTTTAATAGCGTTAATTCAGAGACTGATGAATAATATGATTCAGTTTCGGAAGAGGCTGAGTTACCTAACCTGGATGTCTGCTTTCCTTGGAATATGTGGAAAGGCACTGCAGAGAGGGCACCTTCCTTGTAAAATGCCAGAGTGAATTGAGGCACATAAAACTAGTTCCAGCCTCTACATTTTGGCACTAAAAACCTGTCCCCCATAATTACCACTGATCATAGGTTTGGCTGTCTGCCAAGCACTTCACCACCATTTCGTATAGGAAGGAAGCTGCTCTCGCTCCCACGATTGTTGTGCGAGAAACAAAGGCAGGAGTTGCAGGTTTTTTCTTGTAAACTCCAAGAAATTAAAGAAGAGTAGCTGTAAGTACACTTTGTGGCTGATGCCCTGAGGTTTCTCTGTTCCATTCTTTATTTAAATGAACAATTTTAGATTTTCTGCTGATTCTCAAATGCTCAAAAAAGCAAGGGAAGGATGCTGCACCTGAAATTTATGGAAGCCCTTTACATTTCTGGGGAATCCAGACAATCCCAAATTAGGCCCTTAATTAACAGGGGTTGAACTGATAGGAAATTCAAGGAATTAAACCAGAATATTATAGTTGTATTATAAGCAATGCTTGGCAATATATTTTGCATTGCCATTGTAACTTTGAACGGTCACTAAATGAACTGTTGGAATAGAATAGAATAGAATAGAATAGAATAGAATAGAATAGAATAGAATAGAATAGAATAGAATAAAAACTTTATTGTCACTTTGAATGTACACTAATCGGCATACATTAAAATGAAATTTCATTGCATTCAGCCCTCAAAAGTCACCACCTCCGATACACACTACATAAATAAATACAGAATTATGCATTATTATCCGGAATGCAAATTTGAACAGCTGAGACCATTGATGCAGTCTAGGAGCCATGTGCAAGCATTGGCTAATCCTATCTAAGACACCTTATTAACTGGCTCTTTTAACCCTGACGATGTTGGAAGTGTCCAAGGAAAGCTAGGTTATATTAAAGTCATTCTTTTTAATCTCCTGGTGATCGTAAATTATTTACCTCGTACCAAGAATTATGCATATACCCACATATATTATATGACACAGAGAGACAACACAGTAGTTCGGGTTATGTATACATGTGCATGGAGAGAAGAATGAATCTTGCGAGTTTACCAGAGGGATGGCATAGGGAACGAGGCTATTACAGAATCGGGTAGTCCTGCTATAAATACTTTGAAACCTCCTCCCAGAGGGGAGCCACAGAAACAGACCATAAAGTGAGTGTGTGGGGTCTCTAACAAGGCTTTGAGCTCTAAGCACATATAAGCACTTATAAGCAGCATCCTGAATACCAGGGAGCGAGCTTCCTATGATCTTTTCGGCTGTCCTTACCATAAGTAAGTTGAGAACTACCTATATTTAGGGTCCTTACATGGGTGAAGACAAATCACTTGAGCAGAGGGTTGATCTAGAAACCCTACAAAGTCCCTTCCAATGTGTTACAGGTAGTCCTCAACTTACGACCACAATTGAACCCCAAATTTCTGTTAAGTGAGACATTTGTTAGTGAGTTTTGCTCCATTTTACAAACCTTTCCTGCCACAGTTGTTAAGTGAATCACTGCAGTTGGTAAGTTAGTAACCCAACTGCTAAGTGGATCCGTCTTCCCCACTGACTTTGCTTGTCAGAAGGTTGCAAAAGGTGATCACGTGACCCTGGGACACAGCAACTGTCATAAGTGTGAACCAGTTGCCGAGCGTCTGAATTTGGATCACATGATCATGGGGATGCAGCAGTGGTCATAACTGTGAAAAGGTCGATTTTTCAATCCCCTTGTAACTTTGAACGGTCACTAAAGGAACTGTTGTAAGTTGAGGGCTAACAGACCGTAAAGTGGGTGTGTTGGGTCTCTAACAAGGCTTTGAGCTCTAAGCACCTCTAAGAGCTTATAAGCAGCACCGTGAATACCAGGGAGCGAGCTTCCTATGATCTTTTTGGCTGTCCTTACCATAAGTAAGTCTTAAGTCGAGAACTACCTGTATTTAGGGTCCTTAGATGGGTGAAGACAAAGCAGTTGAGCAGGTGGGGTTGGACTAGAAGCCCTCTAAAGGCCCTTCCAACTCTTGTTATTCTGTTAATCAAATGTAATTTAAGATCTGGCCACTGGCCTCCTAATTACAAAGCCCGATGATCTATCAGCCAACTAATTCTGCTTAATTGGTTGCCTATACAGATGAGTTCCTCCTGATATGAAAAATAGGTAAACAAATCACCCATAGACAAGTCCCCGTGTGGATGGCCCAATGCCTCTTGTCTTTGAAGGTGTGTCCAATTTTCCTGCCTACCCACGGCTTCCTTCTGGGAGGAGCAAGCCAATAGCAAAAGCCGTGTTTCCTAAGTCCAAAAGACACTCCCGAAAAAAAGCAGTTCCCTAAGACTTCAATGCCAGAAAGAGCCACGCAGAGCAGGTAAGCAAAGCAGAGAGAAATCCTACCACTGGTAGAGTCTGAACCCAAGGGAAGCCACACGTTTTTCAGCTTTGATGTGAAGTCCCACACATTTCCAACTATTCTCTGTCTGCCTTGTTTTCAAGGACTTCACGGAACATCCTTGCTGCAAGATAGGTCAGGAATCATAGATTGGCAGATTCCCTCTGATTTTCTGAAGCAGATGTGTAATGTAGTGGTTCAGATGTTGGATTAGGAGCAGAGAGACCCAGATTTTGGTTTACTCTCAGCCTTGACAACTCACTACATGAATTTGGGTTAGCCTAGCCACTCTTTGTCAGCCCCAAACCCAAAGTGATGTAGTGGTGAAGTGCTGGATTAGGAATATTGGGATGTAGATTCTAGTTCCTTCTCAGCCATAGAAGCTCAGTGAGTGACTTGAGGCCAGTCTCTCTCTCTCAACCTAACCAGGTTGTGGTTATGTAGGAAAACAGGTGGAAGGAGCATCACTGCCCCAACGTTGAGCTCCTGTCTGAAAGCCAGGTTATAAATCAAATTTATAATCAGTCAATACACATGTAGTGCTGCCCTTGTGCAGGAGGTTGACCTGGGGAGCCTGTGGTATCTTCCAAGCTTCTTATCAGATTAGCAGCCTTAGGAGGTTTTATTGGGTAAACCTGCTTCTGTGCATTATAATCTTTACTATTGACCCCTGAGCAAAGTCAGAATTAGGAGTAAGCTAAACAAACGGCAGTCTAGAGCAAGCTGTCCCCAGCTTTTCCAGCTTGGTGGCCCAGGTGTGTATGTGTGAATGGCATCATGCACAGCTCCATTTGTGCGAGCGGTGCGTGCGCACCATCCAGTCATGGGAGTGGAGCTTTGCACACAAGCGGAGGTTGCTTGAGCTCATATGTCAGTGTTTTTAAGGTGCTGCAGTTTTATTATAATGTCACATAGGGAAGCTTCCATAAATTAAGCCTTCCAGTACAGCCCACTGAATGCCTGCAGGAGGTCACATGACTCCCACCCCCACTGATGATTTAAAATAGGCCATGTTTCTGTAGGCGTTCCCACCTTCTGTTTGGAAAGGCCCTTCCCCACCCATCAAGATTTATTATGCCAGCGTCAGCTCTTAGACGGCCTTATTCACTCTCTCCACTTCCCAAGTGCAGCTCCTGCAGTTTCCTTCCCCTGAGGGATCCAGCATGCTCAGATCTATCCTGCTAATGAGATACAGGGCATGTATATAGCAATGTTTCCCAACCTGTGGTCTTGTAGAACAGGTAGTCCTCGAATTACAATCATCCGTTTAGTGACTGTTCGAAGTTACGACAGCCCTGAAAAAAGTGACTCATGACCGTTTTCCCCCCCACTGCAGCATCCCAAGGGTCACGTGATCAAAAATCGGACACTTGGCAACTGACTCGTATTTAGGACAGCTTCAGTGTCCCAGGGGTCGTGTGATCCCCTTTTGCGACTGTCTGACAAGCAGAGTCACAAGCCAATTTGCCCGAAGGTTAAAATCCAATACAGGCACTCCTCATCTTACACCCACAACTCAGCCCCAAATTTCTGTTGCTAAACAAGACAGTGTTTAAGTGAGTTTGGCCCAATTTTGCGACCTTTTTCCTCCTGTTTGGGGGCGGGCAGTTGTGGTTGTAAGTCGAGAACTGCCATTGTTGGATCTTAATCTTTAGGCAAGTTAGAATTGAAGATTTTAAGAGAGTGACACGTTGAACAAGTCTACTCTACCTCCTTTGAAAGGGAATTAGTGAATGTTTAGCATAGTTAGCATGCAAGATACTGTTTGGGCTGGTAAGTAGTAGGGAGAAACTCTGGAGCTGCTAGATCCCAGAAGGCCAGCCTCCTCTTTTTTATTTAGAACACAGAACATAAAACCATAGGACTGGCAGGGATCTCAGAGATCTTTTAGTCCACCCCCCCTACTCAAGTCCCTACAAACTACGTGTGGGAGAAAGAGGTGGGCTCTGTAGTCTGTTAACGATGTGCTTCCTCTATACAGGTACAATGGGAAGTGTTGGTTTTCCACTGAAATTATCAGCATGCATCCTGTTCTTCTTGATCCTGGAAAATTTCTGCGTTACTTGTGATCGTAAGTTTTCTACCGTGTGACCTTCCTAGAATGTGGAATTGCATTTTCAGTTTTTAGTGGGAGACACCCTCCTTAATTGATGGCCCCGTTTTAGAAAAGTATCTGGATTCCTGTCATCTGCAAGGGAGAGAAATTTGCTGTCAGCTGCTCCTACCGGTAGTTGTAATTTAAGAGCTTACATTTGCCGAAGCTAGGCTAAAGGTAGTCCTCAACGTACAGCCACAACTGAGCCCAAAATTCCTGTTGCTAAGCAAGACAGTTCTTACGTGAGTTTTGCCCTATTTTGTGACTTTTCTTGCAACAGTTGTTAAGTGAATCACTGCAGTTGTTAAGTTAGTAACACAACCTCCTGCTTGTCAGGAGGTTGTAACCGTCATAAATTCATGCCGTTGCCAAGTGTCCAAATTTTGATCAGGTGACCATGGGGGAGCTGCAACAGTCAGTGCGAAAAACAGTCATTGGTCATTTTTTTTTAGTGCCGTTGTACTTTCAAATGGTCACTAAATGAATGGTTGTAAGACTCTGGGACCGTGGGGGCGAACCTATGGCATGCGTGCCACAGGTGGCACGCAGAGCCCTCTCTGTGGGCATGCGCGCTGTCGCCCCAGTCCTAGGCCTTCAGCTGGGTTTTATAAAACCTTTTCGCTGCCATGTGCAAAAAAAAAAAGTTCAATCAATCAATCAATTTCAACTTCTGGGGGAAAAAAAAAGATCTCAAAATTGGAATTGATTGATTGAACTTTTTTTTCCAATCTTTTTTATTAATTTTTTTTTCGTCAATATATGTTAATTTTTCCAATCAACAAGTTGTCTGAAATTTGCTAAACTAATACATGTTCAATTCCTAATCCTTCCTTCTTTTCTCTAACCAAGAATAAAATAAATTCCAAATTTGATAATAGTCTGTATCTTCTTTGTCTTTCAGCCTCATAGTTAATCTGTCCATCTCTGCACATTCCAATATCTTCCTGATTATTTCTTCCTCTGATGGCAATCCTTCATTCTTCCAGTATTGTGCAAAAATTATTCTCGCTGTTGTGGTAATATGGTTAAATATAATTTCTGCTTATTAGTCTTTTCAGACATAATGCCTAGTAAAAAAAGTTCAGGTTTAAAATCCACTTGTTCATCCAGTATTTTTTCTAACCACATATGCATATTTTTCCAATAAGCCTTTGCCTTCCCGCATGTCCACCAAATATGATAATATGTGCCTATGTTATGTTTACATTTCCAACATCTATCTGACATATTTTTAAACATTTTTGCTAATCTTGCTGGTGGAAGGTGCCATCTATAAAACATTTTATACAGATTTTCTTTGTATGAAGTTGACATTGTTAATTTATAGTTTCTCTCCCATAACATTTGCCATTTTTCTAATTCTATGTTATAACCAAAAATTTTTGCCCATCTTATCATTGTTTCTTTCACTTGTTCACTTTCCATATCTAAAATTAACAAAAATTATACATTTTCTTAATCAATTTCTCATCTGAAGTTAACAAAATCTTATCAAACACAGTTTGATCCTTATAAAATCCATACATTTTTTGATTGATTGAAGTTTTTAGTCCCACCCAGTCTACCGTTACAACCGCAGCCATGCCCAACCAATGGGCCACACCCACCCAACTGGCCACACCCACCCAATGGGCCACGCCACCCGGCACCCGACGATACATAAATGGGTTTTCGGTTGCAGTTTGGGCACTCGGTCTCTAAAAGGTTCGCCATCACGGCTCTAGGACTACCTGTACTTTGAAGGAGCCAGTCCTTCAAAGGATCCTGTCCTCAGGAATGGATAGCAATGTAGAATTCTCTCTTTTTATGGTAATCCATGAAATAAAAATGTAAACAAAGACAATGCTTCTTTTTGGGGGGGGGTCATTTTGAACATCTGTGTTTTATTTTGGGGAAAGGAGTTTTCTCCATATCTTCAGTTCTTATCTGTGAAGGATTGGGAAAGCTGGTGAGGAAGAGAATTAGAAAAACCCCTTGCCTGTCAAAAATATGATTTAGGTATTGAATGGAAGCAGGAGTGTCTGCAGGAGGGGGTCAAAAAAAGTCAAGATGGTGTCCATAATCATATACATGACACCCACGCATAAAAAGGGGGCGGGGCTTTGATCACCTGGCTGGGTTGCCATCTTGTTTTTATGGACGCTCCTGCGAAGACCCCTGAATGGAAGAAATACCTTGGGATGCTTTGGGCCTTTGTTCCTTTCAATGCTTTCTTAAAAAAGCCATTAAATTTCCCTTTTCTTTTCCTTTCTTGCAGATCACTGGTGTTATGACAAACCAGAGTGTGGTAAGCCATGTTTTTTTTCTTTGATTCCAGAAACCTTCTTACTGGGGTAACCACAAGCCTTGTTGCTGGAGAGCCATCCGTTGCTTCTTTTTTTTAAAAAAAAATATTTTATTGATTTTATAATTTTAAACAACAAAAAGAAAAAACCAAATTAAATACAACTCAGCTTAATACATTCTTTTTCAACTTTCTCCCACACTAAACAAAAAACCAGCATACATTCTTTTAAATGCATATATACAATACTTTAAATAACTATGGGTGTTGCTCGGCAGCACCCCCCCTACCACATCCCCTTTCTTCCTCCCTATCTCCTACTTCCCTCCTCCTCACCTCTCTCCCTCCCTCTCTCCACCCTCCTCTCCTCCAACCATCCTACTTCCTTCCCCTCTTTCACTCCTCCCTCACGACCCCCTCCAGATGTAGTACAGAGGTACTGTCCGAGCAACCCCTCTTCTATCATTAAATATTTCTTTCTTATATATTGCAAGTATTACAGTTGAGTACATTATTACACCCCCCCAACCTACCCCCCCACTTCCCAGAGTGAATACAGGGTAAAGAAAAAAAGAAAAAAACCCCCACTATATTAAACAAAATTATTATATAAATCCTAATAAAAATTTAACTATATGCTAAATACAATTTCTTAGATTGATATTTCCCTTGAATGTAGTCTATCCATTTTTTCCATTCTAACATATATTTTTCATTTGAATAGTCTTTCAAATATGCAGATATTTTGGCCATTTCCGCCAAATTTATAACTTTCAAAGTCCATTCTTCAATAGATGGTAATTCTGCCTTCTTCCAATATTGTCCCACCAACAGTCTCACTGCTGTAATCAAGTTCAAAATCAAGTTCATCTCTATGGTGGTAAAATCTTTTGTAATACCTAATAAAAATAGCTGTGGTGAAAATTCAATACGTTTTTTCAGAATATTTTGAAGTATCCACCAAATTTTTATTCAAAAAGCCTTGATTTTTTTACAAGTCCACCATACATGAAAATAAGTAGCGTCCATACATTCACATCTCCAACACTTAGGTTGTAAGTTAGGGCACATACATGATAATTTTTTCGGATCCAAATGCCATCTATAAAACATTTTATAAAAATTTTCTCTTAAATGTTGCGCTTGTGTAAATTTTACATTTTTTACCCAGATCCTCTCCCAAGTTTCCATCATGATTGGTTGTCCAAAATTTTGTCCCCACTTTATCATACAATCCTTAACTAATTCAGTTTCCGAATCAATTTCTATCAATGCATTATACAATCTTTTAATATGCATTAACCTTTGATCTCTAATTTATTTAATTAAATTTTCATCTATTTGAGATAAACCCACCTTCAAATCTTTTTTCCATCTAGTCTGCAATTGTAAATATTGAAACCAAGTAAAGATTATTCCTTCCTCCCTTAAAATATTCAAGGACTTCAATTGTAAAACATTCCCTTCTTTAAGTAGGAGTTTCTCATAAGGCACCACATCATGTAATTGTTCTCTATTTATATTCTCTATTGCGTGTCTGGGAACCGCCCATACAGGAATCTTATCATTTAATTTATACTGATATTTTTTCCAAACACGCAGCAGAGCATTTCTCAATAGGTGCTCTTTGAAACTCCTATCCACCTTTTTATCATAAACTAGATATGCATGCCAACCATATAATAAATCATACCCTTCAATATTCTATCATTAGTTAAATTGACCCAATCACTTATCACTACTAAAACAGCTGCGTGATAGTATAACTTGAAATTAGGCATTTTCAAACCACCTCTTTCCCTTGTATCCTGAATTATTTTTAATTTGACCCTCGGTTTCTTCCCATTCCAAATAAATCTATTAATACTAGAATACTAGGGCTAGAAAGAGCATGCGCAAGATGGACGCTTCCCTGTGAGAGCAGCCGGGCCTCCGATGGGGAATGGCTAGAGACCTCCCCCCAGGGGCCGAGAAACATCTGGGACCCCTGGGATTTTGGCAGCGGAACATCTTAGTCTCCCTGAGATATGTCTGTCAGCTCCCTTCTTGCCGGGAATGGACGAAGCTGAGTGGTGGTAACAGCGTAGTACTTCCCCCTGCGGCCTGCGGTGAGGTGAGAAGCCAGCTGGGAGTCGGGAGGCCACCGCGAAAGAGAAGAGCTCGGCGGCGGCTCCCCCTCCCCCACCATGTGAACGAGTGACTCTTGAAAAGACTGCTGAGAGGCTCCTGGCTTTGAGAGGCCGCTGCGAGGGGGAACAGCTTGGCAGCTGGCCTCCCCCTCCCCCCTTCTACCATCATTATGCTCAGGTAGGCAGTCGAGAGGCGTTGGTGCTGGGAGGCTGCCGCAAAAGGGAAGATCAGCGGCGCCCCCCCCCCTACCATCATGTGAGCTAGTGGCTCGGGGAGACAGCTGAGAATTGCAGGGGATAGAGGGGGCAGCATGGACCTGGCAGTGAGGGAAACAACGTGGTCATGCTTCCCCCCCCCTATGAACTGGTGAAAGGTGAGGCCAAATGGGAGAACTGCAGTGGCCTCCCCCACCCCATGAGCTTTGTGCGGGAAGGAAAGTTGAACTGAGCACTATCAGGAGGGGCAGTAAGACAGCCCTGAAGAAAGAATCCCGGATTATGACTCTGGTGCTGCCCTTATGGACCCCTTTTCAGAGACCTGGTCCTTGCCCCTGGCAGCACATATACGAATCTGTGGTTCGTGGATTAAACGAAGCAGGATGGAACAACATAGGGGCTTTTCCTGCTCGGACCACTCAAAATCTACCTTCTTCATTGTTATTATTATTATTATTATTTTTACCATCACCCTGATAGAAACTTGGTACTTGGACCTTAATTCAGACTTGACTGCCTGGTTTCTTGCCGGACCCTATCGATTCATCTTACTTGACTGGCTGCTTACTCGAAGTGGACGCTTCTTGCATTGCGAGACTCCCCCCTCTCGCAATTATGGCCCTCTGTTCTATCAAGGGCCCATCTCGAGGATGGACTTTGGAGTCCTGAGAGATGGCATGCATCAAAAAAGGGGCTTTGGGGTTTTTTAAATAGGTACTTAGTTAAAGTTTTAAGGGTGGGGAGGGGTGGGGAAGGAGTGTTTAGGGCAGGGGAAGAAATTGTCAGAAGGGAACAAGAAGACAGGCCAGGCGACGGAAGGGGACGGAGTCCCGAGGGTGCGGACGGGGGGCTGATTAAGACTAACTCAGTTCCAATAAGTACCGTTAGCGGGAGGGGCAGGTATGGTGGGAGCAGGGGGCCGTATCATAATAAGGGAGCGCGCACCCGCTGCTTACGAGCGGTCGTGCGCTCCGACCCCCAAGGCTCAACCTGTTCTCGGGGTTGTTCAGAACCACAGGGCCCTGGCTGTAGGCTGATGCTGTGCAATGCCAGGTCTGTGGTAAATAAGGCCCCCCTCATTCAAGATTTAATCTCAGAGGGGGGAGCAGACCTGGCGGGTATAACGGAGACCTGGTTGGGACCAGAGGGCGGTGTCCCTCTGGTGGAAATGTGCCCACCGGGTTTCCTTGCATTCCACCAGCCGAGAGCTCAAGGCAGGGGTGGGGGAGTGGCGGTCGTGATCAGGGAAAGTTTCAGGCCGAGGGAGGTCACTGTTCCTCAGACGGCAGGCTGTGAATCCCTTCTGGTGAAGTGGGACCTAGGGGGTCCGAGGGCGGTGTTGATTACGTACCTGGCGCCCTGCCACGTATCAACCTCCCTGCCCGAGCTCCTGAGCGTTGTCGCCGCGGTGGTGGTTGAAGTCCCCAGGCTAATAGTCATGGGTGACTTCAACCTGCCGTCCGGGGGCGGGGCGTCCGGGGAGGCTCGGGAGTTCATGGCTTCCATGACAGCCATGGACCTGACCCAGGTAATTCAAGGCCCCACACACACAGGGGGGAACACGCTTGACCTGGTTTTTGTCTCTGGACAGTGGCTGAGTGGTCAGAGTGTAGGGGATATAGTCATTGAACCCCTGTCATGGTCTGATCACTCTCTCCTATGCTTGGACTTTCGGACCGTTGCACCCCACCGCAGGGTGGCGGAACCGGTGAGATGGTACCGCCCCAGGCGGCTGATGGAACCCGAGCGGTTCCAGGCAGAGCTTGGGCCAATTCCTGAGGTTCTGACACACGACTCGGTTGGAGAGGTGGTGGCGGCCTGGGACAGGGCGGCTGCCGGTGCCCTGGATCGAGTTGTGCCTTTGCGGCCTCTGATTCGGCGTGGGTCTCGACCGGCCCCGTGGTATAACGAGGGGTTGAGAGAGATGAAACGCCGGAAAAGACGCCTAGAGAGCAGTTGGAGATCGAGCCGTGCCGAATCTGACCGAACATTGGTAAGAGACCATATTAGGTCCTACCTAATGGCGATAAGAGCAGAGAAGTGTTCCTACCTCACTGCTCTTATTGCGTCATCAGATAACCGCCCAGCCTCCTTGTTTAGGGTGACCCGCTCCCTCCTTCATCAGGAGGTGAGGGGAGACCCCTTAGAGGGTAGAGCTGAGGATTTCGGAAAATATCTGTATGATAAAATCGCTCAGATACGGGAAGGCTTCGACTTCAACTGGGTATGTCCAATGGGAGAGGCGGAGGCTGGTCTTGAGACTGTTACCTGGGTTGAGTTTGACCCCGTGACCCCCGAGGACGTGGACAGGTTGCTGGGGGGACTTAGGGCGACCACATGTTTACTGGACCCGTGCCCCTCCTGGTTGGTGCTGGCCTCCCGGGAGGTGGTACGAGGCTGGTTCCGAGCAATTATCAACGCTTCCTTGAGCGAGGGTGTCTTTCCCGCTGCCTTGAAAGAGGCAGTGGTGAGACCCCTCCTCAAGAAGCCTGCCCTGGATCCAGCCGTTTTATCAAACTACCGTCCCGTCTCCAACCTTCGCTTTCTTGCGAAGGTTGTTGAGAGTGTGGTTGCCCGACAGTTCCCGCAGCACCTGGAGGAATCGTCATATCTCGATCCGTTCCAGTCGGGCTTCAGGCCTGGCTACAGCACGGAAACAGCATTGGTCGCGTTGGTGGATGATCTCTGGCGGGCCCAAGACAGGGGTTGCTCCTCTGTTCTGGTGCTATTGGACCTCTCGGCGGCTTTTGATACCATCGATCATGGTATCATGCTGCAACGGTTGGAGGGGCTGGGCATAGGAGGCACTGTCTTGCAGTGGTTCTCCTCCTTCCTCTCTGGCCGGATGCAGTCTGTGTTGACAGGGGGCCAGAGGTCGACCCCGAGACCCCTCGTATGTGGGGTACCTCAGGGGTCGGTCCTCTCGCCTCTACTGTTCAACATTTATGTAAAGCCGCTGGGTGAGATCATCCGTGGTTTTGGCGTGGAGTACCACCAGTACGCTGATGATACCCAGCTGTACATTTCCACGCCAAACCACCCCAACGATGCCCTTGCCGTGCTGACCCAGTGCCTGGAGGCCGTGCGGGTATGGATGGGGAGAAACGGACTCAAGCTCAACCCCTCCAAGACCGAGTGGCTGTGGTTACCGTCATCCCGGTACAGCCAGCTGATTCCATCGCTGTGTATTGGGGGCGAAACAGTGGCTCCCACAGGAAGGGTTCGCAACTTGGGAATCCTCCTGGACTCACGGCTGTCCTTAGAGGACCATCTGACGGCCGTGGCCGGGAGGATGTTCCACCAGGTTCGCCTGGTGCGCCAGTTGCGTCCCTTCCTAGACCGGGACTCGCTACGCACAGTCACTCATGCCCTCGTGACCTCCAGGCTGGACTACTGTAATGCTCTCTACATGGGGCTCCCCTTGAGGTGCATCCGGAAGCTCCAACTTGCCCAGAATGCAGCCGCGCGGGTAGTGATGGGAGCGTCGTGGCGCTCCCACGTAACACCGCTCCTGCGTGAGTTGCACTGGTTGCCAGTGGTCTTTCGGGTGCGGTTCAAGGTGTTAGTGACCACTTTTAAAGCGCTCCATGGCATCGGACCCGGATACTTACAGGACCGTCTACTGCCAGCAAATACCTCCCGCCGTCCGGTACGCTCCCACAGAGAGGGCCTCCTCAGGGAGCCGTCGGCCAGACAGTGCCGGCTGGCGACCCCCAGGGGGAGAGCCTTCTCTGTGGGAGCTCCCACGTTATGGAACGAGCTCCCCCCCGAACTCCGTATAATAACAGATTTACGCACCTTCCGTCGGGAACTAAAAACATTCCTTTTCCGACAGGCCGGCCTGGCATAGAAGCTTCTGAGTATTTTTTTAAGATTTTAAATTTTGTATGTTTTGGGTTTTAGGATTTTGGCCAAATGATTTAATTTATTTTTAATTATTTTAAATTTTGTATATTTATATGTTTTTTAAAGTTTAGGCTGTACACCGCCCCGAGTCCTTCGGGAGAGGGGCGGTATAGAAATTTAATAAAATAAAAAAAATAAAATAAAATACCCTTCTGCCACTCCTCCAAATTCGCATCCTTTTTAAGTATAAGTAACATTTGAAAAAGAAATAAAAATTTAGGCAATACATTCATTTTAACTGCTGCTATCCTACCCAACATAGATAATTGTAATTTCTTCCATTTTTCCAATTCTATTTTTGTCTTATTCCACAAAACCTCATAATTATTTTTATATAACTTCCCATTAGAGGCTTCAATGTCAATTCCTAAATATTTAATTTTCTTAACTATCTCACATCCGGTTATTCTTTCCAGTTCCTGTTTTGAATTAATATTTAAATTTTTAACTAGCATCTTTGTCTTAGATATATTTAGTTTAAACCGTGATACCCTACCATAATTTTTAATTATCTCCATCAATCTCTTGGCTGACTGTATTGGTTGAGTCAATGTCACAACCAAATCATCTGCAAAAGCACGTAATCTATAGTTGTCTAATCTCTATACCTTTTAAATCATCTGCTCCTCTTATCCTATTCAATAAAACCTCTAAAGTTAAAACAAACAACAAAGGGGATAATGGACATCCCTGTCTGGTACCTTTCTCTATATTAAATGAATCTGTTAAATCCCCATTCACAATAATCTGTCCTGTTTGTTTCTGATAAATCGCCAATATAGAATTAATAAACTGATCCCCCATTTCCATCCTAACAATCAATTTTTTCAAAAACAACCAATTCAATCTATCAAATGCTTTTTCCGCGTCCAAAAACATAAGAACTGCGGGCACCTGAGTATGCTTCTCCAAATATTCTATTATATTAATAAGTCGTCTAACATTAGTTTTCATCTGCTTCCCTTGTAAAAAAACGGTTTGATCAGTATGAATTGTTTGTTGTAAAACTGTCATTAATCTATTAGCCATCACTTTTGCAAAAATCTAAACTAATAGAATTAGATACACAAGGTCGATATTTAGCAATTGAAATTTTAAAAGATGGAAAAAAGTACTTTTGATGGGTATATATGCGCCAAATCAACAGCAAGGAAAATTTTACAAGTTAATATATAAAAAGTTAATACAATTTGATTATAGGTCTTGTATTATAATGGGAGACTGGAACAGTGTGATAGATATTGGTTTAGATAAAAAGAAGATATTACCAATTCCTCAAACACGTTCTAAGTTGCCTAAATCTTTTTTTGACATAAAGGATGATTTTGATTTGATAGACATATGGAGAGAAAGAAATGGTAAAGAGCAAGAATTTACTTTCTTTTCTGATAGGCATCAGTCATTTTCTAGAATTGATTTTATATTAACTTCAAGTGATTTTCTTTTTAGTTTAAGGAAGGTGAAGATCCTACCTAAAGTTTTAACAGATCATAATCCGGTTTGGATGGAATTAACAGAAGGACAAAGACCTAAAAGATCTTGGAGATTAAATGAAAATTTGTTTAAATATGATATAAATGTGAATGAATGTAAAAATGTAATGAAGGAATTTTTTATGTTAAATATGTATAAGGGTACAACTATAGAAATGGTATGGGATGCAAGTAAAGCATATATGCGTGGGATTTTAATTGATTTGAATAAAAGGCATAGATGTAAACAAGAGAAAAAATGGAAGGAGCTAGAAGAGGAAATAAGAAAGAAGGAACAGTTATTAATAAAGAGACCAGATGATAAAATATTAAAGAGGGGATTAAGGTCCTACGGAAACAATTTGATTTGTTGATGGCTGACCAAGTTGCTAGGAATATACATTATGCAAAACATAATACGTTTTTTAATTCCAATAAGCCTGGCAGATGGCTGGCCTATATATTAAGGAAAAAACAAAAATCCTGAATAACTGAAAAAAAATAGAGTATAAAGGGAAAGAGGTGTTCCAACAAGAAATTATTAAGAAAGCTTTTTAAGAATTTTATTCCAGGTTATATGCTGAAGAGAAGATACAAGAGAATGATATAGATATTTTTTTGCAAAATGAAAATGTATCAGTACTTAACAATGAACAAAGAGATAGATTAAATACATTGATTACATCAGAAGAAATAATTTCAGTGATTAAACAATTGAAAATGGGAAAATCTCCTGGGACTGATGGGTTAACGGCAGTTTATTATAAGCATCTTCAAATGGAAATGGTGGAACCTCTTAGAGAGTTGTTTGTTAATATACAAAAGGGGGGTCAGGTTCCACCTTCATGGAAAACAGCCTATGTTTCTTTAATTCCCAAAGAGGGAAGAGATAATGTTCAACCAGAAAATTTTAGACCTATTTCATTGTTGAATATGGATTACAAGATTTTTCCATCCGTTGCTTCTTGTCCTGCCTTCACGTGTTTTGGGAATAGCTTGACTCCCTCTTTTTTCTGTCAGCTCCTGAGATATTGGAACACTGCTATCATGTCACCCCTCTGTTTTTTCTTTCCTAAATGTAGAACCTTACTTTTTTCACCATTGAATTTCATTTTGTTAGATAGCGCCCAGTGTTCGTGTCTGTCCAGATCCTCCTGTCTTTTAAGCCTGTCTTCTGGAGTGTTGGCTATTCCTGTCAGATTGGTGTCGTCTGCAAATTTGATGAGTTCCCCATCTATCCCCTCATCCAAATCATTGATGAAGATATTAAAGAGCACTGGGCCTAGAACAGAGCCCTAGGGCATCCCACTACACACTTCCCTCCATGTAGATGCAGTTCCATTGAGGACCTCACACTGAGTATGGCCAGTCAGCAGCTACGAATCCACTTGATGGTGATGCTGTCTAACCCACATTTTTCTATCTTATCAAGTAGTAGATTGTTATCTACTTTATCAAATGCCTTACCGAAGTCCAAATAAATTATATCCACAGCATTCTTCTGATCCACTAATTTTGTCACTTGGTCAAAGAATGCAATAAGATTTGTCTGGCATGATCTGTTTTTGATAAACCCATATTGGCTTTTAGTAATGACTTTGTTTGCCTCTAGGTGTTCGCTGATTCATTCTTTGATTATCTTTTCCAGAATCTTCCCAGGTATTCAGGTTTTTCCTTTTTTGAAGATGGGAACTACATCAGATCTTTTCCATCCTCTGGTAGTTCCCCAGTGCTCCAGGATCTTTGAAAAATATAGTTCAGTGGTTCTGAGATCACATCTGCCAGTTCCTTGAGAACCTTGGGGTGTAATCCATCTGGTCCTGGTGATTTGAACTCATCTAGGCTGGACAGATGCTCACTTACCATTTTCTTGCCTATCTTAACTTGTGTTTCTCTTCTATTTTTTATGGCACTATCTTTGATAGGTTGAGCTTTTTTCCCCCTTTGTGTAAAGACAGATGCAAAAAACGAGTTAAATAGTTCTGCTTTCTCCCTGTTGCTTGTCACCTTCTTGCCACTTTCCTCCACTAATGGACCAACCATTTCCTTCACTTTTTTCTTGTTTTTTACATGTTGAAAGAAGCTCTTCTTTTTTGTTATTTTTGACTTTGGTCACAAGCCTTAGTTCATTTTGAGCCTTAGCTTTCTCACTTCATCTTTGCAGGCTCAGGCTATTTGCTGACATTCTGATTTAGTTATATGCCTCTCTTTCCACTTTTTGGGTTGTTTTCCCCTTGTGGATTCTCATCCATGGAATCCTTCCCAAGCCCTCTCTAAGTTAATGGAAATTAGCTCTCTTAAAGTCCAAGACTCTAGTTTGAATGTGTTCGATTGCTTGTGCTTCCATAATGTTGAATTCCAATATCACATGATCACTTCCTCCCAAGGTTCCTGTGGCTTCAACACCTTCTATCATTTCATCTCTGTTAGTGAGAGTTAGATCCAATATGGCTAATCCCCAAGTTCTCTTCTCTACTTTTTAGGAGACAAAGTTGTCTGCTAGGTTTGTCAGGAATCTGTTTGATCTTCCACTTGATGCAGAGTTTATCTCCCAGTTGATGTCAGGGTAATTAAAGTCCCCTGTTGTATACTTCGTTCGCGTGCGAATGATGAAGACACATGGCGATGCTGAACAAATACTTTATTCTCCTTCTACAACAACCAAGCAAAAGCAAAAGGCACGCAGGCCTTTTTATATGGCCAGAAACACGGACAGTGTCAACCAATAGGAACAGAGCGTTTTCGAGCCTTGCGCATGCACGCAAGGCCAGCGCCGCTCTGTCTGGTCCCAGGCAGCTTTTGGAATGCCCGGGACCAATGCAACATCCCGAGCCTGCTTTTGCAGGCTCAGGACACAATATCCCCCATTACTATTGTGATGTGCTTCCTACATACCTTAGTTAGCTGACTAGCAAAAAGTTCATTTATTTCCTCTGTTTGGTTGGGTGGCCTTTAGTATACACCTATGGCAACGTCATTTCCCCCCCCCTTTTATATTGACCCAAATGCATTCAAGACAGTTTTCATCATTATTGTGCTCTATTTCTGTAGAGATGTAGTTATTTCTTATATAGAGAGCAACTCCACCTCCTCTTTTATTTGGTCTGTTTCTTTTAAATAATTTAAATCCCTCTAGCTGTGTGTTCTATTTGTGGGTTTCATCCCACCATGTTTCCGTAATGGCAACAATATCATATCTGCCCTCATTAACCCGAATTTCTAGTTCACCCTGTTTACTGTTCATACTCTGGTTGGACATCCCGATCTAGAGATTTTTTTAATTGAATCAGTGACCACCTTGAGTTTAATATTGGCTGTTATTATAATTAATTTACTGTTTATTTCCTCAGCTGATGACACCTAGAAGAAGTCTACATCTCAGTTTTTGTTAAAGGCTAGCGTTACAATAGCATACGTTGTACGCCTAATGGTATAAAGGTAGTGATAATTAAAACCATAGATTTTTTAAAAAATATTAACATGGGAAGGAAAAGGTAATAATGAGTTTAAAGGAATGAACATGCCCACCCACCCTCATGCTTTTTAAGTTGGAAAATCTCTGTAATTCCATACATTGCAATCACAAGTGTGGTATCTGCCAACATACCCTTAGCTATCTTGAGGTTAAAATGTGCTGAAACATGAGGAAGAACTTCTAAATGGTTTTTCCTTTCAGGTCATTTATATATGAGGCCCAAAAGTTCTGCTGCTAAGTGAGTTTTGCCCCATTTTATGGCTTTTTTGCCACAGTTTTTAAGTTAATTGTTAGTTGTAAGGTTGTTAAGTGAATGTGATTTCCCCATTGACTTTGCTTGCCAAAAGGTCACAAAAGGTGATCAGATGACCCCGGACACTGCATCTGTCAAAGATATGAGGCAGTCGCCAAATGTCTGAATTTTGATCACGTGACCCTGGGGACGCTGCAGCAGTTGTTAAGTGTGAAAAACGGTCATAACTCACTTTTTGCAGTGCTGCTGTAACTTTGAATGGTCACTAAATGAACTGCTGTAAGTGGATCAAAATTCGGATGCTTGACAACTGTCTCATACTGCAGTGTCCCGGGGTCATGTGATCCCCTTTGCGACTTTCTGACAAACAAAGTCAGTGAGGAATCCAGATTCACTTAACAACCTTGTTATTAACTTAACAACTGCAGCAATTTACTTTACAACTGTGGCAAGAAAGGTCGTAAAATGGGGCAAACTCAATTAATAACTGTGTTGCTTAACAACAAAAAATTTGGTCATAAGTTGAGGACTACCTGTATAGCTGCCCAACTCATAGATACCGTAGGTGACTCTTGGAGGTTTACAACAGGGGTCTGCAACCTGTGGGCCACGGCCTACTAGTGGGCCGTGAGGGTTTTGCAACTGGGCCACGGAAACAGCCAGAGAGAGCATACACACATCCTCACTTGTGGGAGAAGTGGGTGAGCACATGTGTGCATGCTCCATTTACATGAGCGGCAGGTGCCCATGCTCTCCCCTCACGCAAATGGAGTTGCCAGTGCTTGCCACAGTTTTTGTGAACTATCCCCTTCCCGCCCTGGCCGGTCCGCAAAGCTGGAAATGTTGGGGAACTCTGGTTTACAAAATTTAAAAACTCCATCACATAATAAATCCCCCCACCCCACTCACCATGGCAGAAACAACACAAACAAATCAGCCATTTGAACAGCTCCATTTCCATTTGTGGTGCCCAGGCCCACTGACAAAACTATGTTTTTAGGGACTTTGAGAAAAGCAGAGGTTGAGGGCCAACCGTACCTCAGTGGGATGGTGTTTCACGAAGAAGGGGCCACCACCATGAAGGCCCTTTTTGTGGTCCCACCAGATGACAATCCCTTATCGATGGAACCCACAACGTGCCTTGTCTTCCTGGCCTGGTGGTTGTCCTTCAAATAACCTGGCCCCAAGCTATGTAGGCCATTAAAATTGATAGCCGACACCTTGAATTTTACCTGGAAACTGACTGGATAAAGACATCTGTGCATACACACGCCTGTTTGACAAATTCTAGAAAAATGTTCTAATTGTAAAAAGGAAAAAAAAAAGAAAAAATGGAAGGGCTACATTATTATATTATTATCTAATATGATCAACTCTTTACTCTTTTTCTGCTAGGACCTAGCACTTGGGGAACTATTGGCTCCTGCGGTGGCACGAGACAATCTCCCATCAACATTGACCACAAGAAAGTAGTTTATGATTCCAGTCTTGGACCTATATATTTCAACGGCTATCAAGATCGTAAAATTGTCAAGCAAATTAAGAATACAGGGTATCAGCGTACGTATTCATGGATTACCATCCATTGCTAAATGTATAAGAGGTTCCTTCACTTGGAGGAATATTTTCGACACCAAGGGTTCCCAGCCTTGGCAATTTCCAGATTGGTGGGCTTCAACTCCCAAAATTCTCAGCAGTGGCCCTGCTGGCTGTGGCATTCTGGGAATCAAAGCCTAGATGTCTGGTAGTTGCCAAGGTTGAAAAACCTTGTGCTACATCACAGTGGTATATTCCTAGTAGTAGCAGTTCAGATGGGTTGCAATGGCTACATGATCCTGTAAATCTCAGGAATCCAGCTTGGTTTTTCAATTGGAATAATTGCTTCTATTTAGGCTAAGCTTACTGTGTGGTCTCCTTTCCACCAGTCTTGATAGTTCTGTTAAGAGATGTGATGTGATCCATGAAGGCATAATAAAAGAATTTTTGGTAGGCAGCAATAAGCTGCAATTCAGTCACTGAGATCTGTGCTACAAATTCGATATGAGTGAAACTGAAGCATGCAACCTGATTCAATTCCACGCAGACCCTAATTTTTGTTTTTGGGAAATAGTGATGTAGTGCCTGCTTATTGTCATGTGAACTCTAGATTCACACGAGGTGGAATAGAATCAGCCCCAACATCTGCCCTCTCCCTGGATACCCCTCCCCCGAAAGCCTGCCACATCTATCCTTTCATTCAAATCCATAATTTGGCTGTAACTCCAGTCTTTCTGAAATATGGAGTACTGTCCCAGATGTTGCCCAGATTTGGGCTGAAGAAATGATACGATCTGCACATTTGTGGCCTGAAAGAATGCCCTGTAAGGCTCTCATGCTGAGAGGACCTTGACAACCTTAAATTGGATCGCACTAAGTCAGAATTTGTCAACCTTGGCAATGTTAAGATGTGTGGACTTCAATTCCCAGAATTGCCCAGCCAGCATGGGAATTGGAGAACACATTAATTTCTGGCTGGGAAAATATGTAAATGAAGACTCAATCATCCAGGCCAAAAGTTTGTAAAAAAGGTTAAATCATGACAACTGGAACAAAGGCTGGGCAATTCTGGGAGCTGAAGTCCACACATCTTAACATCATCAAGATTGAGGATTTCCTCCCTTAGCAGGGGGTTGGACTAGAAGACCTCCAAGGTCCCTTCCAATTCTGTTATTCTGTTACTGCTCTAAGGAGAAGAAAAGTAAGTCAGGGGACATCTTGAGGGACATCATATGCATGGCACCGAAATCCTCCTACCCCTTTTGATTTGAGTTTAGAGACAGGAGGAGCAGAAGGCTCTTAGGGCAGTGATCCTCTTTCCCCTTGCTGATTGCAATCTTTTGTTCTGCTCTGCAGAAAACAAAGGTCACTGATGGATCCCCTCTTGCATAATTCCACCTCCTCCTCTGCATGATTTGGATTCCATTTCTTGCAGTCATGTTAGCAGGTGATACTCAGATGTGACAGGGAGGGAGGGAGGGAGGGAGGGAGGGAGAGAGAGAGAGAGAGAGAGAGAGAGAGAGAGAGAGAGAGAGAGAGAGAGAGAGAGAGAGAGAGAGAGAGAGAGAGAGAGAGAGAGAGAGAGAGAGAGAGAGAGAGAGAGAGAACCTGCTTGTTAACTGTTACAAGTTTAGGAATTGCAAAAAAGGCTCCAGATGAGATCCAAAACAGCTAAGTCTGAGAGTTAAGACTCATTCATTCATTCATTCATGGCTGGCTGGCTGGCTGAGGAATTCTGGAAGTTGAAGTCCACAAGTCATAAAAGGGCCAAGTTTGAAGACCCCTGTCATAGATCATGAATCATAAGATATAATAAGTGATAAATCATAGTATACCAATAGGACAAGGTTGTAGAAAAGATGAGAAGGTGAGAAAGGATGAGAAGATGAGAAGCGCTACAGCTTACTTCATGGGTCTTCAAACCTGGCCTGTTTATGACTTGTGGACCAACTCACAGAATTCCTCAGCCAGCATGCCTGGCTAAAGAATTCTGGGAGTTGAAGTCCACAAGTCATAAAAGGGCCAAGTTTGAAGATCCCTGGCCTACTGTGTGGGTAAATATCTTTAGGTCTAAGACAGGATGTCAAACTGCCAGCTGGATGCATCGTGCGGAAGCCACACCCACCCCATTGCCAGCAATGGCAAAATTGTCCTGATACGTTGCACAATGTCACGTCGCAGGTTTGACATGTAAGTAAGTAAGACAATGCAAGTAAGACAATGCTGTGGAAGTTAGGTGTCTAATTATTTTGTGTCTAATTATTTTGGCATCCCGAGGGGAGAAGTTGAAACAATTTATGTCCAGAATGTGAGGGGTGTGTAGATATTTTCTTAGCCCTCTTTCTGAATCATGCAGTATACAAATCCTCAAGGGAAGGCAAGCTGGTTGCAGTTGTTTTTTCTGCAGTCCTAACTATCCGCTGAAGTCTGTACCTGTCCTGTTTGGTTGCTGTACTAAACCAGACAGGTGCTGAGGTACAAATGGCAGACTCGATAATTCCTCTGTAGGACTGTATCAGCAGATCCTTGGGCAATCTGACTTTTCTGAGTCGATGCAGGAAGAACATTCTTTGTTGTGCCTTTTTAATAGTGGTTCTAATGTGAGGTGTCCATTTTAAGTCCGGGGAGATTATAGAACCCAGAAACTTGAAGATCTCTTCTGTTGATACCATGTTGTCCAATATTGTAAGAGGTGGTAGAATAGGAGAACTTCTCCTAAAATCTCCTATCATCCTTACAGTTTTAAGAGTGGGATTTTCTGGGATTGTGGATTTACGAATCAACATCTGTTGGAATAATGCCTGTTTGCTTGTTAGTCAAGATCCATCAAGACATTTGCTCTTAATTTTGTTTTCATTCTGTTGCAGTTCAGCTAACTTTTCATTCCAAAGCAACAATCTTTGGTCCCGGCTTACCAGCAGTGTATTGGCTGCACAGCGCCCACTGGCATTGGGGCACCCAAAATACCAGTGGCGCAGAGCACACAATCAATGGCCAACGCTATGCCATGGAGGTAATCAGTTCAGGGTGCTGGCAAAAATAAAATTACTAAGAGATGAATGTTTGGCTTGATGGGTAGGAGAATACAGGTAATTCTCAACTTATGACCACAATCTGAGACCAGAATTTCTGTTGCTGAGCAAAGTGATTTTTAAGTGGATCTCACCTGATGTGTGGATGATGATTGTAGGTGTGAGGACCATTTGTAAGTTACATTTTTCAGTGACTTTGTAACTTTGAATGGTCACAAAGAAAATGCTTGTGAGTCAAGGACTATGGAGATTCTCAGTCATCCAAGTCATGCTTGTCTCAAAGGTGATTTTTCAAGAGGCAACTGGACTTTCGTGTTTCTCTTTGAAGATGTTTCTCTTTTCATCTAAGCAGCTTCTTCATTTCTTCAGAGTGGCGGGGAACGACTCCCAGAAAGAGTGCTAATGACCAAATGACTGCAAGGAACATACATCCTTTCATTCTCCACCATTCAGTCAGAACTGAACAAGCTTCTTGGATGAGAAGCGAAACATCTTCAAGGAAAAACAAAGTCCTTTCAGAATAGATTACTTGTTAAAAAGGGAACACAACTACTGTCCTGATCACAACTATCTGAAGAGAACAGGTGGGAAGTACAAGTAGCCAACCACTGAGCTTTACAGATTGTGTATGTGTGTGTAGGATAGGATGGAATGATTGGCTGGGGATTTCTGGGAGTTAAAATCCACATGTCTTAAAATTGCCAGGGTTGAGAAAAACTGTTTTATTTATGATCACAATTGAGCCCAAAATTTTCACTGCTAAGTGACACAGTTGTTAGGTGAGTTTTGCCCCATTTTATGACCTTTGTTGCCACGGTTGTTAATTGACTCACTGCATTTGTTGAACTAGTAGCAGGGGGTTGTTAAGTGAATCTGGTTTTTCCCATTGATTTTGCTTGTCGGAAGGTTGCAAAATGTGATCACATGACCCCGGGACACCGCAGCCGTCACAAACAGGAGCCAGTTGCCAAGCGTCTGAATGTGACCGTGGGGATGCTGCAAAGGTCGTAAACGTGAAAAATGATCACAAGTCACTTTTGTCAGGGCCATTGTAACTTCAAATGGTCACTAAGCAAACGGTTGTGAGTCGAGGGCTCCCTGCATTGTTAACACACTCTGTTTAAAATATTGGTGCTCATGCTCATTCTCCATTCTTGCACCAGATGCACGTGGTTCACACTAAAAACAACATGAGTTTAGAAGATGCGAAGAAGGATCCTGAAGGACTGCTTGTCCTGGCATTCTTCATGCGGGTAAGCAGCGCAAATGGTTGGCCAGGAGGAATGCCAATCCAGCGCTGGATTGGTCCAAGAGTATCTGTCCCTCGGGCAGCCTAGGGTGGCATCTTCCAAATAGGATGGGGATTTGACACTTTCAGAGAGAATTCCGTATACCAGGCCTACCATTTATTTTCTGGGTTAATTTGCACGGACTCCTAGTTACTGGGGTCTGCTGCCCATCATGAGTTAAAAGCTTTCATAGAACTGGTTTGGGTTAGGTAAACCCTGGATTGACCAGCTTTAGTTGTCCTCATGTCACATTCCTTACTAATAGAAAGAATTGTATTGGTTAGTTTGGACACATGTTGGCAATTATAATACATGTGTCTGTCAACGTGTGTGTTGTCGCTGGGGTGGGAGGTAAGAGTGTATTGTTTTATTTTTCCTCTTGGTATTTTATGTCACTTTTTTCAGTGCCATTGTCGGTGTGTAGGATGTATAGGATATAGGGTCTCCTGCTTGAGCGGGGGGTTGGAGTAGAAGACCGCCAGGGTCCCTTTCTGCTCTATTATGATTGATTGGTCACTAAATGAATGGTTGTAAGTCAGAGACTATATATATATAGACATAAATGCAACTGTAACCCACTTTTGCGCCAGGCACATTCATGCTATTCTCTGCAAGCTGGCATCTGTAATTGAGAGACTATTTTGCAAGCTAAGCGACTATTCCCTGCATCCCACCAACTATACAGTACATACAGTTTTTTAGTATAGCACAGCAGACCTTCTATACTGTACTGTTTTCTTTCAATTTGCTACAGATATCCCAAGGGGTTTACTATATCACTCCATGGACCACTCTAGCCAATCTTCTCTACAAAATCCCAGAGAAAGGTGAGTCTCTGGATCTCCCTCCCCCCCTCAGTCCCATCCGCTTCCCTAAAATAAAAATGAGGTGAAGTTGTACCTGTCTCTTTTTTCTGGTTTTTCAGATAATTCTTGGGATCTGAATGGGGAATTCTCTCTGGGTGGTTTATTGAAGACAGCAGACCCAAGCAGTTATTACCGCTACAGTGGTTCTCTCACTTCTCCAAACTGTGAAGAGTCTGTGATCTGGATTGTGTTTCGACAACCCATTGGGGTTCATTCCCAAGTGGTGAGTGGATAAGATCCGAATCATCTCAGCTTTCAGGAATGGACTGTAAGGTTCTCTGAAAATAGACTGGCCCTTATTAGAGTCAGCTGATCGTCAAATGCTCAGATTCCTGAGTTTGTCGCAAAACTGCTATGGATTAGGACAGAGTTGCTATAAGCAAATACTGTAGATCTAGTTTTGCATTTAGAGCCGGCCATGTCAGAAGACAAAGAAGTGGCAGATACTGATGGCAGATACTGATGGGGGAGGGGGGGACACAGGGAAGCATTGAAAGAGCTACAGGTAGCCTTAAAATTATAACAGGTTATTTTATGACTATCAAAGTTGTGACGGGCCTCTGAAAGGTGCTTATGGCTTGTGAAGCACTTCTGAGTGTCGTAAAAATGTTGCAAAACAACCACCCCCAAGGTCACGTGATTGCTTGGCAACTGCTCACATTTATGCCTGGCTGCAGGATCCCGCGGTCACGTGTCCATTATTTTTAGATGTTTTTGCCAGTTTCAGGACAATGGATTTGCTTAATGATGTATGAAAAATTGTCATAAGTTACCTTTTTCAGTGCTATTGTAACTTTGAACGGTCACTAAATGTATATATACAGTATATGTATGGAGTGTGTGTGTGTGTGTGTGTATGTATGTGTGCTGTGTATGTATGTGTGTGGTAGATGTATACTTTATTGAGAGCAGGCAACAGAATTTCATTTTTAATATGGGCCAGTGTGTTCATAGTAAAACATGGCAATAAAGGTTTGTCTTGTCTTATAAATAAACTGTTCTAAGTTGCAGACTACCTGTATTCTTTCTCCACCGGGGCTAACGCATGTTTAGGTTGTTGTCCAGGGTGCTGGCTGCCCTCCCCGAGTGAAAACATCCCCCATAAAAACCCCTTGTGGGAAAAGTTCTGCTAGGGATTCTCTATGGCCCACAATCTGTGTTTGGGAAAGACTTGCATAATAGCAGGACCAATTGGACATACCTAGATCATACATACCAAGTTGTTGGTAGTTAAGGCGCAAACTTTGGAAAGCTCCAGGTATATGTAAGTCTGCTGAGATCTCCATGAGATGGAATCACATAGTGCATTTAAGCCCCAAGACTTTATTTTTAGAATATACAGTAGTCCTTGACTTACAACTGTTCCTTTAGTGACTGTTTGAAGTTACAACAATACTGAAAAAAGCGACTTATGACTGTTTTTCACACTTAACGGCCATTGCAGCATCCCACGGTCACTTCAGATGCTTGGCAACTGGCCCATATTCCTGGCGGTTGTAGTGTCCCAATGTCATGTGATCACCTTTTGCGACCTTCTGACAAGCAAAGTCAATGGGGGAGTCAGATTCACTTAACAACTGTGTTTCCTAACTTAACAACCGCAGTGATTCGCTTAACAACTGTGTCAAAAAAGTTCACAAAATCAGCTCTGGGTTGAAAGTCAGGAATCCCTACTTAAGACATTAAACATCTGTGTTCTGGGGAGATGAAGTAACTTTTCACTTTTTGCTGTCTTCTCCCTTCTTCTTCTTCTCTCCTGCTGTGAGGGTCTGGATGGGTGTTAACAGATTGAGGCTCAACCCTGACAAGACAGAGTGGCTGTGGGTGATGCCTCCCATGGACATTTCAATCTGTCCTTCCATTACCCTGGGGGGTAAAGTTATAAACCCCTCGGAGAAGGTGCGTAACTTGGGAGTCCTTCTCGATCCACGGCTGACATTGGAACATCATTTGTCAGCTGTGGCGAGGGGGGCATTTGCCCAGGTTCGCCTGGTTCACCAGTTGCGCCCTTATTTGGATCGGGAGTCTCTACTCACAGTCACACATGCCTTTGTCACCTCGAGGATCGACTACTGCAATGCTCTCTACATGGGGCTACCCTTGAAGAGTGTTCGGAGACTACAATTAGTGCAAAATGCAGCTGCGCGAGCAATTGTGGGCCTTCCACGTTGTGCCCACATTTCATCAACTCTCCGCATGCTGCATTGGTTGCCTATTGGTCTCCAAGCGCAATTCAAAGTGTTGGTTATTACCTATAAAGCATGGCACTGGACCAGGATACTTACGGGACCGTCTTCTGCCACATACTTCCCTTCAACCGGTGAGAGCGCATAGGGTCAGCCTCCTCCGGGTCCCGTCAGCGAAACAATGTCGTCTGGCGGGTCCTAGGGGGAGGGCCTTCTCTGTTGTGGCGCCCACCCTCTGGAACCAACTGCCCCCCCGAAGTCCACGTTTCCCCCACTCTCCCGGCCTTCCGGAATAATCTAAAAACCTATTTATGCCGGCAGGCCTGGGGATGACTGTGATTGTGTGTGAATGATGAATGTGTTTGGGGTCTTTTTAAATGCTTTTTAGCTTTGGTTTTAGTTTTGAAATGTTGTTTTATTTATGCTGTTAGCCGCTCTGAGTCTTCAGAGAGGAGCGGCATAAAAATTTAATTAATAAATAATTAATAAATAAATTGGTTTTTCCCCCCTCTCTTTTTCCAGGTTGAAAAAATGACAAATTCACTGTATTTTACCACCATGCAGGAGAACAGGCGAATGCAAAACAATTTCCGCTTTGTGCAGCCCTTGAATGGTCGAAATGTCTATTACTACCAGGAATATAAAGAACTGAACTTATTGCCTGAAAAGGTGCTTTAGCATAATATTTTGAAGAGGACTTCAGATACTCCTGAAGAAGACCTGGTCTTCGCATCTTGAATGTTGTGAGTCTAATTTTGCACAACATTAAATGAATGCAGTAATATCCACAAAATGTTTGTTGTGGTTTTTCAATAAAACGTGCATGTATTACTCTATATATTCGGTAGATACTAACTCGCACCACGTCAGCCTATCTCTGTCACGAGACTCAATCATGAGACTTAGTAGGAACTGAACATAAATATTTTTGAAAAGAGGTTTAGGATGTAGTAGTAGTGCCTTACCTACTCTGACTTCAAAGGCATCTAAAATATAGTGTTTTCTAATTTAAAGAAAAGGCCATTAACTCAAATCTAGATAAGATGCCATAACATTCTTCTGAGAGTGTCTTCCAGGTCCTTCTAATCTAGAAATTAGGGGATATGTACAGTGCAGATAGTCCTCATATAGTGGCTGTTCATAGTTATGATGGTGATAAAAAATGTAGCTTTGTGACCAGTCCTCTCATTTATGACCTTCGCAGATCTGTAAAGCAAAGGAAAGCAGAAAGAAGATCATAAGCACATTTGCCATTTTAATTAAAGGCCGCTTAGCTTATTGGCTCCGTTGTTGATCTCAATTGTGGTTGTAAACGAGGACTTCCTGTACAATATTCCAGCGAGCCACCCTTATGGCAACATACGGTAGTTAACAGGTTGACCTAAGTTCAGGTCAAGACCAGGTTCAAATCACCACTCAGTCACAAGATTTATTAGATAATTACAGGTTGCTGACTATCCACACCTAACCTACCTCACAAAGTTAATCACGAGGACACAGAGGTTGGAATGGAAACAAATACAGTACAAAATGCTGAAAAAAAGATGAGATAAATATGCAATATCTAATGACAATAGCCATCCCAACAGAGTCAGGGGACATTAAGAAGGTTGAATTATAGTAAAAAAATATGATCCACTGAAAGGACATATCTTTTTAGAATAAAATAGAATTAGAATTCTTTATTGGCCAATGTGATTGGACACACAAGGAATTTGTCCCCGGTGCATAAGCTCTCAGCGTAATACAAGCAACAAGCGATAAATCATGATCATTATAATCATAAAATACATTCATCATAAATCATAAGATACAGCACTCAGTGATAGTCACAGTGTACTACATAAGCAGTCAACATAAAGCAGGCTAGGATACTAAATAAAACAATATAAATCGTAAGACATGAGCAACAAAGTTATAGTCATAAGACGATAAGGAGAAAGGTAATAGGAAAGATGAGAAGAATAATAGTAATACAGACTTACGAGGTAGTTGGACAGTGTAGTTATTTAGCAGAGTGATGGCATGGGGGAAAATCTGTTTTTGTGTCTAGTTGTACTGGCATGCAATGCCCTGTAGCATCGTCTTGAGGGGAGAAGTTGAAACAATTTATGTCCAGGATGTGAGGGGTCTGTAGATATTTTCTCAGCCCTCTTTCTGGGTTGTGCAGTATAAAGGCCATGAATGGAAGGCAGGTGTTTTTTCTGCGGTTCTAACTATCTGTTGACATCTGTGTCTGTCTTGAGATATCTTCCTTGAGCTGTTGTCTCAAATCGGTTTATCAAAAGCTGTACATAACCAGACAAGCTACCTACATTCACAGACCCATCCTGATGAGCTGATTGCTGAATACGTTCACCTTCTAAGGATCCAACTGGACACTACAGGAAGTCCTCAACTTACAACCATTCACTTAACGATGGTTCTAAGTTACGAGGGCACTGAAAAAAGGGACTTATGACCATTCCTTCTTCTTACGACTGTCATAGCATCCCCAGGGTCAGTGGTCAAAATACAAGCCCTCGATAACTGGCATGAATTTTTGATGGCCACAATGTCCCGGGGTCATGTGATCACCATTTGCAACCTTCCCAGCTGGTGTCTGACAAGCAAAGTCACTTAACAACTGCAGTGATTTGCTTAATAACCAGGGCAAAAAAGATTGTACTAATATATCAAGCACATCTCACTTAACAACCAATTTGCTTAGCAATGGAAATTCTGGTGCCAACTATGGTCATTAATGAAATACTAATTGTATAATAATAATAATAATAATAATAGTAGTAGTAGTAGTAGTAGTAGTAATAGTAATAGTAATAGTAATAGTAATAGTAATAGTAATAGTAATAGTAATAGTAATAGTAATAGTAATAGTAATAGTAATAGTAATAGTAATAGTAATAGTAATAGTAATAGTAATAATAATGTTGGAAGGGACCTTGGAGATCATCTAGTCCAACCCCCTGCTCAGGCAGGAAACCCTATACCATTTCGGACAAATGGCTGTCCAATCTCTTCTTAAAAACTTCCAGGGTTGGAGCATTCACCGCTTCTGGAGGCAGGTTGTTCCACTGGTTAATTGTTCTAACTGTCAAGAAGTTTCTCCTTAGTTCTAGGTTGCTTCTCTCCTTCACTAGTTTCCATCCGTTGCTTCTTGTGCTGCCTTCAGGTGCTTTGGAAAATATGCTTGACCCCCTCTTCTTTGTGGCAGCCCTTGAGATATTGGAACAGTGCTATCATGTCCCCCCTCGTCCTTCTCTTCATTAAACTAGTCATACCCAATTCCAGCAACCATTCCTTATATGTTTTAGCCTCCAGTCCCCTAATCATCTTTGTTGCTCTTCTCTGTACTCTTTCTAGAGTCTCAACATCTTTTTTATATTTGTTACAGCTTGTTGCTGTATTGTTGTTGTTGTTTTGAAAAAAAAAAAATAGCCTGTAGCCTGAAGGGCCATAGATTAGGATTGTGGTATTCAGAGGGAGAAATCCTCATTTTTTGTTCCCATCGCTGTCCCGATCTGAATTACTGCCTTCTCCCACATTTAATTATTTCAAAACAACAGTAAAAATTATCCCTACGTGACAATCACCATCTAGCTTGGCACGGTCACATTTTATTTACAAGATCCTGACAAAACTGTTTTCATTTTGTGAATCCCCGTGAGGCTGCTGATAAAAACAGCAAATCGTCAACATGATCGTCTGATAACGGATATGGCACAAGAAGAAGAATCCCCAAGGAGAGTAACATTCTTTAAAAAGTTCCACATAAAAAAGGTTGTTTTCCCCCACCACCACCTCTGAGGAGCAACTTGTAGCAGAAAATTACATTTGCTTCCGTTTTAGTTATATTTTGTGCAGTTCACAAATTCAGCTTTACAGCAAAAGGAAACTAGTTCTGGTAGCGAGATGGAAAGTTAGTTATGGGGGTGATAATTCCCTCCCATTTTTATTCAACAAAGCTCTTGGTCTGCTGTTCTGTGTGCCTATTATTGTCTATTGTCCGATAACAAGCTGGGGCTTTATCATAGGTGTTTTGATTACTCTTTACACTTTGGGGCTCAACCATACAGCCAGCTGGCCTAAGGAGAGGCATAACTAAATCAGAATATCAGCAAATAGCCCGAGCCTGCAAAGATGAAGTGAGGAAAGCTAAGTCTCATAATAAACAAAGGCTTGCGACCAAAGTCAAAAATAACAAAAAAAAAAAGCTTCTTTCAACATGTAAAAAACAAGAAAAAAGTGAAGGAAATGATTGGTCCATTAGTGGGGGAAAGTGGCAAGAAGGTGACAAGCGACAGGGAGAAAGCAGAACTATTTAACTCGTTTTTTGCATCTGTCTTTACACAAAGGGAAAAAAACAAACCAACCTATCAAAAATAGTGCCATAAAAAAACAGAATAGAAACACAAGTTAAGATAGGCAAGAAAACGGTAAGTGAGCACCTGTCTAGCCTAGATGACTTCAAATCACCAGGACCAGATGGATTACACCCCAAGGTTCTCAAGGAACTGGCAGATGTGATCTCAGAACCACTGAACTATATTTTTCAAAGATCTTGGAGCACTGGGGAACTACCAGAGGACTGGAAAAGATCTGATGTAGTTCCCATCTTCAAAAAAGGGGAAAAAATGGATCCAGGAAATAACAGACCTATCAGCCTGAACTCAATACCTGGGAAGATTCTGGAAAAAATAATCAAACAACGAATCAGCGAACACTTAGAGGCAAACGAAATCACTACTAAAAGCCAGCATAGGTTTGTCAAAAATAGATCATGCCAGACAAACTTTATTGCATTCTTTGACTAAGTGACAAAATTAGTGGATCAGAGGAATGTTGTGGATATAATTTATTTGGACTTCGGTAAGGCATTTGATAAAGTAGATCACAACCTACTACTCGATAAGATAGAAAAATGTGGGTTAGACAGCATCATCACCAGATGGATTTGTAGTTGGCTGACCGGCTATACTCAGCGTGTGGTCCTCAGTGGAACTGTATCTACATGGAGGGAAAAGTGTAGTGGGGTGCCCCAGAGCTCTGTTCTAGGCCCAGTGCTCTTCAACATCTTCATCAATGATTTGGACGAGGGGATAGATGGGGAACTCATCAAATTTGCAGATGACACCAAGCTGGCAGGAATAGCCAACACTCCAGAAGACAGGCTTAAGATACAGGAGGACTGGACAGACTTGAACACTGGGCGCTATCTAACAAAATGAAATTCAATGGTGAAAAAAGTAAGGTTCTACATTTAGGCAAGAAAAACCAAATATACAAGTATAGTATAGGGGGTATCTTGCTCAATAGTAGTAAATGTGAGAGGGATCTCGGAGTCCTAGTGGACAATCATTTAAATATGAGCCAGCAGTGTGCTGCAGCTGCCAAAAAAGCCAACACAGTGCTGGGCTGCATTAACAGAGGGATAGAATCAAGATCACATGAAGTGTTAACACTTGGAATACTGCATCCAGTTTTGGTCACCGTTATGTAAAAAAGATGCTGAGACTCTAGAAAGAGTACAGAGAAGAGCAACAAAGATGATTAGGGGACTGGAGGCTAAAGCATATAAGGAACGGTTGCTGGAATTGGGTATGTCTAGTTTAACAAAGAGAAGGATGGGGGGGGCATGATAGCTGTCTTCCAATATCTCAGGGGCTGCCACAAAGAAGAGGGAGTCAAGCTATTCTCCAAGATGCCTGAACACAGGACGAGAAGCAACGGATGGAAACTGATCAAGGAGAGAAGCAACCTAGAACTAAGGAGAAACTTCCTGACAGTTAAAACAATTAACCAATGGAACAACCTGCCTCCAGAAGCAGTGAATGCTCCAACACTGGAAGTTTTTAAGAAGAGACTGGACAGCTATTTGTCCAAAATGGTGTAGGGTTTCCTGCCTGAGCAGGGGGTTGGACTCAATGACCTCCAAGGTCCCTTCCAACTTTTTTTATTATTATTATTATTATTATTATTATTATTATTATTATTATTACTACTACTACTACTACTACTACTACTACTACTACTACTACTACTACTACTACTACCATGTCTAGAGGTGACATGCAAACATATATCCTCATCCAACTCCAGCATTTGGTGAAGACAATTTCTGCCTAACTTGTCTTGCTCCACACTAAAAGCAGGTTTTGCTACCTTTGCCAGCACAAACTTGGTACAATGTGGTCTGCCAGCTGAGCCACCCTGACTTGCTGGCAAACATCTCAGTTCTTCATTACACCAGGAACAGATCCTTCTTTCTGGTCACATCCTCCGTGGCCATTTCATCCAGGGCTGAACATCTTTCTTTTTAAAAAAAAACAACAGATACATCTAACTTTCTGTTACTTTCTTCTACTTCCCTAATAAAAGGGTGAGGGGCAAACTTCCTATTGGCACCCAGGTGAAATTCATAAGGAGTCTGCTCAATTCCTTTTTTAACCCAAAGAAAGGTAAAAAGGGTTTGATGGCAGCAGGAAGTGGGGGGGGAGCTCTCTGAGTAATGTTTTCAGTACTTAGGAGTTTCTTTGATTGATGTTTCTAGTTCGTAGGTAAACCTGAACTCCAGTAATTTACAAATTCATCATAACGTAACAGCCACGCCTCCTGAATATGATGAGCATGAACAAGATCATACTCAAAGTTTTATGGGATGCAATGAAATGTTACTTGGTACAAATAAAGTTGCTGAGCATGTGTGCTCTATTATAAATGAGTCAGATGATGTCAACCAAGGAAAAAAACTCATTCCAACCCAATACAGTCGTACCTGAGTACTCAGCGGCTCTGAAACTGATCGAATTTAGTGCTCAGTGCATTTTTGTCCCTGTACTCATTGTTTGTTTGGTACTCAACACACAAGCTAGAACGTGTTGGTGTCAGCTCCCTTGTGACTTGCTACATTATTCCTTATGGGAAAAATTTGTTTGGTACTCATCGTTTTTTGTACTCATTGCGGCTCCCAGAACCAATTAAAGACGAGTACCAAGATACCACAGTATGTTTGAAATTGAATAAAGTGATTCTCTACCTTTCTAATTTGCTCTCTTTCCCTCTCTTTGGGTGAGATGCCTCTCCTTGTGTACTTAAATAAAGAAGTACAGATAGTCCTCCATTTACAGCCATTCATATAGTGACCGTTTGAAGTTAGAGTGACCCTGTAAAAAAGTGACTTATTATGACAATTTTTCACACTTAAAGACCGTTGCAGCATCTCTGCAACCACGTGATCAAAATTTGGATGCTTGGCAACTGGCATTTATTTGCAGTGTCCCAGGGTCATGTGATCACTTTTTGAGAACTTCTGACAAGCAAAGTCAATGGGGAAGCTGGATTCACTTAACGGCTGTGTACTAACTTTAATAATAGATATAGTAGATAAACCATATACAAGATTTACCTCAGGTTATTAAACTTTTACCTCAGGATTTTTGGTTAGGGACCATAAAAGATTGTACTAATACTGAGATGAATAATATGTGATAGACTAGAAACTGTGGATAGACTATAGAAAAGAAAAACACCAATCAAATAAATTGTAACAGGCGTCTAGTTGAGGCTTGATGTGAGGAGTGAAAAATGTTTACCAAACCAGACGTTTATAAAGATTAATACTTAGTGATGTATATCAGGTGCTATGATGATTGATGCATACTATGATTTTATGTTCAATGCTGATTGTATGCATGTAGATAGACCATATACAAGAGATGTATTTTCGGGTCTTATGAGGACAGCTTATCAATATGAACCCAGATTTAATGTTGATTGCTTTAATATTGGGAAAGCGTACTGAATTTCTACCTCAGGATACTGAATTTCTACCTGAGGATTTTTGGTTAGGGATCATAAAAGATTGTACTAATACTGAGATGAATAATATGTGATAGACTAGGAACTGTGGATAGACTATAGAAAAGAGAAACACCAAGCAAATAAATTGTAACAGGCATTTAGTTGAGGCTTGATGTGCGGAGTGAAAAATGTTTACCAAACCAGACGATTATAAAGATTAATACTTAGTGATGTATATCAGGTGCTATGATGATTGATGCATACTATGATTTTTTGTTCAATGCTGATTGTTTTAATAAAAGAATTTTTTCATTAAAAAAATACAAATACAGTTGCTCCGATTAAAAAAAAAAACTGTGGCAAGAGAGGTCATAAAATGGGGCAAAATTCATTTAACAAGTGTTTTGCTTAGCAATGGAAATTTTGGGATCAGTTGTGGGAATAGAGTAGAGTAGAGTAAAGTAGAACAGAACAGAACAGAATAGAATAGAATCTGGAAGGGACCTTGGAGGTCTTCTAGTCCAGCCCCCTGCTCAAGCAGGAGAACCTGTACCATCTTGGAAAGGTGACTGTCTAGGCCAGTGGTTCTCAACCTTGGGGTCGTGACCCCATTTGGGGTCGCACGACGATTTCGCGGGGGTCACCGGACACCGCGGGCCGCCATTTTGTTTTTTTTTGTTTTTTATTTTTTTTTATTTTTTTATTTTTTTTATTTTTTTTTTTTTATTTTTTATTTTTATTTATTTTTTATTTATTTTTTTATTTTTTGGGCGCGCACGCCGCGCATGCGCAAACCCGCCCGTTGCACCGAAAAAAAATAAAAAAATAATAAAAAAAATTTAAAAAAATTTAAAATTTTTTTAAAAAAAACACAAAATGGCGGCCGCGACGGGCAGATCCGCGCATGCGTGGCGCATGCGACGGGCCAATCCGCGCATGTGCAGATCCGCCCGTCACGCCGAAAAAAAAAATTAAAAAAAATTAAAAAAAAATTAAAAAAAAACACAAAATGGTGGCCGCGATGGGCGGATCCATGCATGCGCGGCACGCGCGATGGGCAGATCCGCGCATGTGTAGATCTGCCCATCACGGCCGCCATTTTTTATTTATTTTTTTATTTTTTTTAAAAAAAATTTTTTAATTTTTTTTTGGCGCACCCGGGTCGGGGTCGCGGCGCGCATGGGCGGGCAAGTGGGGTCTCAACCTGAGAAAGGTTGAGAACCACTGGTCTAGGCTCTTTTTTAAAATCTCCAGTGATGGAGCGCCCATGATTTCTGGGGGTTAGCTGTTCCACTAGTCCACACTGTCAGAAAGTTTCTCCTCAATTCCAGTTTGTTTCTCTCTTTGATTAGTTTCCAACCATTGTTTCTCGTCCTTCCCTCTGGTGGTCTAGTGAAGAACCTGGCCCCCTCTGCTTTGTGGCAGCCCCTCAGATACTGGAACACTGGACTATCTGTATTAATTTATATTTCCGGCTCAGATCCCATTTGGGCAAGGCACACGGGGCTAACGGATCTTTCCAATGCTTAGGGCTAACCATTGCTTGGTTGAGAGGAGATTCAGTCCAGGCGGGAATCAAGGATCACTGGGAAAGTTCATAGAAATCACCCATTCTCAAACGTAGCCCTTCTCCCCCCCCCACACCATTCCAAAAAATGAAGGAGTTTCTGGACTTCCTATCCCAGCAATGATTGTCATTATAAAGAAACAGGAGAGCCTCCAATTGGGAGAGGCTTGAGGAAAACTCCTGGCCAGCATCATTGCCAAACCTGGTGCATGATTGAAACCTGTGGAGCAATCACAAAAGGTTGATTCATTTCCAGCTGGCATTAGCCAACGAGATAAGCAGCTTAAGCTGCCTTGCAGAACTGCCTCAACATCAGCTGAATGTACTGCTCTGTGGAAGAAAACAAAGGCGTGGCATTTGCAACAAGAAGACGGGAATTTCTCTGCAGCGCTTGTGACGTGCGGGACGGACGGAGCCAAAGTCCCCACAATTGGGAATGTTCTTAGTTGAGTATTTTAATGAATGCAGCTAAAACTGATTTTCATTGTTTAAAAAAAAATGAAATGATAGCCCACCCGAAAACCCATATCTGAATCTCTTACCTTCTCCCCGCTTTGTCTTTCTCTCTCTCTCCTCCCTCCCTCTCTCTCATTCTCCCTCTCCCTCCCTCCTTCCTCATCATCTGTCTACCATGTATTTTATCTCTCTGATCTTAGAAAAACTAACATCTTTTTGAAAATGAGGGATCTACTGGTTTCGACGTCATAATACCTGGCTTTACATGGAGCGTTTCACTTCAGGTTTGGCTTTAAGGTGGCAAAGAAGCACCTTATCCCAGTGATTGGGTCAAGCAATATTAGCCTCCTTCCAGTTTTTCTGTATTTTTTCCCCATTTATTTATTTACCTGTTTGTTTGTTTAATATGCCACCCATCTCACTGATACAGTGATTCTGGGCAATTTACATTAGAATAAAAAGTACAATAAAAAAGACAATACAAAGCAATTAAAATTAGGAGAATTAAATAGAAAGCTAAAAAAACAAGATAGCGGGTGACTCAGTCAGTCACCCCCCAACGTAGCAGGCCCCTGCCGTGGCCCCAGGTCAAGCGTCAAAGCCAAATTTTCAGATTCTTCCGGAAGGCCAAGAGTCTGGGGGCAGACCTCACTTCCAAGGAGAGAATATTCCAGAAGGTGGGGACCACAGCAGAAAAGGCTCTTCTCCTGGACCAGCTGAAATTCCTTGACTGACGGGATTCTTAGCCACCTCCTGACTTTTGGACTTTATTTTTCTGGGCCTCTGCCCCTGAATAAGCTGCTTGAGGGTTAAGAGGAGGTAAAAATGGAACTTGTGCAGGGCAGGAAGGTGGTAGTCGTCTCGGGAACTGCAAGTCCACATGGTTCGCTCCTGCCATCCTCCCTTATATGGAGAAGAATTGTAGAAAGGTGGAGATAGAAAGGAAGAGGATGAATACAGTTGGAGGGGAAACAAAACAGGTAGCTGAAGACTTCAAAGCATCAGATGCCTCCACTTTCCGATCTCCAATCTTCTGTACGGGACGGAAGTTGTTTATTAGTGGTAGCTGGGGTTCCTTTGAAGGCTTCGTAGACGAGAGCTCTGAAGCAAATTTCTTGACCTATTGAAAGAAAGAGGAGAGGAGATGATAGCAAGAAAGACATGATAGCAGTGTTCCAATATTTGGGGGGCTGCAGAAGAGCAGCTCAACCTACTCTCCAAAGCACCTGAAGGCAGGACTAGAAGGAATGGATGGAAAGTTATCAAGAAGAGAAGCAATCTAGAACTAAGGAGAAATTTCCTGACAGGACAATCACCCAGTGGAACGACTTGCCTCCAGAAGTTGTGGGTGCTGCAACACTGGAGGTTTTAAAGAAGAGATTGGACAAACATTTGTCTGAAATGGTATAGGGTTTCCTGCTTCAGCTGGGGGTGGGACTAGAAGACCTCCAAGGTCTCTTCCAACTGTTATTCTCTTAAGCTGCAGGGTTTCTGATCACTAAAATGCATCAAGAGAAATCATCAAGGCCAATATACAACTTTGCAACCCAACAAAGCATTACAATATCCTCTTCATGTGCATCCTTGGTTATTTAAGAAGCTCGGTCTTCAACTCCCTGCTGGAAATTCCCAGGGCTGAGCACAATGGGAATTAATTTGTAGCAAAACAGAAAAGACTATCAGACAGATGGACAGGAAAGAATGTTTTGGAAACTGTCTTCCTAAAACCTGGCAAAAACAATTATTTTTAATAGTGAATGGAGCTGATTGCCTACTATAGAGGTAGTCCTTGACTTACACTTCAGAGAGGTGAGAAGAATGGGGAAAAGTCACAAAGGCTCTGAAAAAACTGCCTTATGACTGTTTTTCACCCTTATGGCCATTGCAGCATCCCCATGGTCAAATGATCAAAATTCGGATGCTGGTGACTGGCTCATATTTATGATGGTTGCAGTGTCCCAGGGCCACGTGATCACCTTTTGCAACTTTCTGACAAGCAAAGTCAGTGAGGAAGCTAGATTCATTTAACAATCGTGTTACTAACTTAACAATTGCAGTGATTCGCTTAACAACTGTGGCAAGAAAGGTTGTAAAAATGGGGCACCATTCACTGAACAACTGTCTCATTTAGCAATGGAAATTTTGGTTGTAAATCAAGGGCTACCTGCTATTCTTTGGTGGAGCAAAGAGTCCAATTTAATGTCAAAACCACAAGCATTGCTTCTGTCTTGCACGCAACCACAGCATCCTTTGTCAACATCCTTTGACTGCTCATACAGCCACGTTACTTCACCTCCAGGCCATGAGCAACATGGACTTATCATCCTTAGTTGCTCCGCGTCAAAATATGTTTCTTACTGTATTCTGACACCATATAAGGCATGTAAAATTTGTAAAATTATGTCAGAGAAAAGTCAGGCGCACAGTCACTTAAAACAAAGCAAAAAAAAAATAAAAATAAAAAGCAACAGGAAATGGATTAGCCCCAGGAAGGACCAATTTCATGACAGATTTGTATTTGGCTGAGTCAGGAGGGCAAAGACTCAAATCCCCATTTTGAGAGAAGATCAGAGGGGAGAAACATGCTGGGGGGGGGGTTGGGGAGAAGGATGTCAAAAAAGTCAAAATGGTGCCCACATGCATATGATGAAAGGTCCACGTTTTTTAATATACAAGCAGTCCTTGACTTACAATCATTTGTTTAATGATTGTGTGAAGTTACAATGGCACTGAAAAAAGTGACTTAAGACAGTTTTTCAGACATCCTTGTGGCCATGTGATCAAAATGTGGACGCTTGGCAACTGGCATGTATTTATGATGGTTGCAGTGCCCCGGGGTCATATGATCACCTTTTGCAACCTTCTAACCCACAAAATCAACGGGGAAACCACATTCACTTCACAGCCATGTTACCACTGCAGCAATTCATTTAACAACTATGCCAAGAAAGATGATAAAATGGGGCAATACTCCATTAACAACTGTCTTGCTTAGCAATGGACATTTTGGGCTCAATTGTGGTTGTAAGTTGCACACCTGCACATACTTTTTCATTAATTTATGGATTTTTCTGCTGGATTCCTGCTGGTTGGAGAGAGATTGGTTGAGCCAGGGGAAGGAGTCAAACAGGGAATTAGTCTGGAATCCCTGGGGACATAACAGTGCAAAGTCTGATGCCCTCCCCCCCTTGAATGCCATTGAACCTCGTCTAGTCTTACTCCGGTGCAAACTGTCTGAGAAGATTCCTGTGCTATCTAAGCTTGAGCAATAAAATGGCTAATTGAACTCTTCAGATGTGGATCTGCTTGTTCCTACCCTGTCGCAGCTGTAGTCTTACCACTTTAGGAGGGACCAGAATTGGGTCAGCAAAGACGGTCCATACCACAGCCTCGTCACAGCCAGGGGTGGTGAGAGATCCAGGGTAGCGGTAATAACGGGTCAGGTTAGTGGAACCCATCAAATCCAGCAGAGAAAAAGAGCTCTCAAGATGCACACTTTCCCCTGTTCAGGAATCAGAGGAAAAGTAGTTATGCCTTACTTGCCCAACTAAATTATTTTCAAGTCTGTTTTCCCACTAACTGTGAAAGAGAAAAAAAATGGAAAGTCGATTAGGACTGAGAACCTTGTCACAGTCTCTGTGTGGAAGATAGTTCCTAATGCTATCCAAATTCCAGTAAAATGCAAAACACTTTATTTTTTAAAATAAAGTTTAGAATTTCATGTGATCAGCCTGAAATTCGGAAGGTCTTGCAAAATAAACAAACAAGCAACAAGCACCTCATGTAAGCTTGTAGCTTTGGTGAGGTTGCCTGAATTTGGTGTTGGTGGTGATACAAATGTGGGAATTGGAAGAGTTCCATGTATAGAATCACACCTGTGTTGGCATCTATAGCCTGAGAGAGGTACAGATCCCCGCAGTAGTAATTGTGGAACATCACATTAGGACTGAAGAGACGTGGGATCAAATCCCACCAGCCCTGAAACTTGTTGGGAGATGTTTCATATTCCTGCTGACTCACACTGATGTCTCGCTCTAGCCACCAACTTCCTGCACAAGCTCTCCAGAGGCACCTTCTACCTCAGTTCCTCAAGGGCTCTAAAAAAAGGTCGGTCAAGTTCATGGAAGCGATGGAGACCAATGTCTATTAGCCTTCAGCAAAGGAGGACTGCCTCTGAAGGCCATCTGCTGGGAGACCGATGGGTTTCCTTGTGCAGTTGGTTAACCACTGGGAGAACAATATGTTGGACTAGAAGGGATCCAATCTAGTAGGGTGATTTAGGTTTTTATCTATCACAGCAGTTCTCAACCTGTGGGTCGCGACCCCATTTGGGGTCGAACGACCATTTCACGGGGGTCGCCAAGCACCGCAGTCCGCCATTTTTAAAAAAATTTTTTGGTCGGCCATTTTTTTTGGGTCAGCCATTTTTTTCCCTATCGCGATGCGGGCCGTCGCGCCGCACATGCGCGATGAGCCCCATCACGCCACGCATGCGTGATGCACCCAGTCGCGCCGTGCATGCGTGGTGCGGGCCCGCCATTTTTTTTTGGTCGGCCATTTTTTTGGGGTCGGCCATTTTTTTCCCTATCGCGATGCGGGCCGTCGTGCCGCGCATGCGCGGTGTGGGCCCACCTTTTTTTTTTTTGCGCGATGCAGGCCGGGATCGAGCCCCGGAAAAGGTTGAGAACCGTTGATCTATCAATTAATAGCTTGTAGCCCATCCATCCTCACAAGGCTGCTATGAGGTTAATATGGAGAGGGCAGGAAATATGTATCATTGTTGATGTCCCTATAGCAGGGGTGTCCAAATGTGGCATTTTTAAGACTTGTGGACTTCAACTCCTAGAATTCCTCAGCTAGCATGACCGGCTGAGGAATTCTTGGAGTTGAAGTCTACAAGTCTTAAAGTTGCCACATTTGGAGACCCCTGCCTTAGAGGAAAGACAGGATAGATAATTGTACTAAATCAGCAGATAGAGAAACAAAGTGTTCTTCTATGACTGGGACTTTAAATTTTGTGGAGTCCCTGAGGCTCTTTGAGCTTCGGTTGTTTGTTTGCAGACCTTTCACTACCCAACTAGGTAACCTCATCAGTGAATTTGAATTTGCTCCCTGTTTATATACTTGCCCTATCAATGTTGATGGGGTGTGCCTTTTCTCTCTGGTAGTTCCTTGATTAGGATATGGTTTTCTGTTTGATTGTTTGTTTGTTTATCTCCTTGGTAGTTTCTTGATTAGGGCATTGTATTCTGCTTGATTGTATTAATCCCTGCTTATGTAGGTTGGGTCATCTAGGTTGCTTATTTTATCTACTTTGATTTTTTTTAAGATTAGCAAGTCATTAGAAAGGCATGTCAGGACAAGGTGGGGAAATGGCTGGAGCAACCAGCCCACTGGATGATGCCAGTTGCAAAGTGGAAGCCTCCATTTTCCAGCTCATCATGGAAGCCACTATGGAGTCTTAGAGATACAAGAAGATCCAAATATCTCTCCAGAAATCCGACAAACTTACCTTTTTTCGAAACTTTTTTGAGTTTCTTGGCAAACAGTTCCCATGCCTCTGCAGTTTTGCTCTTATCCGTCTCAGATTCCTGAAAAAAAGGAGGAAAGAATAGGAAGGCAGGCATGAAAGACTAGGTCAGGCATGAAGGTTGAAATTAACTGATTTATTGCTAAAAGCCTATGCACAAGAATCTTTTCAACACCAGATTGGAGTTAGATAAGGATTAATGACAGTGAAGGGCAGTTAGACTTAGTTCATTTGTAGCTACATAGAGATTCTAGACCAGGGGGAGGCAACCTTGGCTCTTTTATGACTCGTGGACTTCAACTCCCAGAAATCCTGAGCCAGCAGGGGGGAAAATGTGCTGGCTCAGGAATTCTGGGAGTTGAAGTCCACGAGTCATAAAAGAGCCAAGGTTGCCTACCCCTGGTCTAGACTTACCCCTTTTTTTACTCCTCCACTCCTGACCCTGCCAGTGTTTCTCCTCCATACAGTCAAGAATTTGGGGATGACATTGAACATTTTCTTCCCCTAACCAAATGTTTCCAGTCTTCCATCCTTCATCAGGTTTAGATTCAAAACCATAAACACGGGGAGGCATTCTTGATTGACATTGCTGATAGCATACTGCTATATTATGAAATTTACAGTAAAAAAAAATACTGGATTGGCAAAGCTAGTTTTTGGTATCTGTTTGCTGCCACCTAGCAGTGGTCTCTAGTTTTGCAATGCAAATCTAAGAGGCTTAAATGCAACTTATTGTAACTGAAATGTTGATACGGTAGTATACAACAGCCACCTGTCAACCCTAAAAGTGCTTCTTAAGATGATATTTCACACCAGTTGGGAAAGTGATCTATAGTTTGTAGGGGAAATAAATTTCCCTCGTCTCTTTTATGTACATTACGGACAAGTGGTGGTTGGGAGCAGAGAGAGAGAGAGAGAGAGAGAGAGAGAAAAGCATGGAATCAAAGCATATCTTGAGAATCAGATTAATTGCTTTTGTCTTTTTTTTAATCTTCTTTTAGTTTCTTCTTCAAAATTGCAAAATTATAGATTCCCTCACTTCGGATCAATTAATCAATGGGAAAAATACAAAGATTTTCATACCCACTTCTCTGACAGGATGAATTCCTATCCAGGTAGTTCTTGATTTATGACTGTAATTAAGCAAGTAATTTCGGCCATAAATTGTATTATAAAGCACGTTACTCCATCACCAGACCTGATTTTACAAAAAAATGTTATGGCAGTCATTAAATGCAGCAGTTATTAAATGAACTCTTTGTTTGCTATGGGGTGGGTTTTGTGGAAACAAGTAGTAAATGCTATTTGGCAAAAAGATTATAAATAATAGTCATGTGATCAAGGGGCACTGCAGATGGCTATAAATGCAGGCTGGTTGATGAATGCCCAAAATGTGATCACATGACTGCAGGATGGTGGTGGAGATCTGAAGTTCAGGCCAGTGTTGTAAACAGTTTTTGGGAGGATCCGTCATAACTTTGAATCAGTCGTAAGTCGAGGACTACCTGCAGACATTTGGCCTGGCCAGAGCATTTACTAACTGTATATTTTTCTGTTGGGGAAAAAAATTTCCTCCATGATTTCAGCCTTTCTGTACATTTGTGTAAATATTTTCTTTCTTTATTTATTTTATTTTATTCGGATTTGTATGCCGCTCCTCTCCGAGGACTTTATCTTACCACTTGACTTTTTATAGATTGGCATATTTGGTCAACGTATCTGGTTTGGACTGGCGGCTCACCTCGATAAAAAATGCCAGCACTGCGATGCCTTTTGGATCCTTCACAGCATCCGCCATGTTCATGTTGTTCTTGGTATGTACGATGTGCAACTGAAGAGAGAACACAAAGGTTTTGTGAGATCTGTGTTTCTCCTTGGAACCTCAGTGTCAGAGATATATATCGTTCAAGCTCCAGAGCCTTATTTTTATTTAATTCCTTTATTTGTATCCTGCCTTTATGATTTTTACAAATAATTCAAGGTGGCAAATATATCCAACACATCTTCCTCCTTCTCTTTTCCCCACAATAACAACCCTATGTGACGAGTTAGGCTGAGAGAAAATCACTGGCCCAAGGTCAGCCAGGTGACTTTCATGGCTAAGGTGGGACTTGAACTCAGAGTCTCTTGCTTTCTAGCCTAGTGTCTTAACCAGTAGACCAAACAGGCTCTCAATTTGCCCCCTAGATGTACTGAATTATAATTCCCACAATTCCCCTTCAAGATTTATTTCTTATTACATTTTTATCCCACCAACTATTGGCAATTAACCCTCCTGCTTCCTGTTTTCCCCATAACAACAATTTGTGAGGCAGATTGGGCTGAGACAGTGTGATTGGCCTAATGTTACCTAGCTGGCTTTCATGGCTGAAGAAGGACTAGAACTCACAATTTCCCAGTTTCTAACTTGGTGTCTTAAGCCCTGACTCTTGAAGTCTATTCAACATGAGGGACATCACATTGGGAAAAGTTGCTATGTGCAACCAAGCTGTGATAGCTGCTGCAGCTCTAACTGCTTTACTTCGGAGATGTGAAAGTTGAGGTCCCATGTGGCCCTCAGGAATCTAAGATACAGTCCCCAACACAGTTCCAGAAGCTGCCAGTAAAGTTGCTATTTTGAATGCCACAGAAACTATAAAACACATGGAACTTAACTGCACCAATGCAGTGCAATTAATGTGATTTGAAACTATACATTTAACTGAGTCTTTGAACTAACTCCATTTAATTTGGGAAATGTGCCTGCGGCTGTATTCCAGATCTGGCTTCAGTCCCTGAAATATTGCAAATTCCTATAGTCTGTGGAAAAGCTCTAATGGGAAGAGGGACAGTAATTTTCAGAAATTGCAGCACAGAAAACTCAGAAAGCTATTGATTTTCCCAAGCCTCAGACAAATTTCCAGAGGATTAATCTTTTTACAGATAATCCTCTATTTACGACCACAACTGGGCCCAACATCCCTGTTGCTAAGCAAGACGTTGAGTTTTGCCCCATTTTACAATCATTTTTGCCCACGTTATTAAGTGAATCTGGCTTCCCCATTGACGTTGCTTGTCAGAAGGTCGTAAAAAGGGGATCACATGACCCCAGGACACTGCAACCGTCATAAATATGAGTCAGTTGCCAAGTGTCTGAATTTTGATCACGTGATCCTTGGGGATGCTGCAACGGTCATATGAAAAACGGTCATGTCGCTTTTTTCAGTGCTGTTGTAACTTTGAACAGTCACTAAATGAACTGGGGTAAAGTCACAAAAGAGGATCAAATGGCCCTGGGACACTGCTACCATCATAAATACACGCCAAGTGTCCAAATTTTGATTACGTGATTGTGAAAAACAGTCATGAGTCCATTTTTTGCAGTGCCGTAACTTTGAAGGATCACTAAACGAACGGTTGTAAGTTGAGGACTACTTGTAATCTGCAGCAGCTAAAACAATTGCTTATGCCAGTGATGGCAAATCTTTTAGAGACTGAGTGCCCAAACTGCAACCCAAAACCCACTTATGTATCGTCAGGTGCCTGGTGGGTGTGTCCCATTGGGTGGGCGTGTCCCATTGGGTGTGGGTGGCCCATTGGGTGGGCGTGGCTGTGGTGGTAACGGCAGACTGGGTGGGACTAAAAATTTTAATCCATCAATTCCAACTTTGCGAGATCTTTTTTTTTCCCGCGAGAAGTTGAAATTGATTGATTGATTGAACCTTTTTTTTTTTTTGCACACGGCGGCGGAGGCCTAAAGCGAAAAGGTTATAAAACCTAGCTGAAGGCCTAGGACTGGGGCGATGGTGCGCATGCCCACAGAGAGGGCTCTGCGTGCCACCTCTGGCATGCGTGCCATAGGCTCGCCACCACAGGCTTATGCTATAACAGTGGTGGCGAACCTATGGCACGGGTGCCAGAGGCGGCACTCAGAGCCTTCTCTGTGGGCACGCGTGCCATCGCCCCAGTCCTAGGCCTTCAGCTGGGTTTTATAAAACCTTTTCACTTTAGGCCTCTGCCACCATGTACACAAAAAAACGGTTCAATCAATAAGTCAATTTCAACTTCTCGCGGGGAAAAAAAAGATCTTGCAAAGTTGGAATTGATTGATTGAACTTTTTAGTCCCACCCAGTCTGCCGTTACCACCGCAGCCACGCCCACCCAATGGGCCACACCCACCCAATTGGCCACTCCCAGCCAATGGGCCACACCCACCCGGCACCCGACTGTGCATAAGTGGGTTTGGGGTTGCAGTTTGGGCACTCGGTCTCTAAAAGGTTCACCATCACTGTGCTATAATGAAGCAGGACCAGAAGACTCTTTTTGGGGCACAAAAAAAAGAGAACATTGTGTAAGTCGGCTGGGATATCTGACACTCACCTCCATCGAGTATTGTTTGCTATCAATCTGATGCTCCGAGCCGGGTTGCGAGGCGCCGTCTCCCCAGTGAAGGTGAAAGGATTTGGCTGTATATCGGGCGGGAAGGCCAAAACCAGCAAGGTGAAGACCATCTTCCAGGGATATGTCAACTGCCGATTAAAGAGAGACGAAAAATCCAGCTCTGTTCTCAGCATTCTAGATAAAGGTCTTCAACCTTTGGAGGATTTTTGGGTGTGGGAGTTTAGTCCAAAGCATTTCAAGAGTCCAAGTTTGCTTTCCTTTGAGCTAAATCAGGGGTGGCCAACTATGGCAACTTTACGACCGGTGGACTTCAACTCCCAGAATTCCTGAGCCAGCCAGGAATTCTGGGAGTTGAAGTCCACCGGTCAAATAAAGTTGCCCACTCCGGAGCTAACTGCTATGATGAGAATCAGTTATGCTAGCCAGTGCGGTTGAAAATACAATTGGTCCTCGATTTATGACCACAAATAGGACTTTTCAGTCCATGGGATTGAAGTGGGAATTTCAGGCATTAAGCAATGCCATTATTAAGCAAGGCATCACGTGACTGGCCCTGATCATACAATCATTTTTGCTGCAGTTGTTAAGCAAAGCACTGCGGTGTTAAGCGAATCCAGCTTCCCCAACTGATTTTGCTTGCCGAAAGAATAGCTGGGAAGATCGCAAATCACAATCATGTGACCGCCAGAGACCACAACTGTTGTAAATGCGAGCCAGTTGCCAATACTCAAATTGTGATGACATGATCCGCGGGGATGGTGCAACAGCTGTTACTTCAAGAACAAGTTGTAAGTCGTTTTTTCCTCAGGCCATCATAACTATAACCCGTCGTTAAATGAACAGTCATAAGTCAGAGGCTGCAACTACAACTCCCAAAATTCCCAGCCAAGAACAACTGAGAATTCTAGAAGTTGTAAGCATCAGTGACCACTGAGTTACAGAAAGTGGGTATGTAATTTTACACAATGGTCTAGTTCAAGGGTAGGCAACCTTGGCTCTTTTATGACTCGTGGACTTCAACTCCCAGAATTCCTGAGCCAGCCATGCTGAGGGGAAAGGGAGAGGTTTCCAAGCTGAGCCATGCTGACTCAGGAATTCTGGGAGTTGAAGTCCACGAGTCATAAAAGAGCCAAGGTTGCCTACCCCTGGCCTAGGCGTTCAGCTCTAAGAAATTGATCCAAGTTGAGATGATTCAGGGATGTGGTGTAAGAGGTGGAAACTGAACACCCACAAAGTAGGTAGGAAGAAGCCATCTTTCAAAATCCAGGAAGAAGTCCTATCAGGAAATTGGGAACCAAGGTTTTCCCCCCCTTATCATAATTTTGGTTTTGGTTTTATGGTGTTGAGTCAACTGAAGAGTCTGAGGCGGAGAGAGGGAGAGAAGAATCAGCTGAACATATTACTCAGGAATTCTGGGAGTTGAAGTCTACAAGTCAGTCATAAAAGAGCCAAGGTTGCCTACCTGTGGTCTAGTGAATGAATGCAGAAAATACACACACACACACACACACACACAGAGAGAGAGAGAGAGAGAGAGAGAGAGAAGGAGGAAGAGAGAGAGAGAGAGAGAGAGGGAAGGAGGAAGAGAGAGAGAGAAGGAGGGAAGGAGGAAGAGAGAGAGAGAGAGAGAGAGAGAGAGAGAAAGAGGGAAGGAGGAAGAGAGAGAGAGAAGGAGGGAAGGAGGAAGAGAGAGAGAGAGAGAGAGAAGGAGGGAAGGAGGAAGAGAGAGAGAGAGGGAGGGAGAGAGAGAGGGAGGGAGAGACACACACACAGAGAGAGAGGGAGGGAGGGAGAGAGAGAGAAAGAGAAAGAGAGACAGAGAGACACACACAGAGAGACACACACACACAGAGAGGGAGAGAGACACAGAGAGAGAGGGAGAGAGGGAGAGAGGGAGAGAGAGAGAGAGAGAGAGAGAGAGAGAGAGAGAGAGAGAGAGAGAGAGAGAGAGAGAGAGAGAGAGAGAGAGAGAGAGTACAGAGAATGATTTAAATGTGTTTGATGGATTATGACCTTACCTATTTGAAAGTAAAATGACCATGCATTTTATATTCATTTTCTTATCCAAGAATACTGGGTTCAATAGGGTTAACTTTCAAACCAAAGATTGGAGTCTTACGTTTATTTCTACTGGGTGCTTGAGGTCGTTTGTGGAAATGTGCCTTTCTTGAGAATTCATAATGCATCAGCAAAGAGCATCATTACTCAACCTGATGGGAGAAATGCTCTGTTCCTCCCCCTCCTTGAGTAATACGCTTGCAAATTACAACAACTATGCAAAAACAAACATCAAAAGATAATCGCTGTATTGCTAATAGTTGCATCCCTTCATAACCAACACTCCTTTGCACAATGCTGTAGGAGTAAATCCACTGAGGAAAGTCAACACCCCTTCAAATTAAATTCAGGCCCCTGCACACAGTTTTCTTGGCAGCAATTTAGATATTTTTTTTCACTCTTCAGAGACTTCCATCTAAACTCACCGATCATTTCATTCACAGTGGACAAGATTGCTAATTTCTGAAGAACAATGCAGAGAAATTTACACTAAAGCCATTCCTGGCATGAATGCAACTAGAGGCAAGGGATCATGGAGTTTCTAATCTAACATTTAGAGAGACAGTTTGGTGCCATGATTAAAGGAGCTAGTTCCAAAGCTAGGTGACTGTGAATTCTAGCCACTCTTGCTCAGCAAACCAATGGTGGAAAAGATTTCTATGTAGTCTGCAGGGAATTGATCCTGGTTACCAAGAGTTCAACTGGAAGAACCAAACCAACAATAACCCAAGAGCATCAAATCCATTTTGACCCAGCTTCCCCTTCCCTCCTCTAACTGTCAACTGTTAAAATTATCGCTTGCTGTAGTCCCTCCATCTTTTCCCCTGCATCCCATAATGCAATCTGATTGTCCCCCAAACAATCTGAATTGTCCCCCAAGCTATCTGAAACTCAGAGTGGTTAGCGATTGGAACAGCCCATAAGTGCAGCACATACATTTCCACACTGCTAGGGAATGGACCTAGCACACAATGTGCAATGGGGCAGCTAACATCTTGCCCCTAGCCAGTGTATGTTTGTGGAATGATTGGTTTCTTTTTTTTTTAACTTAAGGGTTTTTTATATGTATATAATGTAATTTCTATCATGCTGTGAGCCGCCCTGAGTTCTCCGGAATAGGGCGGCATAGAAATTAAATTAATAAATAAATAAATAAAGTCTGTCAGAGGCGTTTTTTCTTGCATTTTGGCTGTTTGATTGGAGTTGCTTTTTCCCTCCCTCCTGCTCCTATCTTAAGGACTAGAAATGTTTTGATTTTAAAAGAGCACATGAGAATTCTCTATGCAAGAAAAGGAAAGATACATAATCCCCCCCAACAGAAGAAGGGATGGAAAAAGGGATGGGGCTAGCAGAGATGGCAAAATGGATTCTTTTAATTGGGGAAAAGAATATATCCAGCTTTGTTTCGACTTGGAGACCACTAATGGATTCTGCTCATGGCAGAACAAAATAAATTTTGGAATTGGGTTTTGCTGAGTAATCTAGTTTGTTGTTACATGAATGGCTAGTATTTTATTTGTTTATTTGTCCCTGCCTTTATACAAATAACTTAAGGCGGCGAACATACCTAATATGCCTTCCTTTTCCTATTTTCCCCATAACAACAACCCTATAAGATGGGTTGGGCCAAGATCACGCAGCTGGCTTTCATGGCTAAGGCAGGACTAGAACTCGCAATCTTCTAGTGCTTGGCCAAGATGACCCAGCTGGCTTTCATGCCTAACATGGGATTTGAACTCATAATCCCACAGTTTCTAGCCTGGTGTCTTAACCATTGGACCAAACTGGCTCTCTAGTGTTTGTTATATTGGTAAAATAAAAGTTGAGACTGTATAGTAATTCTATTTTGTATTTTGCTGTCCAGAAAATAATTGAAAATCAATGCTTCTTTTTTCTTTTCCCCTTTACTCTACACTTCTCCTTTCTTCGCCTTTCCCCTTTTCCTACTCTCTTTATTTTCATCTGTATTTTATATCATGATAATCTTAATAAAATTGCTGGAAAAAAACACTCTAACTCACCTGTTTTCCCACTATTTCTGATTTCCAGCAGCTTTTTGCGGCTGTCATAACCAACAATATCCATAGGTCCCAGACTGGGGTTGTGGGAAGCTTCTCTCTGAATGATGTTGATGGGTGACTGTCTCTTGCCGTTGCAATGACCAAGCGATATCCAGGTTTTAGGACCTTCCCAACAATAGCCCCCCAAAGGAACAGTCATTAGACTTGAAGTGCCAAAGAAATACATTTTTTTAAAAGCAGCTGGAATCTAGTTTTCCTAAAAGCTACTATCTTTGCTGGGCATCCTGCTCACAGTTAGCAAATTATGTGAACAGGATTTTCTTTCTTTCTTTTTTACTACAGAGTAAAGCCATGGGATGAGATACATTCTCAAAGCTGAGTTTTGGAATTTAAATGTATTGGACGATCCCTGGCTGAGACTAAATATGACTTGTGATCTGGGGGTTAAAAGGAAAAGTATCTCTGTTTTTCTTACCACAGTGTGGCTCCGTGTAACACCAGGAACCTATAAAGGAAAGAAATAGGGTGAGCCAGGTTTCTACTTCAATCCCAAAATAATTTTTGGAACTAGGGTGTCTTTAAATATGGCAAAAAAAAGTCAAAATGGCCACCATAACCAAAGCTTTGCTTTGTTTTGGACCACACCTGAGTAGCTAACACAGCGGTTCTCAACCTATGGGTCGCGACCCCATTTGGGGTCGAACGACCATTTCACGGGGGTCGCCAAATGCCGCCATCCGCCATTTTTTTTTTCATTTTTTTCATTTTTTAAAAATTTTTTTGGCCGGCGCATGCGCAGTTCGGCCCGTTGCGTGCACGCGACGGGCCGAACCACGCATGTGTGGCGCGCACAACGACCCGATCCACGCATGCGCAGTGCAACCGGGCTGCTCGCCTCCTACCGCTGCCTCAGAGACTCCGGCAGGCACACCGAGGAGCGGTCCGGAGCAGGCGGGCGCAAAGCTGCCTCCTTCCCGCTCCGCTCCTCCACGTCCCATGCCCGGCCTCCAACTCGCCCTCCGGCAGCCGGCCAAGCGGTCGGGGCAGCCGGACCTCGCGCCCGGGTCGGGGTCACAACGCGCATGGGTGGCGCAAGTGGGGTCTCAACCTGAAAAAGGTTGAGAACCACTGAGCTAACAGGAAGGATGTGTAGGATAAGAGCAGGCAGAGCTGAGGGGCAGAGTTAAATGAAGCATTAGCCTAGAATCCTTATGTTCTCAAAAACATTCTAAAGCTTTGATTAGACTTCTGCATTAGGGCACATCAGGGAATGTATGCGTCTGTCGTTCAGAGATGGCTGCACAACTGTTGCATTTATGCAGGTAGCCCTTGACTTTACGACCACAATTGAGCCCAAAATTTCTGTTGCACGGTTGTCAAGTGAATCTGCCTTCCCCTTTGACTTGGCTTGCCAGAAGGTCGCAAAACCTTGGGACAGCAACCGTCATAAATATGAGTCAGTTGCCAAGCGTCTGAATTCTGATCATGTGACCATGGGAATGCTGCAAAATCATTAAGTGTGAAAAATGGGCATAAGTCACTTTTGCTCAGTAAATGAACTATTGTAAGTTGAGGACTCCCTGCGAATTTTAATGTCGGTGGAATTTGCCTGCCTTCCACCCTCCCCTCAACGGGAAATCAGTTCTACATATCAGCATGCAGGATGTGCATTTCCACAGCGGCCGACATTTGGGAGATGTACGTGTGCAGCTGTCTGCAGTTGTCTGCAACCTACGCTTGTCCGTCCACCCTTTAAGAACATAAGAACATAAGAAGAGCCATGCTGAATCAGGCCAAAGCCCATCGAGTCCAGCATTCTGTGTCACACAGTGGCCCACCAATTGTACATGGGGATCTTGAGTAGAAAGAGAAGGCAAAACCCTCCCTTTCCCTTGACCCCCAACAAATGGTACTCAAGGGAATTCTGCCTGCCTCAACCAACATAGAGGCGGCACATGGACATCCGTTTTAATAACCACCGGTACACTTGGCATCCATGAATCTATCTAGCCCTGCCTTGAAGCTGTCAAGGCTGACAGCTGTCACAACCCCTTCTGGAAGTGAATTCCATAAATCAACGACCCTCTGGGTGAAGAAATATTTCCCTTTATTTGTCCTCACTTTCTTAGCTATGAGCTTTAGGGAGTGCCCCCTTGTCCTGGTATTGTGTGATAGAGAAAAGAATTTTCTCTATCACACAATAGGCTCTTTCACAGCCTAGGTAGGTGTCGACCCCTATGCGCAGTTGCGGACAATTTGAAATCAAGCTTAAGTCCAACCTATCTTGAATTCCATTCTGGTGCCAATTTAGGGCTGAATTTTAGTGGACCAGATTCTTGTGAACAGGCCTGAGCATGAAATTTTCTGAACTGCAACTTAACGCATGCTCCTGATTCTTTGCGCCTGCCAGGATGTCTTGAATCCAGCTATAATCCTTCTAACTTCCATGCATTTTTCTTGATGCTCCCCCCCCAAACTAACCTTGATTAGTCACTAGCTTTTCCCAGTTTTTCCCCAGTTCATCTCCAGCCTACATTTCCTATCTGAGTCCAAACCAGGCTCAATCTTGTTAGCTTTCAGAGGCTGGTGAGCCAAATCCATCCAAAGTGGATTTAGTTGCATCCTGGAAGAAGTTTCTGGCCTTTCATTGCCCCCCCCAACAAGGCATTTTAGGGTGGCATTACCATCAGAACTGGCGTAGCATCCGCCTGGAAGCCAAAAGACCATCGTGAGGGTTGTGAGTATCTTGAGAGAATCCATGGGATGGGATTTTGTCCAGCTATGGGGAAAAGTGTAGGCTGATTAATCCATAAGGCAAACAATAGTAATAGGAGCCCTGGTGGCGCAATGGTTAGAATGCAATATTGCAGGCTAATTCCACCCACAACTTGGAGTTTGATCTTTACAGGCTCAAGATTGACTCAGGCCTTCCATCCTTCCAAGGTCAGTAAAATGAGGACACAGATTGTTGGGGGCAATATTGTAAACATTGTAAACTGCCCAGAAAGTGCTGTAAAGCACTACGGGGCGACATATAAGTCTAAATGCTATTATAATTAATAATTAATTAATAATTAATTAATAATTAATCCCAGAATTCCCCAGCCTCCCAGAATTGAAGCCCACACATCTTCAAGTAGCCAACATTGAGAAATTCTGATATGTATTATAGCAGAATTGTCAAGCACAAGGCCCGGGAGCCGGATGCGGCCCGTGAAGTGGTTTCATGTGGCTCGCAAAGCCATCCTGGAAACAGTGAGGGAACGGCCCCTGCTGCCTTGGCCCTGGTCCAGGCCGGTCGGGAGCTAATGTACAATTTTGTGGTGGCCATCTATGCTGAAATGCATTCAGTCTTAGCTCTACAAGGCCATCTGGCAACAGCAAGGGACCAGCCCCTGCCGCATCGCCCCTGCCCCCTGGGTGCATGCTGGGGAGGTGTCACCCTTTGTGAGGAATGAAGAAATGTACCATGCCTTGGCGGGTGCCCCGGTCCCACCCCCTTCTGCCAGAGACCCTCAGATCTGTCCCACTCCTGCCCAGGCCCCCACAGGCACCCTTGACGCGAATGATGTAGAGCTGGCCATGCCCACCCAGTAAGCCACACCCACTCCATCCACACCCACCCAGTAGGCCACACCCACCCTGGCCACACCCACCCAGCCGCCCCAAGGGCAACCGCAATGCTGATGCAGCCCTCAATGAAATTGAGTTTGACACCCCTGTACTACCGTATAGTAGCACTTATATAGCAGTAATAATAATAGTAGTATAAACCAATGGTAGCAGTAATAGTAGTAGTATAATTATTTCCATGAGACCATCAACATAGAACTGTCACGATTGCGACAAGGAAGCAGAATTTTATATATTAGAAATCATTTATGAGAACGTAAGCGTGACCTGAAACTTTGTTCAAAGGAAAAATCAAGTCTCAGTCTTAGAGTATGATTAATAATAACAACCATCACGTATATTAGACATTACATCAAGTTTGTGAACATATACTTGGTAAACTTAGTGGCTGAACAATCTTTCCTGCAGTTGTTTTAAACCAGGGGTTCTCAACCTTGGCAACTTTAAGACTTGTGGACTTCAATTCCCAGAGGAATTCTGGGAGTTGAAGTCCACAAGTCTTAAAGTTGCCAAGGTTGAGAACCCCTGTAATTTAAACCTTTAAAATTAAAATGATTGCAAATTACTCCCCATAGCAATGCTGAGTGCTAGAATCTTTTGAAAACAGGATGAGCAGCAACTGATTGCAGTTGGTTTTTTTTGCAATTGTTGGTTTTCCTTTAAAATATGAAAGAGGCTTCATGGGCTGCTGAGGCAGCTATAAACAAAAAGGATGTACGTAAACAATATAAGATGTACATATAATCAGTTGTCACGGCCCAATGTTCAATTCTGGCACCTGAATAGCCAGGTAAACCGCATGGTACTTTGGGTGGAGCGGTTTGGTTGCCAAATTTTGAAAGAATAATCCATGATTGGACGCATGATTTCTCATACAGATTTGCATGGGCACCAGAAGCCACAACCGACTTCAACAGCACAAAGCAAACACTTATGTAACAACAAAGAACGTGTGATGATGAGACCGTTGATAAGGAGCTGTTGCAACAGAGGAAACATTTCTGTAAACATCAGAAAACCTTTAGGAGTGAGCACTGTAATAAGCTGAAACTTATTTTTTTATTAAATTTATTATTATTAGATATCCATTTGTACATGCAAACAAAGAAAAAATTCACTACGATAGGAGGAATGATAACAGTGCTGAGACCTAATTAACTTCCCGACCTCCTTAACACAAGATGTGATAACAGACATATTCGTAAATTGCTTAAAACATACTTTTGCCGGCAGGCCTGGGGCAGCTAACACCTTGCCCCTAGCCAGTGTATGTTTGTGTGTATGTTTGTGGAATGATTGGTTTCTTTTTTAACTTAAGGGTTTTTATATTTATGTATTTTATTGTAATTTCTATCATGTTGTGAGCCGCCCTGAGTTCTCCGGAATAGGGCAGCATAGAAATTAAATAAATAATAATAATAATAATATGAGAACAGGGAACCAATTTGCTAAACAACGCTTCTCTGTTCGGCATCCTTGTGCTCTTGACATTTTTACGTTCAGAATAAGCGACAGGAAAAACGAGATTGCTTCCATGCCTTATTTGATAGCAGTATTTGAGGGGCTGCCACAAAGATGAGGAGCAAACTATTTTCCAAAGCACCAGAAGGCAAGACAAGAACCAATGGGTGGAAATTACTCAAGGAGAGAAACAACCTAGAATTAAGGAGAAATTTCCTAAGGGTGAGAACCATTAATCAGTGGAATGGCTTGTCTTCAGAAGTTGTGAGTGCTCCATCACTGAAGGCTTTTTAAAAAGAGATTGGATGGCCATTTATCTGGAATGATATAGCATCTCCTGCTCGTGCAGAGGGTTGGACTAGATGACCTCCAAGGTTATTCTGTTCTGTTACTTTGTTATTTCTATACACCAAGGAGAATTTGATACATTTATTTATTTATTTATTTAGTTAGTACTTACTTTCATGCTTTATTTCTATACATCAAGGAGGGTTTGATATATTTATTTCTTTAACTTTTATCCTCTTTTACTACTTGTGTTATTTGTAAGAATAATAAACGTGGCACATAAATAAATAAACACAAGGCAGCAAACATTTCTAATATTCCTTCCTCCTCCTATTTTCCCCATAACAACAACCCTGTGAGGTGGAGTAAGTGACTGGCTCAAAGTCACCTACCTAGTTGGTTTTCATGTCTAAGGAAAGACTAGGATTCCCAGTCTCCTATTTTGTAGGTCAGCACCTGAACCATTACACCATACTGGCTTTTGTGTCTCTATTTCATTCTAAGAAAGAGGCTATGGGGTCCTTGGGCTGATCCCAAATACCATTTATTTTCTTAGTAAAACATAGAATAACAGAGTCGGAAGGGACTTTGGCGGTCATCTAGTCCAACCCCCTGTTCAGGCAGGAAACCCGACGCCATTCCAGACAAATGGTTGTCCAATCTCTTCTTAAAAACCTCCAGTGTCGGAGCATTCCTGTGTGCAGAGTGCCTTGAGCTAAAAATAGCCAGAAATCCAAAATCTTTCCCATTCATGATCTATCACAAAATAAAGCAATAACTCTCACAGCCTCAGTCGCCCAACTCATCCAGGTTCCTAGCCCATCTTTTGTCATTTAAAGCCCCACCACTGGAAAGCTCACCTGTCTGGTGGATGTCTTTTTCTGTCCTGCTGGACAAGGTGACAGAGATGATGGTAGATGCATCCTAGCTTCTTTTTATATGAGTGTCTCTGTTCCTGTGTGTGTATGTGTGTATGTGTGTGTGGGCATGCAATAAGGTCACCACCCAGCTTGTTACTGGGGCGGGTGGAATTACCAGCAAAGGAAGGTGAATTACAGCGAAGGAAAGGAAAGAGAACCAGGTCAAAAAGGCTACAGACTCCTAGCTAGCATACACATGCAAGGGAGGGATGAGTGAGCAAGTAGGAGTTACACAATTTAAGGACATAATCTGTTCAACTTCCCTTTCCTGGTCTTTTTTGGGATCCAGGTCTGGATGTAACCTCTGAAGGCCGTTTTCCCTTCAGAGATATATAGGGGCTTGCTACCAACATTATAGAAAGGGGTGGACTATTTTTCTTTAATTAAAAATCTGTCCGCTCCCCTGTTTTAATCTAATGTGGTTACTTCCCAGAGAAGGTTGACTGGTTGATTTCCACCAGCAACTATGATTTCTAACTTTCTTTATTTTGTTAGAAGGCTGCCTGGGCATTTCCCTCTAAAGGGGCAAAGAGAACTGTGGTGCAAAACCATCATGAGTGTGTGGTCACACTTTTCTGTGTCCTGCTGAGGGGGAGGCTACTCTTAAAAGCACAGACGTCTCAAAAATAACCAACATTGGCTTCCACCTAACTCTTCATCAGCTATTGTTCAGTGGTTCTAGAAGTCCCTTTATCATTCTTCCTGTGTTATATATTTAAAATCCTTACTTCCTTTTCAGAAACAACCCCAAAATAGTGCCAAGTCATGCTGGGTTTAAAACAAAAATATTAGATCATGCACAATGATGTTTGGGGGGTTTCCTAAAGTATTTGGATCAGTAAAAAAAAAAAAATCTTTTCACCGCTTCGTTCGATGTTATCTGCAGTTCTGGCTTGTAAGGAGAATAAAGGAATAAGGAAGCATAAAATAACTAATAACCCTACAATCCACCTCACTTTCTCCCCAGATGGAATAAAAATCCCGGGAATTATTCCCTGATCCATTTGGGTTCACAGACTGGATTATTTTCAGCTTTCAGAGACTTCAAGAATGAGGTCTGAGCTGTCAGAGAATCTAGGAAAAGAACTGGGAATGTCTGTCTGAGCAAGCACTGTATATTTTGTATTACAATTAGTCAACTGTAATTACAGCCCACAACTGGGATCGGAATTACCATCGTTAAGCAAGGTGGTTGCTAAGTAAGTTACATCCGATTTTACAACCCTTTTGCCATAGTTGTTAAGTGAATCATCCAGATGTTAAGTGAACCCGGCTTCCCCTGCCCCCATTGACTTTGTTTTCTGGAAGCCAGCTGGGAAGGTCGCAAATGGATATCACACAACCCCAGGGTGCTATAACTGTCATAAAAATATGTCAGTTGTTAAGGGTCCGAATTTTGGACTACAAGACACTGCAATGGTTACAAGCGTGAGGACCAGCGGTAAGTTACTTTTTTCAACGTTGCTGTAACTTTGAACAGTCGCTAAATGAATGGCTATAAGTCAAGGACTATGCGTACATATCTTTAAGCTTAATTCAAATGAAATATAGTTAATATGATTATCCTCCAGTCACTTTTTCCTAATTTCCCTTGTCTAATGATACAGTCAGGGATTTTCCATCCTACAGACTTATAATTTTAATTTTAATCTTCCCCAGTTTATGATCATGGTTTGCTATTCCTCACCCAAAGCAGGGGGGTCTTAACAGATAAAACCGTTTCAGTAGAATAGAACATTTCTAGCTCAGGGTTGAACTGAGGGGTCCTGGATGCTCTCTGAGCTTGACTGTTTTCTTGCAGACGTTTCATTACCCAGCAAAGTAACATCATCACTATTTACAGGCAGGACTGATGAGGTTACCTAGTTAGGTAATGAAACGTCTGCAAGAAAACAATCAAACTCAGAGAGCACCAAGGAGCCTATATATCAGTGGTTCTCAACCTTTTTCAGGTTGAGACCCCACTTGCGCCGCCCATGCGCGGTGCGACCCCGACCCGCACGCGCGCACGACGGCCCGATCTGCGCATGTGTGGTGCGCGCGCGACAAAAAAAACAAAAAACAAAATGGTGGACCGCAACAGGCTGATCCGCGCATGTGCGGCGCGTGCGCAACGGCCTGAACCGCGCATGCGCGGCGCGCGATGAAAAAAAACAAAAAAACAAAAAATGGCAGACCGCAACGGGCCGATCCGCACATGCGCGGCATGCGCGTGACGGCCCGAACCGCACATGCGCAGCGTGCGACAAAAAAAACACAAAAAAAACACAAAATGGCGGACCACGATGTCCGGCGACCCCCGCAAAACGGTTGTTCGACCCCAAATGGGGTCGTGACCCATAGGTTGAGAACCGCTGCTGCTATATATGCTGTGAGCCGCCCTAAGTTCCTGGAATAGGGCGGCATAGAAATAAAATTAATAATAATAATAATAATAATAATAATAATAATAATAATAATAATAATAATAATAATAATAATAATAATAAACAGTTCCATTCTGGCAGCTAGAGCTCCATGTTGGGGAATGTACTTCTAGGGACTTTTCTCTCTGTTCTTTCCCGATAGACTCCTTCTGAGGAAGGAATCCTGCCTCTGCCATCTCTTCCCTTTCTGGTAAATAGAAATATGCCTTTGATGGTTACTGAGCAGATTCACTCTGTTATATTTCTGGACATGGCTTTGTCTTCACTATAAACTCAATCAATTTCAGGAGAACCGGTTGTGACAGGGCAGGTAGACAGACAAGCTTTGACCTACATCGTACGCTTTTCCTCCCCTTCCCCGATGTCCATGATCAAATGGTGACTCTTCCTCCATTGCTTCAGGACAGGCAAAGATACCAGAAATGTGGTTTGTCTCCTCACAATGGGAATATTCATGTTTTCTTGCAACACAGAAAGGGTTTGGTGTTGTTTTTTTCCCCACCTTACGTTTCTAGGCTGAGATAGAGTAGAATAGAGCTGGAAAGGACCTTGGAGGTCTTCTAGTCCAGCCCCCTACTCAAGCAGGAGAACCTATACAAGTGATGGCGAACCTTTTAAAGACTGAGTGCCCAAACTGCAACCCAAAACCCACTTATGTATCGTTGGGTGCCAGGTGGGCGGTGGCCCACTGGGTGGGCGTGGCTGCAGTGGTCATGGCAGAATGGGTGGATGTGGCCAAGGTGGGAATGGTCACCTCGATGTTGCTTGTGGGCAGGGACTCCTGTGGGGGCCGGACAGGGTTGGGGGAGATCCAGGGGGTCTCTGGTGGGTGGGACAGTGGGCAGGAGGCTCTTCCTGCAGGGTGGGGGAGGCGAGGCAGGGCGGGGGTGCCATTGTCGCAGGGCAAGGTGATGCAGGGGCCAGTGAGCGCATGGGGGCTGATGGTGTCCATCAGCAACCACAGCCTGCTGGCCCCTCGACTGGTGCACTCTAGGGCTCCGCAGTCCGCTGCCAGCAGTTCAGAGAATCCGCCTCTGAGCTCAACGGCTGGCTGATAGTTGAGGAGGCGATGCAATGAGTCGTGCCCGGGAAAAGGAGAGCATGCAAGGCTGAGAGGGACAGGATGGGGGGAAGGAAACCAGCCATGCTGGGTTGCATCCGGCCATGTGGGACCTCGGCGACTTAGCAGGCGGCTGCTTGAAGAGGGATGGTTGCCATCTCCGGGGCATAGTGCGCGTGCCCACAGAGAGGGCTCTGAATGCCGCCTCTGGCACGCGTGCCATAGGTTCACCACCACTGACCTATACCATCTTAGACAAGTGACCATATGGCCTCTTTTTAAAAATCTCCAGTGACGGAGTGCCCACGATTTCTGGAGGCAAGCTATTCCATGGGTTAATTGTCCTTGCTGTCAGGAAGTTTCTCCTTAATTTCAGGTTGCTGCTCTCTTTGATCAGTTTCCAACCATTGTTTCTCGTCCTGCCCTCTGGTGCTTTGGTGAACAACCTGGCTCCCTCGGCCTTGTGGCAGCCCCTCAGATACTGGGACACTGCTAGCATGTCTCCCCTATTTCTTCTTTTCTTTAGACTAGCCAAACCCAAGTCCTGCAGCCATTCTTCGTATGTTTTAGTCTCCAGGCCTTTGATCATCTTAGTTGCTCTTCTCTGAATTTTTTTCCAAACTCTCAACATCTTTTTTGTGATATGGTGATCAAAATTGGTTGCAGTATTCCAGGTGTGGTCTCACTAGGGTTTCATAAAGCGGTACTAATATCTTGCGTAATCTTGATTCTATGCCTCTATTTATACAAGCCAGGATTATATTAGCTTTTTTGGTGGCGGCTGCACACTGCTGGCTCATAGTCAAGTGATCATGCACTAGGACTCCAAGGTCCCTCTCACAGTTGCTGTTTTTGAGCCAGGTCTCACCCAATTTGTACTTGTACCTTTGATTTTTCCCTTGGATTAACAGGATCTCACTTGGCTTATGTTTTTGAGATCAGCTCAAGTTGTTTGATTGCATTCTCACACTGACTTGGAGAGAAGATCCAACAAAAGAAGTATAGGTGGTTCTCAACTTACGACCACAATCGGAACCAGAATTTCTGTTTCTAAGCAAGCCAGTTGTTAAATGACTTGCAATTTTACAATCTTTTTTTGGGGGGCCACAGTTGTTAAGCGAATCATGCCGTCGTTAAGACAATGTGTCCTCCCCCATTGACTTTCTTTGTCTGAAGCTCATTAAGAAGGTTGCAAATGACAGTCTCAGGACCCCAGGACACCACAACTGTTCTGTTTCAGGAAAAGAGGCATTGAGACGAAGCAACGAGTTCCAACAGTTCTCCTTTATTGCAAACACCAACAGAACAGGTTTTAAAATGGTGTGGCCCCCTTTTATAGCCCCCCCCTGCACAATACCTTTCTGGCCAATCATTGCAAAGGATCTTTTCCCACCGTGCGTGTGCATGCAAGGCTGGGAGCAGCCTTTCTTGTCCCGGGCATCCACACATGGTCTGCCCGGGCCAATCGCTGCAGCCTGTGCCTGCCGGCCCAGGACATAACAACAACCATGATAAATACATGCCAGTTGTGCAAGGACTGGTTGTAAATCCCCTTTTTCAGTGCTGTTATAACTTCAAACAGTCATGAAACAAATGGTTGTAAATCAATGGACTACCTATATCTCTTAGAAGAGGAAAAATGCACTGGTAGAATGAAATGGCCAAATTTTAGTCAGGGCAGTGCAGATAATCCTCAACTTATGACCAAAATTAAGCCCCAAATTTTTATGGCTAGGGAGGGCGTTGTGAGTTTTGCTATATTTTACAAATCTTTTTGGCCACAGTTATTAAGCGGATCATTGCAGTTGTTAAGTGAATCATGGGGCTGTTAAGCAAATCTGGTCGCCCCCCCCCACTGACTTTGCTTGTCGGAAGCCAGCTGGGAAGGTTCCAAATGGTGATTACGTGACCCTAAGACAGTGCAACTGTCATAAATACATGCCAGTTGCCAAGCACCCAGATTTTGATCACATGATCATGAGGATTCTACAATGGTCGTAAGTGTGAAAATCGGTCATAAGTCACTTTTTCCAGTGCCGTTATAACTTTGAACATTCACTAAATCAGCGGTTCTCAAACTTTTCCAGGGCTCCACCCTGGGGCGATGGGGCGCATCACGCATGCGCGACGTGACGGGGTGCATCGGCATGCGCGGTGTGACGGGGCGCATCGCGTATGCGCGGCGCGACGTGGCACATCACGCATGCGCGGCGTGACGGGGCGCATCGCGCATGCGTGGCGCGATGGGGCGCATCGTGCATGTGTGGTGCGACGTGGCACATCGTGCATGTGCGGCACAACGGGGCGCATCACGCATGCGCAGCGCGATGGGGGCGCATCGTGCATGCGCGGTGCAATGGGATGCATCACGCATGCGCGGCACGACGGGGCACATCCGCGGCGCAATGGGGCGCATCGCGCATGCAGGCACAACGGGGCGCATCGCAATAAGGAAAAAAAATGGCCGACCAAAAAAAAAATGACCAACCAAAATAAAAAAAAAATGACGGCCCGCATTGCGCATGCAGGCACAACGGCTCGCATCGCGCATGCGCAGCGTGATGGCCCGCATCACGCATGCGCGGTGCGACGGCCCGCATCGCGATAGAGAAAAAAATGGCCAACCAAAAAAAAATGGCGGACTGCGGTGCTTGGCGACCCCTGTGAAATGGTCGTTCGACCCCCAATGGGGTCGCGACCCACAGGTTGAGAACCGCTGCACTAAATGAATGGTTGTAAGTCCAGGAGGTTTTTTTTTTTTTTGAGTTTTCTGAAAAAGAAAGGTTTACCTCGTACAGGGGTAGGCTGGAAAAAGAATATGAAGGGACATGAGGTCCTCAAAATGTCTGGTCCCAGTAGGTGTAGGGCAGGGGTAGGCCACTTTGGCTCTTTTATGACTTGTGGACTTCAACTCCCAGAATTCCTGAGCCAGCCATGCTGAGGGGAAAGGGAGAGGTTTCCAAGCTGAGCCATGCTGGCTCAGGAATTCTGGGAGTTGAAGTCCACGAGTCATAAAAGAGCCAAGGTTGCCTTACCTTGGCCTAGGCGTTCAGCTCTAAGAAATTGATCCAAGTTGAGATGATTCAGGGATGTGGTGTAAGAGGTCGAAACTGAGCACCCACAAAGTAGGTAGGAAGAAGCCATCTTTCAAAATCCAGGAAGAAGTCCTGTCAGGAAATTGGGAACCAAGGTTTTCCCCCACTTATCATAATTTTGGTTTTGGTTTTACGGTGTTGAGTCAACCGAAGAGTCTGAGGTGGAGAGAGGGAGAGAAGAATCAGGTGAACATATTACTTAATGGAATGCAACTTGAGGAGGGCATTTCTTTCGTCATCCTTCAACCTGCCATTCCCCAGTTTCACCTGATGAGGAAACAAAGACTTGTAACCTCCAATTTGCATGAAGGACATGATAAGAAGGGTGTCCAAACCAACTTACTCAACTATTGGCTGCCAAATGCAGACAAGAAATCTAGGAACTGTCCAGGAAACACATGTCAATTAGGAAGTGTCCTAGTTTCTATGTTAAGGCTAATAAAGCAAAGAAATGACATGCATTATGATGAGTTTATGACTTGGGTCCTTCCCTTCCCTTCCCTTCCCTTCCCTTCCCTTCCCTTCCCTTCCCTTCCCTTCCCTTCCCTTCCCTTCCCTTTCCTTTCCTTTCCTTTCCTTTCCTTTCCTTCCCCTTCCTTCCCTTCCCTTCCCTTCTCCTCCCCTTCCCCTTCCCCTTCCCCTTCCCCTTCCTCTTCCCCTCCCCTCCCCTCCCCTTCCTTTTTTCCAAAATTTCTCCAAAATTGGGGTAGTGTCAGACCAGAGCCTACATTGTATGGATGTGGGGCAGTTGAGCGCACTGAGAGATTTCTGCATTTGTTTTTATGTTTCTATTGGTTGCCAGATACCCAGGATTATGTTGTATAAGATGGGAGGCTATATAAATCTTTTAAATAAATAAATAACCAAATAAATAAATAAATAAAATATTGATTCTGCATGGGTGCAGTCCTTTGTGATGATTCAGCAACATCAGGCTTTGTTATCTGGAATACGTTTCTGGCTTACGGAGTGGATAGGGTGCCCTTGTGGTTGGTTATTCGTGAGCTTGATTGCTGGCCCCTCCCTGACTTTTTAGGTGGTCTAGATTGGTGACCAATTGGATCTAGGAGGTAATCAATACCTCACTGCATGATGAGTTGATGTCAATAACTATCAACAGGGCCAGGGTGCCCTTCCCCTTCAGGAGGTCCCCCCTGAGTCCACCTATGTTTGATATGTATCAACCTGGTCAGAGTTCATCTACAGAGTCCCTTAGAAGAAGGGAATTACCTGGATTTTTTCTAGTTGGGATTCAGACCTGGGCACGATACTGATTAATACTGATATTAATTGATGACTTGTATCATGGATGGACCGACGGAGAGTCACAACTCTCCTAGATCTACTTCAGCAGTCTTCAGGATCATCAGCCATGATATCCTTCTAGACTGCCTACAGGAGTTGGGAGATAGGAGCACTGAGTTGAATGGTTCTGCTTCTCCCTCAGTGGACAAGTCCAATCAGCATTTGGAGCTGGGTGGAAACAAGAGGTCAGCTGAATGTAATGCACTGTAAAGTTTGTTCCTCTATCTCCTACTCTTTAACATCTATGTGACGCTCCCAAGAGAGGTCATCTGAAGGTTTTGGCTTCAGATCTCATCAAGAGACTGATGACACCCAAGTGTACATCGCTACTGTTTTGTGTTTTGTGGCTATGAGGATCTAGGTGGGGCAGAACAGGCTGAGAGAGAATTATTGCCTGTTCATTGTGAATCCTCAGAATCTCCCGTTGTATTTCTTGGCGGGGTGGCAGTGCCACGTCAGGCTTAGGGACTGGGAACCTTCCTGGACTCATGAATAATGCTGGACAATTGCAGCCTTACTTAGGAGATGATGATTTTGCAACGCCGACTTGTGCCCTCATCACCACTTGGCTAGAACGCTGTAATATGCTGTACTTGGGACTGCCTTTGAAGACTACAGAGGAGCCTCAATGAGTACAACGCAGTGCTACCACGAGCATATTAAACCGATAGTCTGGTCTTGCACTGGCTTTCTATTAGCTTCCGTGTCCAATTTGAAGTGCTGCTCTTGAATTTTGAACTTTGAACCCCATATAGCTTGATTCCAGAATATCTCCAGGGCTATCTCCTCCGTTCATTATTAATTGGCCCAATGCAGAGCTCTCAGGGGTGTCTATTAGCAGGCCCCCCATTCAGTGAGACTAGGGAGGAGCAGATGTTCAAATGTTGGTAGCCCCAAAGTTATGGAACTCCCTGCCTCCTGACATAGGATCTGCAACTGCCTCGATAGGCTTCAGGAAATGATAAAAATTAGAATTCTTTAAAAGGGTCTTTGGTTGTAACTATAGCTTTTCTATTTTATCTGTGGCTTAATTTTTGTTTATTGTTATACAAAACTGTTTGTACAATGTACATTTTTACACAAACCTGTTAACCAGCCAGACCAAAAAAAAAAGAGCAAACAAATAAGTACAGATAGTCCTCAACATACAGGCACAATTAGGACCAGAATTTCTACTGCTAAGCAAGGCAGTTGTTAAGTGAGTCATGCCCAATTTTACAACCTTTTTGCCATAGTTTTTAAGTGAATCAGTGCAGTCATTAAATGGATCCAGTTTCCCCCACTGATTCTGCTTCTCAGAAGCCAGCTGGGAAGGTCACAAAATGGCGATCCCACGACCCAAGGACACTGCAACTGTGGTAAATAGGTGCCAAGTGCGCAGATTTTGATCATGTGATCTCAGGGGAAGCTCATAAGTGCGAGGATTCGTCATAAGTCACTTTTTTCAGTGTATTGTACCTTCAAAGGGTCACTAAATGAACGGTTGTAAATTGAGGACTACCTATGTGTGTGCCACAGCATCTATACCAGAATACCATTGCTTATCAGGGTGGGTTTTGCAGAAGTACCTTTAATAAAATGCACTTTTCTTCTCTTTGATCCATTTGGCTTGAGATATTATCACATCTGAAGCAAGAACAATTATCCTCTTTTTCTTTGTTGGGAATATGTACAACATCCAGGGGGTGTGGGCAACCAGGAAGTGAGAACATGCACGCTCCAACCTGCCCTACTGCATCATCCAATACTGGGATTTATCAAGAGTCACCCGGAGAGGTAAAATCCAGAAAGAGTTGGCATATGCAAAACCTAGTGTGCGTAGGATTACTTATCAATCCATTATGGTTCCAGATGTTGGAATGGGGATGAATGAAAGTTGTAGCACATCTGTAAGTTTAATTCAAAGATGATGGATAATTCAAGCATGGGAGGAAGCAAGTGGCTTGATAAGAGGTGTATACGTGAACATGTCCTTCAAACTTACATTCCTCTGTGTGTCTGAACTCAACACAATGGTGGAGGAAGTTTGAAAAACAGTTCCCCTAAGCTCCATTCTTCTTTAATGTTTAGCCAACACTTGTTTTGATTGTCCAGTTGATAGAGATGACCTGATAAATGTGTTTTTAGGAAAGGTGTGGTTGTTCTCTCTTGGGGACACTCTTCCCCTGCTCCCTCCCTGTGAGTGAGTTTATACTGTAATCAACCTTCTGTTGATTGAATGTCCTCCACATCCCTTCCACACAGAAAGCAAAAATGCCTCTAGACTTCCAGATGAGGCCAGTTCTCTAAGCAAGGAAGCTGATCCCAGCAAGGGAGAGACCTCCACCAAGGAGATTCTTACCCTCCTGATGTACCAGTAACCTTACTTTCACTCAGCAGTCTTTTGAGGCAGGGTATGAGTAGGAATAACACAATAGAATAACAGAGTTGGAAGGGACATTGGAGGTCATCTAGTCCAACTCTCTGCTCAGGCAGGAAACCATATTCCATTTCAGACAAAAGGTTGTCCAATCTCTTCTGAAAAACTTCCAATGTTGGAGCATTCACAGCTTCTGGAGGCAAGTTGTTCCACTGATTAATTATTCTAACTGTCAGGAAGTTTCTCCTTAGTTCTAGGTTGCTTCTCTCTTTAGTTAGTTTCCATCTGTTGCTTCTTGTCCTGCCTTCAGGTGCTTTGGAGAATAGGCTGACTCCCTCTCCTTTGGGGCAGCCCCTGAGATATTGGAACATTGCTATCATGTCCCCCCTCCACCTTCTCTTCATTAAAGTAGACATTCCCAATTCCTATAATCCCAACAGGACTATAGAAGTTCAGAGAAATAGATCTGATGGAGTTCCCTAGAGAAGACTCTTTATCCTGACAAAGTGCTGGCCTGGGTTGGACTCCTCCAAGTAAAGAAGGTGGGAACACATACGATCATTGGCAATTATGTGCCAGATTGCACCACAAAGCTTTTTCTTCTTTACTGTTTCTGTCTCTGTCTCTTTAGGCTTCCTCTGCCCTGCCTTGCTCTAAGTCAGCGGTTCTCAACCTGTGGGTTGCGACCCTACGGGGGTCGCCAAGCACCGCAGTCTGCCATTTTTTTTCGGTCGGCCATTTTTTCCCTATTGCGATGTGGGCCGCATGCGCAATGCGCCCCGTCGCGCCGCGCATGCGCGGTATGGGCCCGCCATTTTTTTTTGGGTTGGCCATTTTTTTTGGGGTCGGCCATTTTTTTCCCTATCGCGATGCAGGCCATTATCCCGCGCATGCGCGATGCGCCCCGTCGTGCTGCGCATGCGCGGTGCGGGCCCGCCATTTTTATTTTTATTTTTGGTCGGCCATTTTTTTTGGGGGGTCGGCCATTTTTTTCCCTATCGCGATGCGGGCTATCGCGCCGCGCATGCACGATGTGCCCCGTCGCGCCGCGCATGCGCGGTGCGGGCCTGCCATTTTTTTTTGCGCGATGCGGGCCGGGGTCAAGCCCCGGAAAAGGTTGAGAACCGCTGCTCTAAGTCTAAGACTTGAAATTTGAGGACATGAAGGAAACCCCACCTTCTTCTCCTATCAAAGGGCATAATAACCTAATGTAAATATTGAGAATTGAGAGAAAAAATATATTCAACTTCTCACACTCCCTGGGAAAAAATTAACAATACAAGTGGTCCTCGACTTACAATTGAGCCCAACATTTCTGTTGCTAAGTGAGACATTTGTTGTGAGTTTTGCCCCCTTTTACGACCTTTCTTGCCATAGTTGTTAAGTGAATCACTGCAGTTGTTAGGTTAGTAACATGGTTGTTAAATGAATCTGGATTCCCCATTCACTTTGCTTATTAGGTCGCAAAAGGTGATCATATGACCCTGGGACACTACTACTAACATTAATATGAGGCAGTTGCCAAGTGTATGCATTCTGATCACTTGACCATGAGAATACTGCAATAGTCGTTAAGTATAAAAACGGTTATAAGCAGTGGTTTTTTTTGTCATAGAATGCACTGGAACGGAGTTCCGGCACCTTTTTTTGATGGATTTTCCAAGTTTTAAAAGTAACTTTTGAAAATTTGATGTTTGGTCCACGTGGATTTGAATCACCCTGTCGAACGTAGCAGGTCGGCGGCAAAATCATTAAAACAGTGCATGCGGGCTGGTTGTGTGTCGAGTCCGATGCATGCGTACTTCGTCCATGCTGGTTGTGATGGCGTTGCTCAGCTTGTGGCACTGCTCAGCTTGTGATTGGTCGTGTGGTCGCGCGCCGAGTGCTTACTGCGGGTGGTGACCATTATGTTTCGTTACACAACTGACGTGTGTGGGTGTGTATACAGTGATTGACTATGTGCGAAAGGTAAAAAATTTCTTTATTTCAACAAATCGTTGGTGAATTGAAAATCTTTTTAAAATTTTTAGTTTAGTGTAAAAGTGTGACCCCAAATTTAAAAATGAAAAAAAAAAATACTAATTACTTCTCAACCACTGGTTCTGCTAAGAACTGAATATATAATTTTTTAAATAAAAGATTAACAAGATGTGAGTTCCGGCACCTTTTTTCTTACAAAAAAAAGCACTGGTTATAAGTCATTTTTAGTGCGGTTGTAACTTTCAATGATCACTAAACAAACTCTTGTAAGTCAAGTTGTAAGTCTGTTGTACTAACAAAACACTCAGTTGCTTTTTGGTGATTTTCTGAAGTGCCTCCTTACTCTATATCTGATGGAAGGACCTTCGTGGATAACCTATCTTAATTTTATTCAATTTTTTTCTCCCCCGTCTCAGGCCATGCAAATTTGTTAGTTCCAAAATCAATCAATTCTCTGGTCATCCAATACAAATCTGGGATGGAAGAGGGGGCTGATTTGAGCTTTAATTTTTTGAAGGGAGGGTTGTCTTCCTTTTTTTTTTTTTTAGCATTCCTTTTAAAATTTTGCTTACAGTGTTCTAAACATCACTGTGCATGCTGTGTAATTTAACTGCAATTTAAACACAGCACCTGATACCGAAATGCATTGTGTTTCAAAACAGCATTAAATATCAATATAAAATAAAATGTGTATTATAAAACAATAACATTAAAAAATAAATTTTATTAATAAAATTAATAAATATTAATGTTCGTGAGTTTTTTTTAGTCTTGCAACGGGTTCCCAAAAACTGATACGCACTTTTGCATCTTTCTCCAGGACACGAAAAATCACAGCAAAAATCCACACGTATACGGTTTATTTATTCCCATTTAGCCTACCAGTAAAACTACTACTCCCAAAATGCAGTTCTCCGCTCCACCCCGCCCAGTTTTGACAAGACCACAATTTCAATGGGAGTTGTAGGATACGGTTTAGTTCCCGTCATCCTTTGCTCTGCACACGTTGACGCCTGCCATTTGCTGGCGCATAGCCCTATGGAAGTTGCGGTCCTTCCTCTTAACGCTCTTTATCACAAAGGGCAGGTAGGAACTACAGCTACCGTCATGCATCACTCCTTCCCCAGCTAAGCTTGGAACTGTGTGATCAATCCCGGGACCGGTAGCCTCTCCCCTTTTTTCTTGGGGGGCGGAGGACTACAACTCCCGGCGTGCACCGTCGCCCGTCCTTTGATGTTTACCCCCCTCGGCCCTTTAGGAAGGGGATTCTCCCCAAGATGGCGGCTCCTGCTTCAAGGGGTTCGGGGGGTGGAGCCTGCACCCCCACTGGCTCCCTAGATTATTGCCTGGCCCAGCTGCAGAGGGGGACCGAGCCCGGGCTAGGCAAGGCCTTGTTGGCCCTGCGGACCCAGCACATCAAGGAGACGGGAGGCATCGCCCGTTTCCGGACCCACGGGGGCCTGGCGCCACTTTTGGGGATCCTCTCCGGCTCCCCGCGACCGCGCCGCACTTTGGACCTGGCCCTCAGCATCCTGGGCAACTGCTGCACCGAAGGGGGCAGCCGCACCCAGGTGCGCGAACTTGGGGGGATCCCGCCCCTAGGTGAGTGCAAAAAGTGTATAGGGGGGGCAGAATGGGGGTACGGCTAAGGAAGAGCCCCTCTTCACCCCACCCCAGGTATTTCTGGAGGGGTGGAGCTGTTTCAACCCCTCCCGTCCCAGCCTGGTGCCTGATCACGTCTTGGACTTCAACTCCCATGGTTCCCAGCCAGCTAGGCCGATGGGCGAGCCGCAACGGGATAATGGGAGTTGAAGTCGGCGGCATCGGTAGGGGCTCGGAGAAGGGCCTCTCGTCTTGCCAAGGAGTGAAGATGCAGCCTTGGTGGGGAGGGGGAGACCGCTGTTCCCATCCAGCCGAGCCCCCCCTGTTGTGGGTGGGGCTTCCTTCTCAAATCAGGGCGCCCACTGGGAGGAGAGGAGGGGGAAAAATCAGTTTTATGCCCCCTTAAACCCGATGGTACGTAACCTTTGAGTGCAAAAGGATGCTAACCTTAACGAGGGCTTTTGGCTGTTGGAAGTGGTCAAGGTGAAACCTCAGACTCTCCCCATTAATCTTAAGAGAAAATGTCAGCTAGAAGTAACTCTCATTTCTTAAATGTGGTATCTTGCATTCTTAAGGATTTTAAAACCATGCCAGTCTGAGCCTTGTGCATTGGCCTGGACTGTAGAACATCCCTAAAACTGGGAGCACCTAAAGTTAGATTTGTGATGGTTTCCTGGGCTAAAATGATTGTCCAGGTCCTTAAAACAACAACAACAACAACAACAAAAAACCACACATCTAAATTATGCCTAGATTTGTAACTTGGGTCTGTGGTTGCTTTGCATGGCACGCCATCTGCCTGTTAACATTGTGAACATCACAGCTTCGTCCTTTAAAATGGAAGGGTGGGGGGAAATGGAAAGCTATTCATGGTTTCAAGCCAGCAAAAACAAGTTTAGGTTCTATTAATATTTACCTTTTGATTTTATCAGACCCTCTTTGCTGCCAAGTTATGAGGCTATGCTAAGTACTTTGTGTTTAGGTAACTAAATGCATGCAAGAATTGGCTAATAGATGTTTTGTGAATTGGAGCTTATACCAGTGCGTGCCCTAGCACTGAAAGGATCTCATAAGTACCCAGCATGCAGGGGACTTGCAGCTTTTTCAGAAATCTCTCTTTTCACATGGTGTAATTATGTAACATGTAAAATATAGGAAGCTTGTATTTATCTTTAAATTAGATGCATAGCCTGCTTTTATTTTTTACAGCTTAAGCCAGCATACATAATGCTATTTTGTCCCATTTTCCCCATGATTAACAACCCTGTGAAATGAGGGAGTGGTCAAAAGTTGCCCAGCTGATTTCTTTGCCCAAGATTCCCTCACAATCTCTCAGTTTCTAATCTGTCCACTACACCAAATTGTTGGCCATCCTGGAAGTGCCTGCCTCATAGCAGAAAGTGATAAAAAAGGTAAATGTAGTTTGAAGTGCCACAAAATTCTTTCCCCCTCCAATGCAACTAGCTAAGACAACTGCTTCTCTTAAAGATGTTGTGGTTTTACAACTGGATTATCAAATTGCTACCTTTCCTCATTTTCTCTTTCTAGTTATTATCCTGAAGTCACTGGCTGTGGAAAGTATCCTGAATCGGACAGCACGAGCACTCGGCAACTTGGCTGTAGACTTTGAAAATTGCCAGGCCATCCATGAAGCAGGTTGAACAGGGGTTGGGTTTGGGAAAGGGTAGGATCTATGTAAGTGTAGCACTGAGATTTGTAGTATGTGTATGTATTCACACACACACACACACACACACACACACACACAAGTCCTCGTTTACCAGCCACTCATTCAGTGAGTTTGAAGTTATGACAATGTTGAAAAAGGAGACTTGTGACCAGTCCTCAAAGCTGTGTCCATCGCCACTCCCTTGAGGTCACATGAATGCAATTTGAGTGTTTGACAACTGGTGAACATTTACAACGGCTGCAACATCCCACAGATTACCCTTTGCAACCTTCACAGTTGGCTTCCAAAATAAGCAAGGTCAATGGGGAAGCCAGCAGGAAGTTGTTAAATTGTGTTTAATCACTGCAGGTACGATTTCCTGAGTGACTGCAGCTGAAATTGATGTAAGTTGATGTGGTCACATGAGGTCACACTTAATGACCATGCCACTTAGCAACAGAGTTGCTGGTCCTGATTGTGGTTGGTCAGTGAGGACTATCTGTGACCTAGGAGGTACAGCTGTCTTTCTCACTTTCTCACCATCACCTCACGTTTATTTTCCAACATTGTTAGTTGGACTTTTTCCTCCTCCCTCTCCCCGTCATAAACACACATGACATACACACAGAGGTTAAGAACTATTAATTGCTTGGAGTCCATATGGCATGGTGGATAAAGATTCTGTTTAGCAGTATCAGCACTCCCAGACAAATTTTATGTCCCCCCATTCTCAACTCCCCCTTACAAATATGCAGATAATTATCAATTCTGTTGTACACCCTTAGCATGCATAATATGCTTGGCTACTTTGAGGGCTCGAAATAGTAAAAAAAATACATTTTATATATTAATATATTAATATATAATAATATTTGGTGCAAACTCTGAAGGGCATCGTACATATATAAAAATTCCTTAGTGGAATTCATTTAACATAGTAAAACCTTTGCAATTAATAGGGTGGTCAGATGTGACGCTCTGTGGACAGGTTGTAAATTAAAAGCAGGGATATGTTAAGCATCTCTGCACTGTGATGAAAATTCAGAGCTCTCTTCTCATATAAGAATTTGCAGGATGGGGAGTTGGTGGTGGTGTCACTTCATTGGTAACTCAAATGAGTTACCATCAAATTCCAAATTACTCTTGTCAAAGTTCCACTGGGGGAGAGATGATGTCAATGGAAACCAGAGCAGAATGTATTTATTTATTTATTTTAAAGGCTTACGTAACTGCCCATCTTGCGGTACTGTAATCCTGGGCTGCTGAGCAGCAATAACACATAAAACAAGAATACTAAAATCGAAAGCATCTTACAGGCACCCCACAGACGATATTTCCCCGTGTGTTTGCTGGGCTCCTCTCCCAAGGCCAGCACTTGGGGAGACAGTCAGCTCTTCAAAGCCTTCCAGAAGGCTAAGATGGTGGAGGCCTGACAGATCCCTAGTAGATCTTGCAATAGAAGACTTTCTTTTTTGCTGCTTTATTTTAAAGCTGTAGTTAGTGCAATTGGCCTGACAGGTTAGACGGAAGCAAGGAGCCCTTGTTTAATATGGTACCTTTGAACGCTGCTTGATTACAGCAGTCGATAAAACGCGAAGTCCCTAAAAATAAACCGAGATGTATGCTAATCGAGGCATCTGGAAATGTATCTGGCTGACTCACGTTTAGCCGATGTAGGATCTTGTGACTGGACTTCTCTTTCTTACCATATTCTCACCTCCTGAATATTTGCCTTACAGGAGCCGTGTCCCAGCTAATCCAGGTCCTCACCACCTCCCAGGATAGCGAATGTTTGCAGAGCGTGATCAGGGCCATCCGCTACCTGGCCGATACTCCTGCTCATCGTCTTTCACTGGCCCAGCAGGGGGCAGTCCGCCCCATAGCGGAGCGCTTGGTTTCCTCCCTGGAGGACGGGCCCTTGATTGCAGCCGTGGTGCGTGCCCTGGTGGAGCTGACAAAGGGCTGCAGTCGTGACTGTGCGGAGCAGCTCAGCTTGGGAGGCGGGGTGGCGCCCCTCGTAAGCTTAGCCGGCCACGAGAAACGGGTGGTGCAGGAATCGGCCCTCGCGGTCCTTGCCAATCTCTGTCTTCAGGGCATGCTGAGGCCAGCTATAGGCAACGCTGGAGGGGTGGAGTTGCTAGTGGGGGAGATCCAACGACGGAGGGGAGCCGGGGCGCCCGGGGCCTCCCTCCATCCGCTGGTGAAAGCTTTGTGCCTCCTGTGCCGGGAGGCTGTGAATCGGAGCCGGGTCCGTGAGACCGGAGGATTAGAGTTGCTGCTCTCCCTGTTGCGGGACCGAGATCACAGCTATTCGCACGCTCGGGTGGTGGTGGCTTTTGTGGCCTTTTTCTATGACGAGGAAGCCCTGGAGATGCTACAGGCCGGAGGACTGGTGCCCTTGCTGGTTGGCAGGCTGGCAGCCCAAGGCCAGTGGGCGGGCCGGGAACAAGCGGAGGAGGAGGGGGAGGAGGAAGAACATGAAGACGAGAAAGATGCGGCATCGTTTGACTTCCCCGCTGAGGGGCGCCGAGGAGAGCAGGCCCTGCCAGGAGCAGAGAGTTCCAGCTTTCAGAGCCTGAGGTAAATTTGGTTTTTGCCTGGAGGCCATCTGGGTGCAGGGACTATTCAACAGCTTCAGATGGGTTGGACTACAACTTACTCAGATGTGTTGGGTCTGCTGCCTCACGGTCATTGGCCACGTTGGGTTTGGGTTCCAGTAAGAAGCATTGTACAGATAGTCCTCAACTTCACAACCACAGTAGAGCTCAAAATTTCTGTTACAAAGTGATATGTCTATGGAGATTCTCAGTCATCCAGGTCAGGGTTGTCCCAAAAGGTGATTTTTTTCACGAAGCAACTGGAAATTCTTGTTTTTCTTTGGCGACGTTTCACTTCTCACCCAAGAAGCTTCTTCAGCTCTGACTGGGATGGTGAGGAATGGAAGGATGGTGGGGAATGTTGAGTGAGATATTGGTTAAGTGAGTTTGGCCCCATTTTACGACCATTCTCGCCACAGTGATTAAATGGGTTACTGCAGTTGTTAAGTTAGTAACACAATTGTTAAGTGAATCTGGCTTCCCCTATTGACTTTGCTGGTCAGAAGCTCACAAAAGGTGATTCCCCTGACCCCGGGACACTGCAGCCGTCATAAATACGAGTCAGTTGTCCAGCACCTGAATTTTGATCAAATGACCAACGGTCATACCGCTGCAATGGTCACTTTTTCTCAGTGCTGTTGTAACTTTGAACAGTCACTAAATGAACTGTTGTAAGTCGAGCACTACCTGCATTCTAATGCTGTTAGGGCAGCGGTTCTCAACCTTTTTCAGGCCGCGACCCCGACCTGCGCCGCGCATGCGCGCCGCGACCCCGACCTGCACTGCGCATGCATGGTGCGACGGCCCGCACCGTGCATGTACGGCGCGGTGCGACGGCCCGCACCGCGCATGCGCATGCACGGTGCTACCCCGCGCATGCGCGGTGCTTCCCCCTGCGCCGGCTGAGGGGAAAAGGGAAAAAATGGTGGACTGTGTTGTTTGGTGACCCCCGTGAAATGGTCGTTTGACCCCAAATGGGGTCGCGACCCACAGGTTGAGAACCGCTGTGTTAGGGGGTGTTGCAGTGGAGAAGGTAGGTTTATACGTCAGAGATAGATGGGGTTCAGTTTGAAAGGCTGCCAAATAAAGGTGCTTACATTCTAAAAGCCCATTTGGGAAATGGCTGGTGTAAATGTGAGCAGACAATAAAAAAAGGAAAAAACTGCATCGATCCTTTAGGTCCGTGGTGGCGAACCAATGGCACGCGTGCCACAGGTGGCACTCAGAGCCCTCTCTGTGGGCTCGCGTGCCGTCGCCCCAGTCCTAGGCCTTCAGCTGGGTTTTATAAAACCTTTTCGCTATAGGCCTCCGCCACCGTGTGCAAAAAAAAAAAAAAAAAGTTCAATCAATCAATTTCAACTTCTCGCAGGAAAAAAAAAGATTTCGCAAAGTTGGAATGGATTGATTGCGCTTTTTAGTCCCGCCCAGTCTACCGTTACCACCGTAGCCACACCCACCCAATGGGCCACGCCCACCCAATGGGCCACACCCACCTGGCACCCAGCAATAAATAAGTTGGTTTTGGGTTGCAGTTTGGGCATTTGTTCTCTAAAAGCTTTGCCATCACTGCTTTAGGTTTTTAGCGCATATGCAAATGGAGGAACGGTTGGTTTATCTTGCGTATCTGATTCTGGGATTTCCTAGATTGGGAATTCTGGGAAAGACCTGGCAAACTGAAAAAGACAAAAACATCACAGTGAGGAGTTGGGTGGACAATAGAGGTCAGCAGAGCTGGGCAGCTGACCTTCTCTGATTGGTGCTAGCTCTGCACAGCCCCTTCTGTCTTCCTCCGATAAAGTCCATGAGGTTCAAAGATTCAGCTGTTCGTTTTTCTTTTAATGGGAAGTTGAATCTCTCCAAATTTGGGGCTTCCTATTTGATTTAGGCCCTAAAACTCTTCAGCAGATGAACATGCCTAGCTGACCAGGTGAAGTTAAGCAGAGTCAGGCCTGGTTGATAATTGGATGATAGACCTGCAGGAAATAGCCAGGCCTATAAGTCAGGGCTTTTCAACCTTTTCACCCATTGTACCACTTTTAGGATATGGCAACATCCGAGTACCACCAGTCGCCTAGCAAGGTGTCAAAAACTTGATGACCCCCCCCCACAAAAGGAAAAAAGTGATAAAGTACAGGTAGTCCTCAACTTACAACAGTTCACTTAGTGACTGTTCGAAGTTACAATGGCACTGAAAAAAGTGCCCCCCAAGCCACAGCCGAGCAAGACACACCTGCCTGTCCACCAGGCGGCGCTCTTCCTCCTGTCCGAGGTTTTCATTGTTGTGAGCATTTCTGTTGAGGATTGGCAATGGGGGTGGGGTGGGGGGGTGTTTGGTTTTTATTCCCCCTGTCTGTTGGGTGGTTGCAGCAGGTTTTGGTCACTTCACATGACCCTGGGACACTGTCCGTCATAAATATGAATCAGTTGCTAAGCATCTGAATGTAAATCACAAGACCCTGGAGATGCTGCAACATTCCAGCTGATCGGGGCTTCTTCTGGGCTCAGCAGAGGCACCAGGATCAGTGCTGCTTTCCAGCTGATTGGCGCTTCTTCTGGGCTCAGCAGAAGCACCAGGATCAGTGCTGCTTTCCAGCTGATCGGCACTTCTGAGCTCAGCAGAAGCACCAGGATCAGTGCTGCTTTCCAGCTGATCGGCACTTCTGAGCTCAGCAGAAGCACCAGGATCAGTGCTGCTTTCCAGCTGATCGGCACTTCTGAGCTCAGCAGAAGCACCAGGATCAGTGCTGCTTTGCAGCTGATCGGAGCTTCTTCTGGGCTCAGCAGAAGCACCAGGATCAGTGCTGCTTTCCAGCTGATTGGCGCTTCTTCTGAGCTCAGCAGAAGCACCAGGATCAGTGCTGCTTTCCAGCTGATTGGCGCTTCTTCTGGGCTCAGCAGAAGCACCAGGATCAGTGCTGCTTTCCAGCTGATCGGCACTTCTGGGCTCAGCAGAAGCACCAGGATCAGTGCTGCTTTCCAGCTGATTGGCGCTTCTTCTGGGCTCAGCAGAAGCACCAGGATCAGTGCTGCTTTCCAGCTGATCGGCACTTCTGAGCTCAGCAGAAGCACCAGGATCAGTGCTGCTTTGCAGCTGATCGGAGCTTCTTCTGGGCTCAGCAGAAGCACCAGGATCAGTGCTACTTTCCAGCTGATCAGCGCTTTTTCTGGGCTCAGCAGAAGCATCAGGATCAGTGCTGCTTTCCAGCTGATCGGCACTTCTGAGCTCAGCAGAAGCACCAGGATCAGTGCTGCTTTCCAGCTGATCGGAGCTTCTTCTGGGCTCAGCAGAAGCATCAGGATCAGTGCTGCTTTCCAGCTGATCGGGGCTTCTTCTGGGCTCAGCAGAAGCACCAGGATCAGTGCTGCTTTCCAGCTGATCGGCGCTTCTTCTGGGCTCAGCAGAAGCATCAGGATCAGTGCTACTTTCCAGCTGATCGGGGCTTCTTCTGGGCTCACCAGAAGCACCAGGATCAGTGCTGCTTCCAGCTGATCGGGGCTTCTTCTGGGCTCACCAGAAGCACCAGGATCAGTGCTGCTTTCCAGCTGATCGGCGCTTCTTCTGGGCTCAGCAGAAGCATCAGGATCAGTGCTACTTTCCAGCTGATCAGGACTTCTTCTGGGCTCAGCAGAAGCACCAGGATCAGTGCTGCTTTCCAGCTGATCGGCGCTTCTTCTGGGCTCAGCAGAAGCATCAGGATCAGTGCTACTTTCCAGCTGATCAGGACTTCTTCTGGGCTCAGCAGAAGCACCAGGATCAGTGCTGCTTTCCAGCTGATCGGCGCTTCTTCTGGGCTCAGCAGAAGCATCAGGATCAGTGCTGCTTTCCAGCTGATCAGGACTTCTTCTGGGCTCAGCAGAAGCACCAGGATCAGTGCTGCTTCCAGCTGATCAGCGCTTCTTCTGGGCTCAGCAGAAGCATCAGGATCAGTGCTACTTTCCAGCTGATCGGGGCTTCTTCTGGGCTCACCAGAAGCACCAGGATCAGTGCTGCTTTCCAGCTGATCGGCGCTTCTTCTGGGCTCACCAGAAGCATCAGGATCAGTGCTGCTTTCCACCTGATCGGCGCTTCTTCTGGGCTCACCAGAAGCACCAGGATCAGTGCTGCTTTCCAGCTGATCGGCGCTTCTTCTGGGCTCAGCAGAAGCATCAGGATCAGTGCTGCTTTCCAGCTGATCGGGGCTTCTTCTGGGCTCACCAGAAGCACCAGGATCAGTGCTGCTTTCCAGCTGATCGGCGCTTCTTCTGGGCTCAGCAGAAGCATCAGGATCAGTGCTACTTTCCAGCTGATCAGGACTTCTTCTGGGCTCAGCAGAAGCACCAGGATCAGTGCTGCTTTCCAGCTGATCGGCGCTTCTTCTGGGCTCAGCAGAAGCATCAGGATCAGTGCTGCTTTCCAGCTGATCGGGGCTTCTTCTGGGCTCACCAGAAGCACCAGGATCAGTGCTGCTTTCCAGCTGATCGGCGCTTCTTCTGGGCTCAGCAGAAGCATCAGGATCAGTGCTGCTTTCCAGCTGATCAGGACTTCTTCTGGGCTCAGCAGAAGCACCAGGATCAGTGCTGCTTCCAGCTGATCAGCGCTTCTTCTGGGCTCAGCAGAAGCATCAGGATCAGTGCTACTTTCCAGCTGATCGGGGCTTCTTCTGGGCTCACCAGAAGCACCAGGATCAGTGCTGCTTTCCAGCTGATCGGCACTTCTTCTGGGCTCAGCAGAAGCACTAGGATCAGCGCCGAGCTACAGCTGGAGCCTGGCGCTGATCCTGGTGCTTCCATTGAGCCCTGACAGCCCTGCAACTCCAGCCATCTCTCGCTCAGGCTTGTGTGGTGTTGCCACCGGTTCAGTTCATTCTCCTCCCCCACTACCATTTTTCTAGGATGGTCATGTACCACCTGCCAGGTGCCAATGTACCACAGGTGGTCCCTGTACCACTGGTTGAAAAGCCCTGTTCTAAGTAATTGGAAATTTTCAAAAAAAAAAAAATATCACAGAAGCTCTTGAGGTGTCTAGGAAGTCACCAGGAGTCGAGTTCAGTTTGACGGGGATAGCCCTTGGCTTATACAAATACATTTAGCGACCCTTCAGAGTTGTAATGGCACTGAAAAAAGTGACTTACAACAACTGGTCCTCGCAGTTATGACTGTCACAATGACCCTGCGGTCCCAGGATCAGATTTTGGACACCTGGCATCCTTCGTGTATTTACGATGGTTGTGGCATCCTGGAATATTGTAACTCTCATCAGCCAGATTTACCCTTCTGAGATTCGAACCTGGGCTGTATGCATGTTAGGCAGTTGTATTAACCTCTAGGCCACAGGCTCTTTCTCACTTTGTCAGCTGTATCAGGGAGGGAATATATATATATATATTTGTTTTCTGAGGTTTTCGCAGGTGTTTGTATGTAGGTCTTTGGTTCTTCGGGTTTTCTCCCACGTAGAATTTGAAGTGTCTTGGCGACATTTCGACGAAGTCCCATTCGTCATCTTCAGGCTGGTGCTTTCGGCTTCGTGCTCCTAGAAGCACGAAGCCGAAAGCACCAGCCTGAAGATGACGAATGGGACTTCGTCAAAACGTCGCCACGACTCACATAACAAGCATCGGAATTTCTGGTTCCAATGGCTGGCTGGGGAATTCTGGGAGCCAAAGTCTACATGTCTTAAAAGTTGCCACGATTGAAAAACACTGCATTTATAATAAGGTGGAAATTCAGTGTAAGGACGCAACTGCTATAAACGAGTGGGCTTTGTGCCCTGAATGGATTGGCGCATCTTGCATTACGTTCCCAACAGATATGGCTTCCTGTGACGGCATCACCCTGAAGATGGAGCATCTTCTGACTTAACTAATTCAGATCATGGGAAAAAAATTGCAGCAGGCAGACTTCCAGCTGTACAGTCTGTGCCGAGTTTTTGTTCCAGTGTTTCTGGCCAAACATTTTGTTCCTGAGATCCCTCCTCTCCTTACTCCACATCTTCCCCCATGTATATATTTCAAAGCTTATTCTTTTGTGTGTGTGTGTCTCTCTCTCTTCTTTGTCCCCAATGCAGATCCTGGCTTGTCTCGGAAGGCTATATTTCCAGTCCAGGAGATCTTTCTCCTCAGTGGTCTCCTGACACCACCCTTTCCGAGCTGGAGGCCCAAGGAGATATGAGTCCCAGCCGAGAACTGCAAGATGACTCTCTAGGACCTTGCCACAGCACATCTGGGATGAAAACCCATTCCAGAGCCGAATCTCCCGATTTTTTACATTCCCCTTTCTTGGATTTGCCTCTTGGGGGGCAGCCCGGCCTTTCAGAGACTTTAAACTCAGCAACGAAAAGTGGAGGAATCCTTCCAGATCCCAGACTCAGTCCTGCAGCATTACCTTTGTCGGCTGAATCTGAAAATGTCCACCCAGAACCTGTCTTAGAGGGAAACCCACATTCAGAGGGAAATGAGGAGGAAAATAAAGATGGGGCCAATAAACCGCAAAAGGAGCTGGTGACGAGGTCAGAACTGGCACATTTAGAGGACAATCTGTCTGGGGATGATGGCTTAGAGTTGCCTGGTTCATCCACCTCAGAGGAAATGCAACGTTCTGGAAAAATTGATGGTCGAGCCGAACAATCCTCTTGGCTTGGTTTGGTAGCCGGCCAGAACAGCCCTGGGCCCAGTAACTCCACCTCCATTCCATTGATCGTGATTCCCAGCAACAGTGACCAAAGCCAGCTGTCACCCGGGCCTGTTGCCAAATCCCCAGTCACAGAGGAAGCGGTCCCGGTCCCTCCGAAGCCGAATGTTCAGACTCTCCCAACTTCTCCAGAGGAGTACAAGGTGCGTACCTCTTACTGGAAACGGCGTGCCAAGCTGCGCTCCTCCTCGGAGCAAAGCACACCGCCACCTCAGGGCTTGCGCCCGGCCCCCGAGGCTTCGTCTCCCTGGGTCTCCTTGATCTTGCCGCTCTCTTTCTCTCCCCACGTGGGCGACCCAGAGCTCCATGCTCCCGAAGCGCCAGCCCTGCTCCTCCTTTCCCGTTTTTCCCAAGCTGAGGATCCTAGTCGCAGTTTGGTGACGCCAGACACGCTGCGCGGACTGTTGCGTTACATCACCGGGAGTCCTTCCCCTTCCTCTCGCTGCCTTCGGCTGCTGCATCGTCTCACCTGCAACCCGGCTTGCCTAGAGCCCTTCGTGCGCTCCCATGGGCCCTCGCTCATCCGGGCTTGGTTGATCCTGGGTGTATCCCCTGAGCAAGCCACTACCGCCATCACTGGTGAAGCAGAAGAGTGGGAGACCAGCAGTTCAGATGATCCCAGGAAATTCAAGGAATTTGGTGTGTGTGTGTGTGTGTGTGTTGTGTTATCCCCGTAGTTTAGGACAATCTTCTCCCACCTGTGACCGATGTATGCCTCCCTTCATCCTAGCCAACGTGCTTCCTTGGGATTAACAACCCTAGGCTTAACTACCACAATTGAGCCCAACGTTTCTGTTGCTAAGCAAGGCTTTTGTCAAGTGGAGCTTTTCCCCGTTTTGCAAACTTTCTTGCCACAGCTGTTAATCGAACCGCTGCAGTGGTTCAGTTGGTAACACGGTCGTTAAAACGAATCTGGCTTCCCCACTGACTTTGTTTGTCAGAAGGTCACAAAAAGAGGATTGCAGTGACCCTGGGACACTTGCAACCGTCGTTAAGTATGAAGCAGTTGCCAGGGGCTTCAATTTTGATCACATGACCCTGGAGATGCTGCAGTAGTCGTTAAGTGTCAAAAGTCCTAAGTCATTTTTTTCAGTGCTGTTACAACTTTGAACGGTCATTAAACGAACGGTTGTAAGTTGAGGACTACCTGGATAGGAGTTGGATGCGTCAGACTACATCCTTAGGTTGGCAAGGCTGTCCAGAATACTGTAATGGGCTTCTGTCTCTGTTTACAGGTAGGCCTAGACCAGGGGTAGGCAACCTTGGCTCTTTTATGACTCGTGGACTTCAACTCCCAGAATTCCTGAGCCAGCATGGCTCAGCTTGGAAACCTCTCCCTGTCCCCTCAGCATGGCTGGCTCAGGGATTCTGGGAGTTCAAGTCCACGAGTCATAAAAGAGCCAAAGTGGCCTACCCCTGGTCTAGGCCTAGGCCACTTTATTACTCGTGGGCTTCAACTCCCAGAATTCCCGAGCCAGCATGGCTCAGCTTGGAAACCTCTCCCTTTCCCCTCAGCATAGCTGGCTCAGCAATTCTGGGAGTTGAAGTCCACGAGTCATAAAAGAGCCAAAGTGGCCTACCCCTGGTCTAGGCCTAGGCCGCTTTATTACTCGTGGACTACAACTCCCAGAATTCCTGAGCCAGCATGGCTCAGCTTGGAAACCACTCCCTTTCCCCTCAGCATGGCTGGCTCAGGGATTCTGGGAGTTCAAGTCCACGAGTCATAAAAGAGCCAAAGTGGCCTACCCCTGGTCTAGGCCTAGGCCACTTTATTACTCGTGGGCTTCAACTCCCAGAATTCCCGAGCCAGCATGGCTCAGCTTGGAAACCTCTCCCTTTCCCCTCAGCATAGCTGGCTCAGCAATTCTGGGAGTTGAAGTCCACGAGTCATAAAAGAGCCAAAGTGGCCTACCCCTGGTCTAGGCCTAGGCCGCTTTATTACTCGTGGACTACAACTCCCAGAATTCCTGAGCCAGCATGGCTCAGCTTGGAAACCACTCCCTTTCCCCTCAGCATAGCTGGCTCAGGGATTCTGGGAGTTGAAGTCCACGAGTCATAAAAGAGCCAAAGTGGCCTACCCCTGGTCTAGGCCTAGGCCGCTTTATTACTCGTGGACTTCAACTCCCAGAATTCCTGAGCCAGCATGGCTCAGCTTGGAAACCTCTCCCTTTCCCCTCAGCATAGCTGGCTCAGGGATTCTGGGAGTTGAAGTCCACGAGTCATAAAAGAGCCAAGGTTGCCTACCCCTGGTCTAGGCCTAGGCCGCTTTATTACTCGTGGACTTCAACTCCCAGAATTCCTGAGCCAGCATGGCTCAGCTTGGAAACCACTCCCTTTCCCCTCAGCATAGCTGGCTCAGGGATTCTGGGAGTTGAAGTCCACGAGTCATAAAAGAGCCAAAGTGGCCTACCCCTGGTCTAGGCCTAGGCCACTTTATTACTCGTGGGCTTCAACTCCCAGAATTCCCGAGCCAGCATGGCTCAGCTTGGAAACCTCTCCCTTTCCCCTCAGCATAGCTGGCTCAGCAATTCTGGGAGTTGAAGTCCACGAGTCATAAAAGAGCCAAAGTGGCCTACCCCTGGTCTAGGCCTAGGCCGCTTTATTACTCGTGGACTACAACTCCCAGAATTCCTGAGCCAGCATGGCTCAGCTTGGAAACCACTCCCTTTCCCCTCAGCATAGCTGGCTCAGGGATTCTGGGAGTTGAAGTCCACGAGTCATAAAAGAGCCAAAGTGGCCTACCCCTGGTCTAGGCCTAGGCCGCTTTATTACTCGTGGACTTCAACTCCCAGAATTCCTGAGCCAGCATGGCTCAGCTTGGAAACCTCTCCCTTTCCCCTCAGCATAGCTGGCTCAGGGATTCTGGGAGTTGAAGTCCACGAGTCATAAAAGAGCCAAGGTTGCCTACCCCTGGTCTAGGCCTAGGCCGCTTTATTACTCGTGGACTTCAACTCCCAGAATTCCTGAGCCAGCATGGCTCAGCTTGGAAACCACTCCCTTTCCCCTCAGCATAGCTGGCTCAGGGATTCTGGGAGTTGAAGTCCACGAGTCATAAAAGAGCCAAAGTGGCCTACCCCTGTCTTTGACTTACGACCGCCATTGAGTCCAATATTGGACTCAACATTGGCCCACTTGCTAAGCATGACAGTTACTAAGTGAGTTGTGTCCATTTTATTATCTTTTTGCCGTGGCTGTTAAGTGAATCACTGAATTTGTTAAGTGAAACCTGTGGTCGTTAAGCGAATCTGGCTTCCCCCGTTGACTTTGCTTGTCAGAAACTGCCTAGAAAAGTTACCAGTGACAATCCCGAGACCCATCATAAGTGGATGCTGCTTGCCCAGCACCTGGAGTTTGATCACGCGACCGGGGAATGCTGCAACGGTCCTAAGTGTGAGAACTGGTCCTAAGTCGCTTTTTCCAGTGCCGTTGTAACTTTGAACGGTCGTTAAAACGAATGGCTGTAAGTCGAGGCCTCCTGAGATCGGCGAGTCTCACGTTGGGGGGGGGATCTTCTAATCTCTGCTCTCTGCCCTAATGTCCCACCTCATTGGGTCTTGAATATGGGGCAGCCACTGATAAAGAGATTGTCTGCAACTTTAAGCCAGCCTGGCTTTGCTAGGGAATTCTGGGAGTTTAGTCCACAAGTTTCTAAGTTTGGAGAGCTCTGATCCAGACTGAAGTGCTGGGACTCCTGATCTCTTTTTACTGTTACAGGGGGGTGCGATCGACCGAGATTCAGGGGCTCTTGCCGACAGGATGGGGCCACGGGACACCATTATTTATTATTTTATTATTATTTAATTGGATTTCTATGCCGCCCTATTCCAGGAACTCAGGGCGGCTCACAACATGGATAGAAATCTAACATTAAAACACATTATAAAAATCCCTCAATCAAAAACCAATCATCCAAACAGACATGCAACAAACATACACGGGCTGGGGCAAGGTGTTAACTGCCCCAGGCCTGTCGGCAAAGATGTGTCTTCAGTAATTTGCGAAAGGCGGAGAGGGTGGGGGCAATACGGATCTCCGGGGGGAGTTGATTCCAGAGGGCCGGGGCCGCAACAGAGAAGGCTCTTCCCCTAGGCCCCGCCAGGTGACACTGTCTAGCTGACGGGACCTGGAGAAGGCCGACTCTGGGCCCTAACCGGTCGCTGGGTTTCATGAGGCAGCAGACGGCACCATTCCACGTGTTGAGCTGCAGTTCCCATGACCTCTTGTCTGTGATCCTGGTGGCTGTAGCTGAGGAGACCTGAGGTTCAGCAGCACGGGGTGGGGAATGTCATTTGCCTTGTTGCTTGTCGGTTGAGAGATTGCCCGTGCAAATCTGTAAAATAGGCCTCTTGAGCTCAAAGTGGAGCAGGAAGAGAAACGGGGAAAAGCCTATAAAGGTGGGAGGACGTATTCATTTACCCAAGTCGGCCGCTGTTCTTCCCAGTACACTTTTACTATTTTAGATGGCGACGCTGCATCTAACCCGCTGCCTTTTCCCCACTCCGCAGGAGAGGCGCTCCTGATGAACCTCTGCGTGCAGGCAGAGTCCCCCTTTGGCATGGGGGTCCTCACCCACATGTTGCTGTCGGGCTGCGAATCAGACCAAGCGGCCTCTGCCCTGGCGCTGCCCCTCATCTGCCGGTGAGTTGGGCGTCCCTTTCTACCCCAGAAGATGCTTCAAGTTGAACTCGGCGGACAAAACATTTTACTCCGCGGGGTGGCTGTCGAAACGGGGGGGGGCAACCTTTTGGCGGGAGACCCAGGCTCTGGCTGCCTTCACAGAACTCAAAGGCCCAGCAGATAGATCTTAACCTGGGTGGTCTTTTTGCGTCCTGAGTATTGTGTGAACTCAACCTGTTGTGTTTAGGATGTAGTTCAGTGTAACAGGGAAACACAAATAATATGTGAACGCAGCCATTGCATGCGGTTGTCTCAGGTTTTCTATTTAAACCACAGGTTTAAAGATTTGGGGGGGGGAGTTGTTAGTGGCTCTGGAACCTCAAAGCGGTGTCCGTGCTACTTACCTTCGAATGGATGAGATGGCTAAACGGTGGGAGATTTTTTGAATGAGACTGTGATGTGGGAGGCAATCGGCTAATGTTGGTGCTACGATCTCACAGATCTGGAAGATGAGGGGAGAAGGGTGCATACCACCTGAGGTTCCCCCAAATTTGGGGAGAAATATTGTCAGGCGTGTGGGGCGGGGTGGGGGGGGAGAGGAGAGAAATGAGATTGACTTGCAACAAGTGGCAATGCTCTTTGTTGTGTCTTCTCTCTGCTGCAGGAAGGATTCTGCTTGTCGGAAGCTGCTGGTGGACCTCTGTGGCCTGCGGATCTTGCTGGGGGTCCTGGTGCGGGACCCTGACCCCTATTTTGTCTTCTGTACCTCAGACATCCTTTCTCTTCTCCTGAGCTCCCAAACGCCGTCTCCTGCTTCTGTCTCGTCTCCCGCCTTGAAGCGGCCTCGCCTGGATTCCCCGCGGCCATGTCGTTACTCTCGCCTCGTGGAGGAGGAAGGTGGGGCCGACCTGTTCTTTCAGTTGGACTCTGGCTGCAGGGTGCCAGCCGTGCGGCAGGCGGTCAGCGACGCTTCTGAGGTCTTCCGGGCCATGCTGAGTGGAGGCTTCGCAGAGTCATCCCACGCCAGCGTGACCCTTCGCGACGTGTCGCCGGAACCTTTCCTGGCTGTTGCCCATTTCCTCCACGGCTGTCGTGGCAAGCCCTGCCAGGTCTTGGGAACGCCGTTCCCCCTCGCTTTGGCAGAAGGAATCTTGGTGGTTGCTGAACAGTATCTCCTCCCTGACCTCCAGGCCTTGGTGGATGAGGCATTGTGCCAAGACACTCTCTGCCCCGGGACTCTTGGGGAAGTGTACCGGCTGGCTGAGCGGCAGAACCGGCCCCGTCTCCTTCAGAATTGTGTGGCGTCCGTTTTCATCCGGGAGGGGTCAACCCCGACCCGCCGAGCTGCTGCCCTGGCAGAGCTGCTCCGATCCGCTACAGATCCCAGCGGTTTAGCTGCCAAGCTGCTCGGAGTGGTGCTGGAGTCTCCGTGGGGCGGTGGCTCGGAGGGCCAGCTGAGCTGACAGATGGGCCCTTCTCTCCTCTCCCCCAGTTCTTACACACAACTGAAGCACTGAGGTTGTGGGTCGGGCGAGGGAGAGGACGGTTGGCGTATTAAGAGAATAAATGGCAAAATGCTCAGAAAAGGGGAGTCTGGGTCAATGGATGGTCCTATGACTGGTCAGGACTTCAACCTAGCAGGGAGAAAGATTTGGGACCAAGCACTGTTTGATCAGTTGGGGGTGAGGGTGGGGGGGTGGGTTGGGCGGGGGAGAAAGAGGTCTGATATCAGGAATAGGATTTGCCCTGCCAGCTGCTACACCAGTGTTTCTTAATCTCTGTGACTTGTAGAGAGGTGGACTTCAACTCCCAGAATTCTGGCTAGGGAATTCTGAGAGTTGAAGTCCACCCCTCTGAAAGTCACAGGGGTTGAGAAACACTGCGCTAGACAAACCAACCCGGGTAGAAGCCATATAGAACTTCTACTCAGGAGCTTCAAGAATCCTTCCTGTCAGAAAGGGACCCCTGCTTTTTGATTGGCCGAAACTCAAAGTAGGGGTCTGTTTTTGGTCCAGCCCAGCTGTGAAAAGGGTCAGCTTTCAATATATAGCCTATGGGGCCACCCTGTTCTGGTGCTGGTTAGTTCAGGAAGGAACCCCAGTCTCAGAATTGGAGATGTTTCTTATCCACCGTGCATAGGAAGGACACAAATAGGAAGGACACAATGAAAGGGTGTGACTGTTAACAGAAGGAAACTGAGTCAGCAGGAGCCCATTTGATGCCCCCCACCCAGCACCTGAAGGAACTTGCAGCGGTTCAGATTTTGTCTCCTTCTGAGAAGGCCAGGAAACACGTTACCCAGAGCACCTGGGTTAAAGAGGAGACGAGTCCTAATTGTGACGTTGGAACAGTAATGTGTATGAACTGTTGTACATAGAGAAATATAGAGAAGCCACGAAATGCTCAGAAGGGCTGTGTTGCTTGCCCTTATTTCCTTAACGGCATCGAAGGGAGACGGGGCTGCTCTCCACAGTTTACCCTGGACCCTTGCACCCCTGTGGATGCCCTGCAAAATCAAAATGGAAAAACCGGCGGAGAGAGATCGCATTGTGCAAATCCAGCAAGGGGGGCCTATTCCTCTCTTTCGTAAACCGGCTCCTTTTTTTTTTTTAAATTATTATTATTATTAGATAAGCATTTGTACATGTAAACAAAGAAAAAATTCAAGTTAAATGCCATTCAAGGGGTGGGCCGAAGGCCGACTGCTTTGGGACCTTCGGCATGAAGTCCTCTGGGGCACCCCACCTTTCCAATCTGCTGAGAGTTGGTGGGATTTGCCTGCCCTCTTAATGCCAGTTACGTCCCTTTGAATTGAATCGGGAGGCCTCCTGGCCCTGCTCCCCCCCTCCCCATCGCCTTCCCATGCTGAGAACAGGAAACGCCTGTTTCTAACTGCATCCAGATGGTCTGCGAGAAACCACTTCCTAAGAGCCTGGTTTCTATAGGCCATATTCGTGGGGAATGGGGTGGGAAAGGGATCCCATGTTTTGGCTTCCCTTTTTGAGGGTGGGCTGTCATTTGACTGTTCCACTCCTTTTCTTTTTTTGCTGTTCACGGGCACATCCGGCAACAGCCAAGATGTGCAGCTTTTTCCCCCAATGAGAGCATATATTCTTAGGTTAGCTATCTTTTTTTCCCTTCTGTTCCAGCTTCAAAATAAGTGAGAAACTGTTCCTGTTTAGTATCCGTGTGGCTGCATGTTATGGAAAGTCATGGGAGTCAGCCCCAGCGGCTGGCAGCTGATTTATCACAGAGCTCTCAGCCTGGTGCTAAAGCAAGTCAGGTCTGATGTTCTGGCATATAACTTCTTTTGTTTCCGAACCCACCTCTTTTGCCCAAAATTGGGATAACATGCACATCTTTGCTTGGATATCCGCCAGTCCACCCTGAGTGCATTCAGCTCTTACGTCTTACATAAGCCCTTGCTCTAGTCCAGGGGTAGGCAACCTTGGCTCTTTTATGATTCGTGGACTTCAACTCCCAGAATTCCTGAGCCAGCATGGCTCAGCTTGGAAACCTCCCCCTTTCCCCTCAGCGTGGCTGGCTCAGGAATTCTGGGAGTTGAAGTCCACGAGTCATAAAAGAGCCAAGGTTGCCTACCCCTGGTCTAGGCATAGTGTTTTTGTATGTTGTGTCGCCAAACACTTTATAACATTTTCCCTCTGGATTCATTCTTACTCCCTAGAACAGCCTTTCTCAATGTCAGCCATTTTTCAGATGTGTAGACTTCAGTCCCAGAATTCCCCAGCCGACATACCTGTTAGGAAATTCTAGGAGTTCAAAGTCCACGCATCTTAAAAGTTGCTGAGGTTCCAAAACCAGTGTAGTAAGACATTTGGGAAGTTGTTAATCATGATATACCGATAGGTAGTCCTCAACTTATGACCATCTATTTACTGACCAAAGGTACAATGGCACTGGAAAACAAGTGACAATCGGTCCTGGCATTTTTGCAGTGTGCCCAGGGTCACGTGATCGCCAATCCCAGCCTTCCCAGTCCACTTCTCACCAGCAAAGTCAATCCGGGAAACGGGATCCGTTTGAATGATCCTGTGAGTCACTTAACAGTTGCTGCAAAAAGAAAAAAAAATGCAGAATAACCAGATTTGGGAAATCTATTCAGATTAAATCTTTCCTTGATTCAGGAACACAACCGGGACCGGATATTCTGTTGCTAAGTTGTCACTAAGCGAATATGGTTTCTGCCATTGACTTTGCTTGTGAGAAACTGGCTGGAAAGTCACAAATGGCGATCAGGGGACTCCCCCCACCCCACCCCAGGACACTGCAACCATCGTAAATATATACCGGTTGCCAAGTGCTCAAATGTTGATTATGTGACCCTGAAGATGGTGCAATGGTGAAGTGAGAACCAGTCATAAGTCACTTTTTTTCAGTGCCATTGTAACTTCAAACAGTTGCGAGATGATTGGTTGTAAGTCAAGGACTATTGGTACATGTACATTCTAGGGCAGAGGTCCCCAACCTTTTGGGCACCAGGGGCTGGTTACTTGGAGAGAGGTTTTTTTTCATGGACCGGAGGGTGCATGGTTTTGTGTGCTGCCTGCATCCTGTGGATGGGCCTTTGCTTGTTTGTGTGGACCGGTTGCTGGCATGCCGCAGCCCCATACCAGTCCACAGACCGGGGGTTGGGGACCCCTGTTCTACAGTCAATACTCTATATTCATCATGACTTGTACCCGAATGGGGGAAAGTACCTTAACTTTTCTATCTAGCCTTCTGAGTCCCATCGCATCTGGTACATGCCAGAGTGGCAACAGAAAGGCTGTTGCAAAACCCCTACTTGGTCTCAATAAACTAGAGGTTAGCGTCTACAGCTCTGCGAACTCTGAGCACACAAGCACACACAAACATATCCTTAGGAGGAAAAGGCTGTGAATCTTTGGTTTAGAAGGTCTGGAATGGGCCCTTCCTACCTCAGAACTCTCACAGCTAACTATGCTACTAGATCTCACTGACAAATGTTTTATACACTTGCCTTTTCTCGGTTTTCCTTTTACTGAAACTTCTCATGTGTTACCCGTCAACGGTGTCTGATTCGATATGTCTCTGCAGTTTTTTCAGCAAACATTTTTTCAGAAGTGGTTTATCATCGCCTTCTTCCTAAGGCTGGGAGGAAGCGGCTAGCCCAAGGTGAGGCCCAGCTGGCTTGGTAGATTAGAACCTGCTCTCAGAAAAGAGTTTTGGAGAGAGTCAAAATAGTTAAAATCCAGATCTTTTTTTTAAAATAGGTGTTCAGATTTCAGAGAGGCCTTCCTGTTCAAATCATCCCTCCTCAGGGCTGCATTAACATTCACGTCTGATGACTTTTTCTCTCCTTTCTCATTCAACTTTTGTTCAGATTCCCACCCACCCCCTTTGTAGCTTGCCTTCTCCCCCCCCCCAAACACATCCTCTGAGTCAAATCATTTCAGTGTTCAATGACTAAATTCTCCCTGCGATTCTCAGTTTCACCCCAGCCAGGAGTATCACCTTTAACAAAACACCCCTTAAAGTCTCCAGAATTGCAGACTTCTTTCCCCATTTTTTGGCATTCGGAATACTTAACCGGCCAAACCGATGTGATCTCACAGAATTGTCGAAAGGGACCTGCCTTCCCTCTGGGTGTCTGCAAGGTGAACCTCAAAAAGTGTGGGAAGGAAAGAAAACGGCCTGTGCAAATGTTGGAACACGTGGAGCTTGATTTTAAGGTGTTTTTTTTCCCCACAGAGCTAGGAATCTTTTATTTCATATTGAGCGTTGTTCAATTAGAATAACATCCAGGAAAGGTCCACCAAAGGTTTAATACTTCCTCCTCCTCCTCCTCCTCCCCCTTAATTTTGCACTGGCACAAATCTGGCTAGGATTCTGTTTAAAACATCCATCCACACAGTGCTAGTTTCTCTAACCATGCACAAGGCAGCTAGGTTTTTGCAAAAGGAATTCGAAAAAAGGTCCTGGAACTTCCGGTAGTTCTCAGTGGTTCTCGCTTCTCAAGCCCGGCTGCACATGGGCATTCACCTCTTCACTAGATACGCATTTCTTGTCCCAGACATGCCCCTGGGAGCTTCTTTAAGACTGTCCCAATATCCTGATACCTGCAAGGAATAGAGTAGAATAGAATAGAATAGAGTAGAGTAGAATAGAGTAGAATAGAATAGAGATTCAGGATAGAATATAATAAGAGTACAGTAGAATGGAATAGAATAGAACAGAATAGAAAACAATAGAACAGAATAGAATAGAGATTCAGAATAGAATAAAGTAGAGTAGAATAGAATAGAATAGAGATTAGGAATAGAATAGAATATAGAATAGAGATTAGGAATAGAATAGAGATTAGGAATAGAATAGAATAGAATAACTTTATTGTCACTTTAACATGAGATTATGCACATGCACACGCACGCACACACACACAGAAACACATGGCACAGAAACAACACAAGTCCAGTTCGGATCAACCCTTCTCTCACCCCCCCCCAAAAGTCCCTAGGAGCGGGGCGTCCTGTTTGGGGGAGGCGGGAGGGGGCGCTTGGATGGGCTGACGTTGCCTTGTCCCTATTTAACCATCTTCCCCGGAGTGGACGCGAGGCCACGACAGCGCGACGTGTGTGTATGTGAGTGTTTGTGTCCGTGTCGAGGCGGAGTGGTGTGGAGTGGGGGGGGGGGGAGCGCGTCCATCCTTCGTGGAGTGGGGGGGGGGAGCGCGTCCATCCTTCCTGCCCAAGCGCGAATCCCCTTTGCCATAAATGGTCACCCGCAACTGCAGCAGCAGCAGCGGCGGCGGCGGCGGCAACGGCAACGCAGCCAAGTCGGGTTGGCGGGCGCGGCAACAGCGCGGAGCCTCGCTCCGGGAAGGCGCGTCACTGGGGCGGGGGCCGCCCCGCCCAGCCTGCAACTGCCGGCCCGGAGTCCGGACCCAGCCTCGCCGGCCCGTGATGGACGATCTGGGTAAGTAGTTAAGAAGCGGCGGCCGGAGGGAGCCCCTTGTCTCCGCCGCCGTGTCCTTTGGGTCTCCACCTCTTTCTCTCGCCCCTTCCCCTTTCGCCTCACGGCTGGCCTTTCCCCCCCCCCCCACCTAGTTCCCGGCCCGATCTTCCCTTCTTTGCATGCCCGGTCGTCATTTCCCCCCCACCCACCCACCCCGGCTGTCTTTTCTTCCCGGACGGCGCTCTCGTTCTCCTCTTTCCCCCCCCCCGCTCCCTCCTTAACATTCCCGCCTTCCTTTATTGCTGTTTCCTCGACTTTCTTTCCGCTCTTTTCTCCCTTCTTTTTAATTCACAAACGGGGCGGGAGGGGGTGGGGTGGGGTGGGGTGGAGGGAGAGGCTGATGCCGTCGCTGCACGGCTCCCTCCCCCCCAATTCCACTTTTCTTCTTCTTCTTCTTCTTCTTCTTCTTCTTCTTCTTCTTCTTCTTCTTCTTCTTCTTCTTCTTCTTCTTCTTCTTCTTCTTCTTCTTCTTCTTCTTCTTCTTCTTTTCTCTCTCTCTCTCTCTCTCTCTCTCTCTCTCTCTCTCTCTCTCTCTCTCTCTCTCTCTCTCTCTCTCTCTGCATCGCTTTTTTTTTTTCCGCGCAACGACGGCCGCGGTTTTTATTTTGGCACTCAACTCCCCCCCCCTTTCCCCAAACTTAATCCCACGCCCTCCTCTAACCCGCCCCCCCCACACTTTGCAGGATCCCCCTTTCCTCTGAGACTTCTTCCCGTGTTGCATGAGGGTCACCTCCTTTTTTTGCCCTTGCCAGAGAAGGGCGGTGCGTGGTGGTGGGGACTGTCTAGCTTCAGACGAGAACGTGGGACTTTGTGTGTCTGCAACCCGGAATGGGACTGCTGCGTTGGAACGCGCGTTTGCGAACCCGGGTTGGCCTTTTGGCCCTAAGGTCCGGGTTTTTTTATACGTTGAGGGAACTCGCCTGACATTCCCCCGGAGGGAACCGTCACGTGTGAATGGGGGCTGTCCTGCTTTTGCAAACTTTCCGGATTGCGGGTTCCCACAATCCGTGGCCTCTTGTGGTCTTTTTTTGCCTTTCTCCGGGGCCTCTCCCAGCCTCTCGCTCATCCTCAGAGCTGGGGGGGGGAGGGGGGAGGAGAGGAGACGGTGCCTTTCCTCAGCCCTTCCCTACTCAAGAAGGAAGGAATGCTATTTCTCAGCGTATTCCTGTGGCTTTGCGGAATTGCTGAACCAGCCTGCTAGACCAGCTTGCTTTTGCAGCCTTCATTCTCGTCCCCTGCCTTGTGCATCCTACTACGGCTTCAAGAGAACACACACACACACACACACACACACACACAGAGAGAGAGAGAGAGAGAGAGAGAGAGAGAGAGAGAGAGAGAGAGAGAGAGAGAGAGAGAGAGAGAGAGAGAGAGAGAGAGAGAGAGAGAGAGACACCAGGACACCACACACACACCTTTGCCTTGGCAGAAAGCTGTGGGGGGAAAAAAAAAAGGAATGGATCCATCACTTCAAAAGGTATTACGATGCTGTAAAAATACCACTTGTATTGTCTTCCGATTTCCCTGGGAGCTGCCACTGGAGCGCAAACCTAAATTTTGCCCAATCTGACCCTGTGCAGAGACTACAAAGCCCATCACCTCCAGCTCCTTAGTGGAGGTTGTGTGCACTGTAAGGTTGGGGAGGCCTATCCAAGGCAGCAGCTGCCAAACCCTCAAAGAGGATTCTTAGCATTTGCTCGGGGTTTTCTTTCCCCCACTGCCCCTCCGTTCCTGACATAAGCTCGCAGTTTTCCAGTGGTTTTGGTCGTTGGCATCCTCAGATGGTTTTTTATCTGGAATGAGATGCAGACTTTCTGGCTGTTGGTCTGAATTAGTGTTTCGCAAACTTGGCCCCTTGAAAATGTATGGATTTCGAATCCCAGAATTTGCTGGCTGGGAATAGCAATAACAATAGCACTTAGACTTATATACCGCTTCATATGGGACCATCTTCTGCCATATACTTCCCTTCGACCGGTGAGAGCGCACAGGGTCGGCCTCCTCCAGGTCCCAAAACAATGTCGTTTGGCGGGCCCTAGGGGAAGGGCCTTCTCTGTTGTGGCGCCCACCCTCTGGAACCAACTACCTCCTGAAGTCCGCGTTTCTCCGACTCTCCCGGCCTTCCGAAAGAATTTAAAAACCTACCTCTGCCGGCAGGCCTGGGATGATTGTTGATTGTGGTGTGACTGAGGAGTATGTGTGGGGTTTATTTTTAATGTTTTTTTTCGGATTTATATTGAATTGTTTATTTGTATGTTGTGAGCCGCTCCGAGTCTGCATACACATCCGAAAATAAATAAATAAATTGTGCTTTGCAGCCCTCTCTTAAGTGGTTTACAGAGTCAGCGTATTGCCCCCAACAATCTGGGTCCTCATTTTACCGACCTTGGAAGGACGGAAGGCTGAGTCAACCTTGAGCCGGTCAGAATCGAACTCCTGACAGTAAGCAGTGGATGAGCCTGCAATAGTGTAGTCTAACCACTGTGCCACCATGCGGTGGTAGGAGTTGAGGTCCACAGATCTTCAAGTGACACTGGTGATACAAACGCCCCAGGGAATCTTTTTATGTGCAGGAGATCAAGCCATCATTTAATAGGGCTGGAAGGAGGACTTTCACAGTCCGGTGTCAGGGTCAGATGGAGCTCGCCTGCCCCATCCCGCAATGTATGTTCGTGGGTAAAGACAGATACTTCTTGTCTAAGCTTCATTCCAACCTCTGTAAAAAAAAATATCCTATATTAGCTTCTGCATTCTCTAAGATAGATTCCATAAGGATTTGCAAAAAAAATGCCTCTTCTACAGAGCAGGAAGCAGACTCGGGGTCCTGAACTGGGCCGTAACCTTTTGCAAAATTCTCCCAGTGATCTTGACTGGTGGTTAGCTCCCAGCCCAGCCTAGCCTTCCTTGCAGGACTATTGTGGAGATGCAGTGAGGGCTAGAGGAAGCTGGGCAGGATTACAGTAGGAAATAAAATGAGAATGAAGTTGCTGATCTGGTGTGGATTTTCCAATGGGACCCTCTGGCTGGGATATGGGGGTGAAGGATCCAGGCTCCGAAGAAGGTGATGATGGCTCCCCCCCCCCCGTCTCTTTCCCTCCTCTCCCGCCCCTTTCCATATCTTACCCTCCCTTCCAGCGCATTACATTCCTGCCTCTCCCTCTGTGGTTTCTCCCTAGACGCATTTCTGCCCCGTGACATCAGACCAAAAGGAGCAGGAATGAGAGAAACCTTTCTTCATCCCTTTTCCCCCTTTTTTATGCCATCCCAGAAAGTGGCTGGAAAAACAGCCCCCTTCTCTAATTAGGATTTCCAAGGCGTTCTCCTTCTGACACCCTCTTCCACTTCTGTCCAAGGATGATCTGAGGATGAGAGCCTGTATTGGCTGGCAAAGAGGGGTATGGAAGGGAAGTCCCTTGCTGTGGGGTGGAGAGCAGGAAGGCTGTGGCTCAGGGGAGAATGCAAGAGATAGGGGAGATGTATCCATAAAAATGTGAGAGGCCGGAGACCTCTGGATAAGGACAGATGCAAAAGCCACATCTCCAGCCTAGGATTCCCTTACAGTTGGGACAATTAATCAGTGGAACGGCTTGCCTCCAGAAATTGTGAGTGCTCCAATACTGGACCTTTTTAAGAAGAGACTTAAAAGACAACCATTTATCCAAAATGGTATAGAATCTAATGCTTGAGCAGAGGGCTGGACTAGAAGACCTCCAAGCTCCCTTCCAACTCTGTTTATCCTGTTAACTCTTTGGGTACTGGAATTGGTCACTAGGAGATTAGACAAGACCAGAGTTTGCCAGACTGTTAATTGTGAAAAAGATTCTTTTGTGTTGTGAGGCCACTCTTTGGAATATAATTCCTCCTCCCCTCCCATCAGATTTGCCCTGATCCTACTTTCTTTCACAAGACATTTAAAACCTGGTCTTGCCATCAAGCCTGGGGTCCTCATAGTGTGAGTGAATCGATTTCTTGCATATATTGATCGTGGGATACTCTTGAGGGTCCTCGTCTGCTATGTTGTGTTAGTTCTGTTTATCATTTTGGCAGTATATTTATTCCGTTTTAATTGTCAGCCACCCAGAGCCATGTACATGAGATGGGGAGAGCATATAAATTTATTAAATAAATAAATTTTCAAGAACAATTAAAAATAATCTGATTTTCTCAATAGGAGTCGGTTGCTTAAAGAATCGAGGTAAAAAAATTAGATTTCTTTTATCCCACTTTTATTATTGATTATAGATAATTCGAAGTGGCAAGCATACTTAATACTCCTTCCTCCTATTTTCCACACAACAGCCCTGTGAGGTGGGTTGGACTGAGAGAGAGGGAATGGCTCAAAGTCACCCAGCCAGCTTTCATGCCTAAGGCGGACTAGAACTCATTGCCTCCCAGTTTCAAATCTGGTGCTTTAACCATTAGACCAAACAGACAAAAAGAAAAAAAGAGAGAGAGACAGAGACAGAGAAAACTAGACCAAAGGTTTGCTGGGAAAGGGTATGTACTTGCAGATGTGAAACACATCAGAGGCCACAGTACGAATTATAATCCAAAATGGGAAATCTGAATAAAAATAGAACATAGTATTTGAAAAGACCATTCGACTCAAATATTTCAATGTAGCATGTTTCTGTGTTGTCCTGGTGTGATTAGCTGCTGCTAATTTTTCTTCAGTCTACATAGAGTCAGAATGGCACTTAGAATGTATAAGCACTTAAAATTATCATGGAGGAAATACCAAACTGCCCTAGATTTTGGGGAGGTAATAATGGCAGCATCTAATAGTTGGTAGACTAGTTGCCTAATCTGGGCCCCTCCAGAATTCCCAAAATTGCTGGCTGGAATTTTGAAAACTGGTCTAACCTTGGCAACTTTAAGACCTGTGGACTTCAACTCCCAGAATTCTTCAGCCAGAAAAATTCGGAGACTTGAAGTCCACAAGTCTTCTCCTATACTTTCAGCCATAGGGCTACCAGCTTTCCAAAACTCGAGCAGTGTTTTTTTACCTTAGCAACTAAGATATGTGGACTTCAACTCCCAGAATTCCTTAGCTAGCATATTTGTGCATTCAAAATGAATGGCTAAGCTAAGGACAATGAAAGAAATGCTGCCCTTATTTAAAAGATGGACTGCTTAAGTCAGGGAGAGACCTTGGAAGACCCCTAGCACTGTCAGGCAGGACAGAAATCTTATTTAAATTTCTCCAACCTTTATAATGTGTGGACTCCAAGCAAAGTTGTTTGGAGAATTCTGGGAGTTGAAATCCCCACATCTTAAAAGGTCCCAGAATTGAGAAACACTGAAATAGAGAATTGTATGAAGTCAGGAAGAAATACAATAAGAGAAGGATATGTGAGCTGCTTCTGCCTATAATTTGGAGATCAGTGAAAACAGAATCATCTTATCTGTGTGTTTTGCATTAGGTGGCCCTTCACATTTTGGGCTGTGTAGTTTGTAATCTAATTGATGTAAGTAGAGCATAGAAGCTACCCCAAAGTAGCTTCAAGTTGGATGGCATATCAGCCCTGCAAGTAAATAAAACAAATATTTGTTAGATTTATATCCTGTCTTTTTTTCTAAGACAGCTGCTTCTGGTTTTGGGAGCCAAAAATGTCAACATGGCTGGCAGAGATGTACAATTAAACCTCTGCCCCCCCTTTTTTTAATACCTGTGTGGCACATTTTAGAAAAGGATCAGAGCTTGTTCCCACCGTTGTACCCACAATTTCTATTTTTTCTCACTCACATACAGGTAGTCCTTGACTTACAGCCGTTTGTTTAGTGTCCGTTTGGAGTTATAATGGCACTGAAAAAAAGTGACTTTTAACCATTTTTTCATCTTACAACTACTGCAGCGTCCCCATGGTCACGTGATCAAAATTTGGGCCCCTCAGCAACTGGGATGTATTTATGACGGTTGCAGTGTCCCAGGGTCATGTGATCCCCTTTTGCCACCTTCTGACAATCAAAATCAATGGGGGAAGCCAGATCCACTTAACAGCCATATTACTTACCTTAACAACTGCAGTGATTCATTAAACATCTGTGATAAAATAGGACATAAAGTGAGGCAAAAGTCACTTAAAAACTGTCTTGCTTAGCAACAGAAATTTTGGGCCCAATTGTGGTTGTAAGTCAAGGACTACTTTATCCCACATGGACACTTCAAGAGTTCCATGTGCCTCAAAGGAGATTTTGTGGTATTTTATCCCCCTGACAGACAAACAAGGTGGAGTGAGTTTCCGTAGTTAAGGATGGAGTCAAATCTGGGTCTCCCCACTCCTGGTCTGACACGTTTATCCCAAACTACTCTGGTGGGCCATTGTTTAAATCAGCTCCTGTGCTCCCAAATAACTCTTAGGATCTGACCAGCTTGCAGGACATTGAATTTGGGGTGTGAATGTGTGTGTGTGTGTGTGTGTGTGTGTGTGTGTGTCAAAAGGACCTCTGTAAAATTCGCTCTTGTTGGAAGAAGCTTATTGCACAAAAGGTTAATTGTGTGGAAAGCCATGAGTGTTTCGGAGGATTGAAGAAGACACAGAAAAAGACAGAACAAAATGGAATAGCAAATCTGTATAGGGAAATTATGTCAGTGTCATAAATCCTGGACTTTTTAGTCCAAGAGCATGCTTTGAATACGAAGCAGTGAGAAAGTTTCTGAGCATGGGTAGAAGACCCATCCCAAGGGAGCCAGGAGCTCAGAAGCAGTGCTGACAAGACAGGAGCAGAAATAGAATTATGAAGCTCTTCTTAACTAGAATCTGTTCTCTTCCTCCTAACCTATGGCATCCTGTCTTGTCCTTTTATTTTTAGCCTTTTTAAAAAAAAAATGGCTTTCAAGTCAGTATTGACTCCTGGTAACTGCCTGGACTACTCCCTGCAGTTGTTTGTTTTTTGTTTTTGCAAGATTGCAGAAATGGTTTGCCATTGCCTACTTCCTAGGGCTGAGAGAGAGTGGCTGGCCCAAGGTTGTCAAACTGGCTTCGTGCCTAAAGTGGGGCTAGAATTCAGTCTCCCAGTGCTTTAACCACTACACCACACTGATTCTCTTTTTTTAGCCCAGTCCCTTCTCTGTTTTTCTTATTTGGTCCTCATCTGGATCAATATGATAAAAAATATAACTGACTAAAGTTGATATTAGAGGATTTTGTGGCAAAGTGAAATTAAGGGCAAAGTGATTTTTTGAGCAAGGACTTATTGGAAATGGCTTGGCATCACAAGAATGGAATTTCCTATTGTGTGACTAGTGAGGACTACTGACTTGCACAAGCCTCTGCTTTGGTTAACTGCTTCAAGTTAAGACACTTGGGGGCCAGGGATTTGGTGAGGCCCAAACTTTGCAAGTTTCCACACTCTTCCTTGCATCCAAACATAGCTTTTGATGCAGAAGAAATGAGTTTTATACTTCAGTTAGCCAGAGGTAGGCAAGCTTGGCTCTTTCATGACTCGTGGACTTCAAGTCCCAGAATTCCTGAGCCAGCGTGGCTCAGCTTGGAAACCTCTCCCCTTTTCCCTCAGCACGGCTGGCTCAGGAATTCTGGGAGTTGAAGTCCACAAGTCATAAAAGAGCCAAGGTTGCCTGCCCCTGGGACTGAAGTATGTAATATTTCAAAATCCCACCAAAATCTGAAATACAATGTTGGGGCCAAAGAGAGATAGTCCTTGAGCTACAACGGTTTGCTTCGTGACCATTCGAAGTTACAATGTCACTCAAAAAGTGACTCATGACCGTTTCTCACCCTTAGGACCCACGGTCATGTGATCAAAATTCAGACGCTTGACAACAGATTCATATTTATGACCGTTGCAGTGTCCCAGGGTCACGGGATCCCCTTTTGCGTCCTTCTGACAATCAAAGTCAATGGGGGAGCCAGCTTCACTTAACAACCGCGTGACTGACTTATCAACTGCACTGACTCATTTAACAACTGGGGCAAGAAAGGTCGTAAAATGGGGCGAAATTCACCTCACTGCCTCACTTAGTGACACAAATTTGGGGCTCAGTTTGTGGTCATAAGTCGAGGACTACCTATAGATCAAGCATGTCTCTCTTTTGTTGGAAGTCCCACTTAAAAATCATTCTAAATCCTCAAGAGATTAGAAAGAAGAAAGAACAGTTTCACGAACCTGTGTTTGTTTTAGCTTTGTCACCCTCTTTATCTTGCCATTACAGTGCCGGGATCATTTTGAGATTGTTGTGCAGGGTGTGTGCCTTTTTATTTTATTTTATTATTTTATTTTATTTTATTTTTTTACTGGATTCATTTTTTTGGCTTTCTGTTCAACAAAGACAGTTAAGACAGTTCATGAAACAGTAGAAACAAACAAAGAAAAAAAGGGGGATAGTTACCCTGGATTAAATACAATTTGCAATCGTGGTGGTAGTCCTGGAATTGGGATGTTTCTGGAGAGGCAGAATTATTTTAAAAAATAAAAAGCACAGATTTTTCCAGTGGAGGGACTTTTGGCGTTGCCTGGATGACAAAACTGAATTTCTGCTTTAGGATGGGCCCAACGAACCATACAAGGTAGTCCTCGAATTATGGCCACAATGGAACTCAAAATGTCTGTTGCTAAGCGAGACGTTTGTTAAATGACTTTTACGACTTTTCTTGCCACAGTTGTTAAGTGAATCAGTGAAACTGTTAAGTTAGTCAGTGAAGCTGGCTTCCCCGTTGATTTTGCTTGCCAGAAGGTCACAAAAGGTGATCGCATGAGCCCCAGGACACCGCAGCCGTCATAAATATGAACCAGTTGCCAAGCGTCTGAATTTTGATCACGTGACCATGGGGATGTTGCAATGCTCGTAAGTGTGAAAAATGGTCACAAGTCACTTTTTCAGTGCTGTTGTAGCTTTGAACGGTCACCAAATGAACTGTTGTAAGTTGAGGACTATCTATATTTCTCTGCGACATTTCCTCTGCTGTTCGCAAGACTTTTCCTCTGTTCTCTCCCCTCAATATTTGGCTCCTGCTGCCTCTGTCTTCCTGTGTCTCATTCTCAGCTCTACGGTCTTTTCCCCAACAGATGCTCTCCTGGCTGATCTGGAGACCACCACATCTCATATCTCCAAACGTCCAGTTCTACTCACCGATTCCGGGGGATCCCACAGTCAAGACAGGACTCCAGTTTCCAAGCCGACAACTTCATCTTACAACTCTCAGGTGGTTTGGACGTAATGGAAAACAACTGCATAAGCGCCTTTGTTCAGCCTAGCCCAGTAATTTTTCAAACTCTGCAACTTTAAGATGTGTGGACTTCAACTCCCAGAATTCCCCAACCAGCATTTCTGTCTGGGGAAGGCCACACATCTTAAAGTTGCTGAATTTGAAAAACACTCAGCTACCCCCTTAAAGTGCTGGAATAGAGGTGAAACAAATTCTGGGAGTGATTAAAAGCATCACGCTGGCTTCTTTCTTTCTTTCTTTCTTTCTTCCTTCCTTCCTTCCTTCCTTCCTTCCTTCCTTCCTTCCTTTCAGCAATTAAAAGCATCATGCTGGCTTCTTCCTTCCTTCCTTCCTTCCTTCCTTCCTTCCTTCCTTCCTTCCTTCCTTCCTTCCTTCCTTCCTTCCTTCCTTCCTTCCTTCCTCCCTCCCTCCCTCCCTCCCTCCCTTCCAGCAATTAAAAGCATCATGCTGGCTTCTTTCTTTCTTTCTTTCTTTCTTTCTTTCTTTCTTTCTTTCTTTCTTTCTTTCTTTCTTTCTTCTTTCTTTCTTTCTTTCTCTTTCTTCCTTCCTTCCTTCCCTCCCTCCCTCCCTCCCTCCTTTCCATTTTTCCACCTTCTTTCTTTCTCCACCTATCTCATTTGTTCTTAGTTTGGCAATGCAGTGGGTTGTCCTGTCTTCCTAAACCGAAAGGTTTTACCTCCTAAAGTGACTTTGTAAAAGGCAGAAATCCACCAGTGAAGCTTTCTGAGACCTGAACGTGAAATTGCAAAATGTTTTCCCTTTTTCCTTTCCAACTGCCGGCGTCTTTTCACGGCATCAGGCTTTGTTCTATTAAAAGAAAAGACGGTCACTATGATTTCACTGCGGTCACCAATCCTTTTCTAACTAAACGCTCCCTCAGCACTGATATCACAATATCTGGAGAAATAAATAGCTCCTGCTGCCTACTTCAGGATTATTCTGGGTGTAAAATCATTCTGGGAGGTTGCAGAGAGACAATAGATTTGTGGTTAAATGTGTGAAATAAGAACCTTGGGTTTTTTTTAAAAAAAATTCCCTCAATTCAGACGGGCTGGCTTGGCTCTTGGCAATTGATAGGCATTGTGGTTAGTGATTTCAATGCTATTCCAGTAATCTTTGATCTCATTCCTTCTCGTTTCTCTCAAGTAACTTTTTTTTTTATTTGTTTATTCTGGGCCTGGGATTTTTTTTTTCTCTTTCTAAAGGACAGCAGCAAACGTAGTTTCCCCAAAACATGTAAAACTTCATTTGGAAGAAGATAGATTAATTGTACAGATAGTTCTCGACTTGTAACTATTTGTTTAGTGACCATTTGAAATTACAGCGGCACTGAAAAAACTGATTGATGACCGTTGTTCACACTTATGACTGTTGCAGCCTCATGTGATCACAGTTCAGATGCTTGGCAACTGGCCTGTACTTACGCCAGTTAGTGTCCTGGGGTCATGTGATCACCTTTTGCAACCTCCTGACAAGACTCACTTGGCACCAGCTTAAACAACTGAGGTGATTCAGTTAAAACTATGGCAAGAAATGTTGTAAAACGGGACAAACCTCACTTAGCTCTTTTTTAGCAACAGAAATTTGGGTTGTGGTCGTAAGCCGAGGACTACTTCTCTTCATCAGTTATACTAAAATCAGTTTCTGTATTAACTCAGCAGATTTTGTTTTCTCTCCGTAGGAAAGGTAGTCATTTCTCTTAACAAAATGCAGAAAATACAACCCCATTTGTGGTGTCTGCACTTCCACGACTCCAAATGGGATTTGAGCCCAGTTTTCGTTTCTATAATGTGTGTGTGTATCCATTTTGGTCCAGCTGCCCATTTATGAGCAAATTTTTCCATCAACCTATAAAACCTTTACATTTTACAGAAACCTACAGAAACTTTTAAGATGTTTCCAGCCTCCAGGGGCAAAGAACATAATGTTCTGCCCTTGGAACACTTGGAAAACAATTTCCAAGTGTTGGTTGGAATTTTACCGCAAGCCTCATGGGTGCCATCATGAGGTCATCGCACAAGTGACATCATGATACAGATGACATCACTCATACCCACAGCACTTGTGGCAATTCTGCTAATGGAATAGAGTGCAGCTGCAATTAAGGGAGCAGCCTGCTTTAGGTTCGTGGGCCTACCGTGTTGCTCTCAGCTTTTCATTTCAGGAGAAGAAAGCAGCTGGAGACTTTAGAGCAGTGGTGGGCAATACATTTACTCAAGGAGCCACATGAGAAACTGGGACTGTTGTGGAGGACCATGTAAAGGTGCCTGGGCACGCATGCACGCACATACCTAAATTGAAAAAATGTTAGCAGCAGCCTTCAAAATAAAAAGCAATCCATGCAGGCTGGACAAGGCCAGCCAAAGGATCACATGTGGCCCAGGTCTGTTTTAGAACAATGCTTTTCAATTTGATGGGGAACTCATCAAATTTGCAGACGACACCCATCTGGCAGGAATAGCCAACACTCCAGAAGACAGGCATAGGATACAGGAGAATCTGGACAGACTTGAACACTGGGCGCTATCTAACAAAATGAAATTCAATGGTGAAAAAAGTAAGGTTCTACATTTAGGCAAGAAAAACCAAATGTACTATAGTATAGGGGGTACTTTGCTCAATAATAGTAAATGTGAGAGGGATCTCGGAGTCCTAGTGGACAATCATTTAAATATGAGCCAGCAGTGTGCTGCAGCTGCCAAAAAAGGCCAACACAGTGCTGGGCTGCATTAACAGAGGGATAGAATCAAGATCACGTGAAGTGTTAATACCACTTTACAATGCCTTGGTAAGGCCACACTTGGAATACTGCATCCAGTTTTGGTCACCACGATATAAAAAAGATGTTGAGACTCTAGAAAGAGTACAGAGAAGAGCAACAAAGATGATTAGGGGACTGGAGCCTAAAACATACAAGGAACGGTTGCTGGAATTGGGTATGTCTAGTTTAACAAAGAGAAGGACGAGGGGGGACATGATAGCAGTGTTCCAATATTTCAGGGGCTGCCACAAAGAAGAGGGAGTCAAGCTATTCTCCAAAGCACCTGAAGGCAGGACAAGAAGCAACGGGTGGAAACTAACCAAAGAGAGAAGCAACCTAGAACTAAGCAGAAACTTCCTGACAGTTAGAACAATTAACCAGTGGAACAACCTGCCTCCAGAAGCGGTGAATGCTCCAACACTGGAAGTTTTTAAGAAGAGACTGGACAGTTATTTGTCCGAAATGGTGTAGGTTTCCTGCCTGAGCAGGGGGTTGGACTTGATGACCTCCAAGGTCCCTTCCAACTTTATTATTATTATTATTATTATTATTATTATTATTATTATTATTATTATTATTATTATTATTATTATTATTATTATTACCTGGGCAACTATAAAATGGGCAGACTTCAATTTTCCAAGCCTTCTGCTGTTCTTTGCTATGAAGTTTCATTATTCAGGCACACCAACGTTGAAATTCTTATTTGCCTTCGGAGTCCAGTTCGGTTCCAGCTCTTTCCTTCTGCTTTATAAGTTGCATCGTCTCATTTCTTTCAGGCTGGAAAAGCAGCCATGCCGGCTGATCCAATCCCAACATCAACCCTGCAAGGTGGGAGCGACAAGGAGCATCTCTATAGGTAAACCGTAGGGCACTCTGCACATGGAGGAAGGTGTAGGTGCGCTGGTGGGTTTCTTTACTGCGTGCAGGCAACATTCTTTTGATTTTATTTTGCTTACCATTACGGCAGGGAAAAATATCCTGAAATATAAAAGGATGGAAATAACTGCATCAAACAGACCTTGACTAATCCCTGGGAATTTAAGCAGACTTGTTAATCTCTGGATGGGAGACCACTATGAGATCCCAACACTAAGCTAGAAGTAGACGTGGGAAAGCCTTTTTTGAAAAAGAAAAACCACACTATTTCCATGCTGTTGTCAAGATCAGCCTAAGGTCCTCAAGGCTGAAGCTTGTTAAATGGGATCCTTTATTTTCTACATAGAGGAGAAGCATCTGATGGAGATTAGGGGGTGGAAAGAACAGAGTGGAACAGGAAACCACGGGGAGGAAAAGAAATGAGGATGGTGATAATTTGCTTTGGGAAAAAGCTAGAAGTTGGAAGTCACTCCATTGCTCTGCAGGGCTGGTGTGCCTGCAGAAAGAAAGGCAGACCCTGTTTTAAGAGTTAGTGTTGTCCCTGACGGAAACAGTGAAAGCAGCTGCTGTTTCTGCTTGCTGGGCAACTGTTAGGTGGCACGACCAGAGCCGGAAGCATCCCTCTGCCCTCTTGGCAAGGCAGAAGCCTCATATTCAACATCCTGGAGGAGGGCACGCAGTCCCCCAGGCTGGCCTTTAAGCTAACAGGATATGGGGGTAGCGGACATTGCCCAGGGGATGGAGAAGAATGGCGGAGGAAGAGAAAGGAGTCTGGAGGCATTTGGCCTCCCTGGGAGCTTTGCCCAGATCCTCTGGCCTCAGTCCAGAGCTTCCATTAAGTGGAGGGATCCTATAAATAGCTGCCACCCTTTCCTCTCCCATTTTCTCCGGAGAGGCAGGCACTGCATCGCTCTCTTCAAGGTGTGGTGTCTATTCGGCCTCCCCTCCCTCCTGCCCCCAAACCCTCTCCATCCACTCATCCTCACCTCTTTGGCCTCCCACCACAGTACAGTCTGCAAGCCTCTCTCGCCCAAGACGAAGGAGGCCGTCCCTCCACCCTTCTCCTCCTCCAGCGGGGTGCTCGGAGCTGGGCTTTGCGAACTGGACCGCCTTCTCCAAGAACTCAACGCAACTCAGTTCAACATCACCGGTACGTACCTGGGTGGGTGTGGGTGTGTAGAGGGAGCGTGGTGCTTTGGATGGCTTTTCACATGCAGAAATGCTGGGCCTTGGAGTAGTAATTTTGTGACGTACACCTACCTACATTTCTCCTGGCACTTAGAATTCGCTAACGTAGACGGCTTTAGAAGAAAAAAAAATTGCTGCGGTTATAGAGAAGTTGTGGGCCGCTAACTTTGAAATAGAACTTCCATGGACGGAGGCATTTTACCTCAGAGAATTAGATATCGCAAGCCAACGTCAAGGGTCGACCTCCGGACGACCTCCTCAAAAGCCTCTTTTCTCTTTCGTCCTTTGCATGATCAGAAGTGGGCATCAAACTGGACTCTGCAGCATCACACCAAGCCAGAATACCTTATTGTTTTTGGCGCGGTGTGATGCGTGAACCCAACCATTATCATTTGTTAACCGTGATTTATGGCTTGGCGTATTGTGTGAACCCAGCCAACCCAGAGGTGGTTTTTTCAGTAAACCATCGCTAAACTAATCACGACTTTGAGTGCCAATGTTTGCTGTTGTCCAGAAAAGTGATTCTAAAAGGATGAAATCATACATTACATCTCTTTTCTTGCCTAGACTGGTGTCCTCTGGGTGTGCTGGGCTACAACCCTCATAATTTTTAGCCAGCCTAGGAACAAAATGGGCCATGAGTTATAGGAGACGTACTCCAATACATCTGGAATACATCTGGTTTACAGTGGGGGGGGGGATAAGCATCATTTTCTCCCACAGCTGCTTCAGATCCTGAAACTGAGTCTGGACTAGCTATGACCCAATAGGAATTCAAAATAAAGTGCTCTCCTTGTTCTGTAGGTTATCTTCTGGTTTGGCACTCCTTCTCTCCCCATTAGTTCTTAATTTAGCCATTACAGGTAGTCCTCAACATAACGACCATAATTGAGCCCAAAATTTCTGTTAAGTGAGACATTTGTTAAGTGAGTTTTGCCCCATTTTTATGACTTTTCTTGCCACAGTTGTTAAGTGAATCACCGCAGTTGATAAGTTGGTAACCTGGACGTTAAGTGAAATCTGGCTTCCCCATCGACTTTGCTTGTCAGAAGGTCGCAAAAGGGGGATCACATGACCCCCGGGACACAGCAGTGGTCATGAACCAGTTGCCGAGCATCTGAATTCTGATTTGGTTGCAAGTTACATTTTTCAGCGCCGTCGTAACTTTGCACAGTCACTAAACGAACTGTTGTAAGTCGAGGACTGCCTGTAGTTCTTAATTTACACATTATGTGTATGCTCTGCCTTTTCTTTGATGCTCAACTTATTATTATTATTATTATTATTAATTGGATTTTTATGCCGCTCCTCTCCAAAGGACTCGGTGGGAGTGTGATGTCACCTTCTTTTATTGTTAGCACAACAATCCTGTGGGTTAGGTCAGGCTGAGAGAACCGGATCCAAAGACATTTGATAAGCTCCGTGGTCAAATGAGAACTGAAATGGGGTCTTTTCTGACCCCCTCCAGTCTCTAGATGTTCTCAAACCTCCAGTACCAGATAAATGAATCTGGGTGGTCCTCAAACTCCCATAAATACAAGTGTGGGCTTGAGTGAAACAGCTGTCAAAACTGGCTCCAGGCTTTGCTCTTTGCTGTGATGTCTGTCGTGTTTATTTGGTGCTGGCTGGGGAATTCTGGGAGTTGAAGTCCATAGGTTTTACAGTTGCCAAGTTTGGAAAACTTATCTGTTGTAAATCGTTCTGGGCTGACATAAAGTAGAAGCACCCAAGGCTGCTTCATTTCCTAGCCCAAGTCTGTCATTTCCAAAACGGCCTAAGGCTGCCTCTCTCAGCCGGCAGCTGCCCTCCCCGCTACATCTCCAGGGGCACTTCCCGTTTGCCGGCAGATTTGCCCCACCCGCTGCAGATATATCCGCCCACCCCCCTCCGAGGCCTGACTTTTCCTTGCAATGGAGCATTTTATTCCTTCCTCCATTGGCTTCCTATGGTTTGTAGTTTCCGAAATGAGGTAAGTTTGAATTAAGAATGGAAGTTCCTTCTCTGCCCTGGGTGAAGTTGCCAGATATCAGCGCAGCAGGGGGAAGTTGCTTCTTCCTTTGGATGCATTCTGCCCAATTTTCCAAGTCTTTTTTTTAATCATGTACTCTGTATGTGTGTGTGTGTGTGTGTGTGTGTGTGTGTGTGTGTGTGTGTTTGTGCTCTCCAGATATTCTGTCATGCCTAGAAGTATGGCAGTGCTGTCCTCTGATGGCTGGGGTGTGTAACAGCACATGACTCAAAAGATTTCCCCTTTCTTTTCCTTTCCTTTCCTTTCCTTTCCTTTCCTTTCCTTTCCTTTCCTTTCCTTTCCTTTCCTTTCCTTTCCCCTCCTTTCCTCTCCTCTCCTTTCCTCTCCTTTCCTCTCCCCTCTCCTCTCCCCTCCCCTCCCCTCCCCTCCCCTCTCCTTTCCTCTCCTCTCCTCTCCTCTCCTCTCCTCTCCTCTTCTTTCCTCTCCTCTCCTCTCCTCTCCTCTCCTCTCCTCTCCTCTCCTCTCCTCTCCTCTCCTCTCCTCTCATCTCCTTTCCTCTCCCCTTCCCTTCCCTCCCCTCCCCTCCCCTCCCCTCCCCTCTCCTCTCCTCTCCTTTCCTTTCCTTTCCTTTCCTTTCCTTTCCTTTCCTTTCCTTTCCTTTCCTTTCCTTTCCTTTCCTTTCCTTTCCTTTCCTTTCCTTTCCTTTCTCCCCAGATGAAATAATGTCCCAATTCCCATCCAGCAAAAGTCCTGCTGCAGACAAGGACAAAGAGAGATTAGACGATTCGACAGACGGTACTTCTCTATCCCGGTAAGTGGCACATACATGGGAGAAGCTGAGGTAGAATTTGCCACTCTTCCTAAAGTGGTCTGAAAAACATCGTTTTTGATGCACCAAATCTATATACTAACTAAAGTTCTTTGTCACGATAGGTAATTAGTATTCCCATTTTATAACCTGTGAATGTGGCCACTTTAAGATTCCCCATGCTGGCTGAGGAATTCTGGGAGTTGGAGTCTACCCATCTTAATAGCCAAGCTTGAGAAACACTCACTTAGAGAATCAAGAGATCAAAATTATCCACTGCTGAAGTGGAATACATTACCACACCTAGCATATTAGAAGCGTTCCTCCTTTGAGATTATAAAAAGGATAATTTTTCAAGGAAAAGATTTTTCTACCATAGGAAATAGGATGGAAAGATTCTTCTCCGTTAGAGAGATTCTTAAGATTCAGTCATTTACAGCAGGATTTGCAGTTAGTTACCAGAGTGAGGATATAGGCATGTAACCCCATCTATTTTTACACCTTTTCAAATGGCTGTTCTTATCACAGGTCAACAATGTCTCCATCTGTCAAGCCAACGGCCACCTCAGCAACTCTGGAGCTCGACAAGCTCATGGCTTCCCTGTCGGATTTCCGTGTCCAGAGCAATGTAAGCCTGCTGGTCAGAAAAGCCCTAGGGCTGGAGACGAAGGGGAACCAGGGGTTTTCAGTATTGTTTAGGGTTGGATCACAGTATTGTGATGTAAGTGTAGATATTTGAGTACCAATAGAAGAAAATACGTATAGGTCAAGGTCGAACCGTGGGAAACCTTGGTGCCCTCTGAGCTTGGTGGTTTACTTGCAGACGTTTCATTACCAAACTAAGTAACATCATCAGTGCCATTAGAGAGTGGCAGAGAGAGTAGAGCAGCGGTTCTCAACCTTTTCTGGGGCTCGACCCTGACCCGCATTGCGCGTGCGCGGCGCGACAGCCCGCATCGCGCTGTGCGCGGCGCAACGGCCCGCATCGCAATAGGGGAAAAAAATGGCCGACCAAAAAAAAATGGCGGACTGCAATGCTTGGCGACCCCCGTGAAATGGTCGTTCGACCCCCAAATGGGGTTTGAGAACCGCTGGAGTAGAGAGAGAAAATCCCACACCCTGCTAGCATTGAGGATCTAGTATGGTAATGAAACGTCTACAAGAAAACCACTAAGCTCAGAGAGGACCAAGGACCCCACAGATATTTGTCTGAAATAGTATAGGGTTTCCTGCCTGAGCAGGGGGTTGGACTAGATGACCTCCAAGGTCCCTTCCATCATCATCATCATCATCATCATTATTATTATTATTATGGATCATCGCACAGTCAGCCAGATGTTCAGAGGATTGGCATTTTGTCTACCTATTGAGTCCTTACCAAGGACCTGGGATAGGCAGATGTGGATGTTTGATGGTATTACAGATATTGTTGCAGGATGGAAGCGGTTCCTAGTAAGGCTGCCTTTTGCAATTGACTAATGGCGAATTTGTCAATGCCGATGGTGTTCAAGTGGTGCTCCAGTTGTTTCGGGATTGCACCCTAGGCGCCTATTACTATTGGTACTACCCTTGCTTGCTTTTGCCACAGTCTTTCTATTTCTATTTGTAGGTCTTTGTATTTTGTTACCTTCTCCAGTTCTTTCTCATCTATTCTGCTGTCTCCAGGCACTGCCACGTCCACTATCCAGACTTTTTTGTCTTTCTTATTGACAATTTTTGTTGTTGTTGTTATTATTATTATTATTATTATTTATTTGAGTATATTCTGCAAACCATGGATTTGCTTTTTAAAAAGTAGGTCAGTCTTAGTTGCAAGGAAAGGCAGAAGAGAGTGTGATAAACTATAGAAGCTTTATGTGCACGATTGCATGTGTGTCCGTGCATGCCTGTGTATTTCCCTACAGATAGAAATTTTGGGGAAGGTTCAATATCCTGCACCGTTTCCTCCACATACGCATAATTTCTACAGATGAGGCAGAAAGATTAGGTTTGCCTAAATTAAACTAAATGGCATGAGTAGTTGGATTTAGAACAAAAGTCAGCCTCTTTCTACATGCATATGCACACGCACAGACACATGCACACACACAAACGAACACGCACCAGGTCTGCTTCCAGCTGCTTCCTCAGAATGTAATGGCTCTCGATGCCCTCAGAATCTTTTTTCCTGAAATATAACTACTTGAAAGTTCTTTTTTCTTTAAAAAAAAATGGTTGACGATTCTCTGGCCAATTTTTGAGCCGCGAGTTTACTCGGAGAACTTAGATCAGCAGTTCTCAACCTGTGGGTCGCGACCCCATTTGGGGTCGAACAACCATTTCACGGGGGTTGCCAAGCACTGCAGTCCGCCATATTTTTTTTTTGGTCGGCCATTTTTTTTTGGTCGGCCATTTTTTTTCGCTATCGCGATGCGGGCCGTCGCGCCATGCATGCGCGATGCGCCCCATCACGCTGCGCATGCGCGATGTGGGCCATCGCGCCGCGCATGCGCAGTGCAGGCCCGCCATTTTTTTTTGGGTCGGCCATTTTTTTTTTGGTCGGCCATTTTTTTTTCGCTATCGCGATGCGGGCCGTCACGCCGTGCATGCGCGATGCGGGCCCGCCATTTTTTTTTTTGCACGATGCGGGCCGGGGTCGAGCCCCGGAAAAGGTTGAGAACCGCTGACTTAGATGTTTGTATCCTTTTTTTTTTCTTTTTTTTTCAGCCATGCCAGGCACCGTCCTAACTTTATTTGATCAGACCATACAGGTAGTTCTCGACTTGCGACTACAATGGAGCCCCCAGTTTCGGTCGTTAGGGGAGAAATTTGTTAAGGGAGGTTTGCCCCATTCCGCGACCTTTCTCGCCTCATTTGTGAAGTGAATCGCTGCAGCTGTTAAGTTAGTAACCTGGTTTGTTAAGTGAATCTGACTTTCCCATTGACTTTGGTGGTCTGAAGGTCAGAAAAGGGAGTCACATGACCCCGGGACGCTGCAACCGTCATAAATATGAACCAGCTGCCAAGCCTCTGAATTTTGATCACGTGACCGTGGGGTTGCTGCAACGACCATAAGTGTGAAAAACGGTCATAAGTCACTTTTTTCAGTGCCGTTGTAACTTTGAGCGGTGACTAAATGAACTGTTGTAAGTCGAGGACTACCTGTATTGTAAATTCATAGCACATCCTTTTCACATAACCCAAAAGAAAGCAATTCTCTTAAATGTTTCTGGAGATCGGCTCTGGAGCCTTGCTCCAAATAAAAGAAATAGCAATGGAAGATACTCGTCATAGGTCAGGGGTAGGCAACCTTGGCTCTTTTATGACTCGTGGACTTCAACTCCCAGAATTCCTGAGCCAGCTATGGGAGGTGAAGTCCATGAGTCATAAAAGAGCCAAGGTTGCCTACCCGTGTCATAGGTGATTCATAGCTGCCTTATGTTTCCTAAATCTCTAGCTTCCGGGAGTCTCTGTCCCCACCACGACTACCACGACCGCAACCACGGTTCCACCAGCACCTGCTCCCACCCAAGTGCCCTCAGCTCAGCAGTCGGTGGTGTCATCTGTCTGCCCAGGCCCTACTGCGGTGTCTCCCCAGATGTCCCCAGGCCAGCCCAGTGGGAACCTGGATAGCATGCTGGTGATGCTGGAGTCGGATCTCAGCCGCCAAGGCATTTCCACCACAGCCAAGGGCCTGTGTGCGTCCTGTCAAAAACCCATCGCTGGGCAGGTCAGCATCATCTTCTATGTTGGTCAGACACATCTGGGTAGATCTGGTGGGAAATCAGGATGAATCAACATCACATCTGGAATTAAGTAGACATTTGTCTGCCAAACTTTTTCCCTTCTTTTTTTTTTCTTTTTTCCAATTTGTGACATCGTATTAGATTATAGAATAAAATACAAAAACACAAAAGCAAATAGTAGGACCCAGTGGGGAGGGAGAAGGGAAAGAAAGGGATCTTGGGGTTTTGGTGGACAGCTCGATGAAGATGTCAACCCAATGCGCAGTAGCAGTAAAAAAAGCAAATTCCATGCTTGGCATGATTAGGAAGGGAATCGAAAATAAGTCAGCAAGTGTTGTATTGCCTCTGTACAAATCGATGGTGAGACCACACTTGGAGTACTGTGTACAGTTCTGGTCACCGCACCTCAAGAAGGATATAATGGAACTGGAAAAGGTGCAAAAAAGGGCAACAAGAATGATCATGGAAATGGAGCGCCTCCCTTATGAAACCAGATTGCAACGCCTTGGTCTCTTCAGCCTTGAAAGATGGCGTTTAAGGGGTGACTTGATCGAAGTGTATAAAATCATGCATGGGATAGAAAAGGTGGATAGAGAAAAATTCTTTTCTCTATCACACAATACCAGGACAAGGGGCCACTCCCTAAAGCTCGTAGGTAAGAAAGTGAGGACAAATAAAGGGAAATATTTCTTCACCCAGAGGGTCGTTGATTTATGGAATTCACTTCCTGAAGGGGTCGTGACAGCTGTCAGCCTTGACAGCTTCAAGGCAGGGTTAGATAGATTCATGGATGCCAAGTGTATCGGTGGTTATTAAAACGGATGTCCATGTGCCGCCTCTATGTTGGTTGAGGCAGGCAGGATTCCCTTGAGTACCATTTGTTGGGGGTCAAGGGAAAGGGAGGGGTTTGCCTTCTCTTTCTGCTCAAGATCCCCATGTACAATTGGTGGGCCACTGTGTGACCCAGAATGCTGGATTCGATGGGCTTTGGCCTGATTCAGCATGGCTCTTCTTATTTTCTTATGAAAAGTCAAGGGGAGAAGGGAAAAAGAGAAGGCACTAACTTCCTCTGGGGCAGTAGAATAAAGCATTAACACCGAACCTCGACTTTTTACGTTTCCCTAATAGTATAAACTATTTCTATCACGAAAAATCAATCGAATCAGTAAAACCCCAAAGCAAAGTTTCATATTTTTTCCCACCTCAAGCACAAAATCCAGAAGCGGTCTCCAAGTAGAAACAAAAGTACTTATATTATTTTCTTTCATCCAAATGGTCAGTTTAGCCATCTCTGCCAACTCCATCAGCTTCGGTAGCCAGACCTTTCCCCTTCTTGTAAGTTTTTAACTGCTATGGAATCCTTCTCCACCTTTCCTGTCCTTCTGAATTATCATGGAAGGCTGAAGAAGAAATTGCTGATTCTTCCTATTGCTGTAATTCTTTAACTTTAGCTTTAAGTTTAAGGCTAGGCTTACATTTAGAGTTGCTGCGTGCTCTGATTTGAACCTTTAAAGACATTTCAGAACTGGAAAGGCCCAGGAGATGAGCGCACTTTAGCAGGGGCTCGGCCAACCCAGTCTTGAACCCATTAACAGCTGGACCTGCAGAAAAGGCCAAATTAGTTTAGTTTAAAGCAGGGCTTTTCAACCTTTTCACCCATTGTACCACTTTTAGGATAGGGCAATATCCGAGTACCATCAGTTACCTAGCAAGGTGTCAAAAACCTGATAACCAAAAAAAAAAAAAAAGTGATAAAGTACAGGTAGTCCTCAACTTACAACAGTTCGCTTAATGACTGTTCGAAGTTAAAATGGCACTGAAAAAGTGCCCCCCAAGCCACAGCTGAGCAAGACACCTGCTTGCCCACCCGGCGGAGCTCTTCCTCCTGTCCGAGGTTTTCATTGTTGTGAGCATTTCTGTTGAGGATTGGCAGCGAGGGGGGTGGGTGTTTGGTTTTTATTCCCCCCCCCCCGTCTGCTGGGTGGCTGCAGCAGGTTTTGGTCACTTCACATGACCCTGGGCCACTGTGACCATCATAAATATAAATCAGTTGCCAATCATCTGAATGTAAATCACAAGACCCTGGAGATGCTGCAACATTCCAGCTGATCGGCTTCTTCTGGGCTCAGCAGAAGCGCCAGGATCAGCGCTGAGCTCCAGCTGAAGCCTGGCGTTGATCCTGGCGCTTCCGCTGAGCCCTGACAGCCCTGCAGCTCTGGCCATCTCTCGCTCAGGCTTGTGTGGTGTTGCCACCGGTTCAGCTCATTCCCCTCCCCGGCTACCACTTTTCTACGATGGTCGTGTACCACCTGCCAGGTGCCAATGTACCACAGGTGGTACCCGTACCACTGCTTGAAAAGCCCTGGTTTAAAGGATCAGTTTAGTCTCCTCCCCCAATTCCCTCTTGGTCTTTTGCAAACCAGCTTGTTTGGCTACTTTATGGTTCAGTTCCTTATGTGAATCCAGGAAATGGGTTGATCCAGGAACTGACCACGTTGGTAATTGAATTCCACAGTGTGCAGAAGAATCTCTGGAACATTCTGCCCCTCAGGATGAGATGTTCCCACCATCTTTGCCCTCTGAAAGAGTCTCGGAACCGGGCCCCAAAGCGGGTGTTCCCCATTGGACTAGGAAGATCTCTTCTCCACCCTGTAATATTCTGAGTTTTTTTAAAAAAATACGTTTTTTTTACCTAATCATCTTAATATTTGGTAAACATGTTGTCTGGGTTTATATTTAAAAAACAATAACAATTAGTTTCTATAATTCTATAGTCCACGTAGTAGCTTTGCTTGATGTTCTCTTCTTCCAAAAATGTTCTCTTTTCCCATCCTTGAATTAATACAATTCTTATTATTTGGATAAACAGTTAAATATAGACATTTTTTTCTAATATTTCTGCAAATAATAACCACACTGATGGAAATCTTCTTTTCTAACTGATCGTCTTGATTGCCTTATCATAGATCCTGTTTAAAATTCTTATTTAAATTTGTTTCCCCCACAATATTCAAAACATTCTTACTGGTTAAGATTTTCATTACACTTAAGCATTTAAGTCTTTTTCCTCATACAGGCCATCCCAACACTTTTACATTTCTCATATCTTAAAAAAAAGGAATTTTTTTTTTTAAAAAAGAAAATATTCTGAGTTTTAACCCATTTAATCTTTGTTCATTTTAATATTTAATGTTTTGTGCTTTTGCTTTTATGATGTAAGCCGCCCAGAGTTGCTTGACAGTGGGGCAGGTGCCATATAAATTTAATAAATAAAATAAAAAACAAATAAACTGCTGTCCGTGGAAGAATAGCGGAGCAAGAGACTTTTGGGAGCAGAGGTCTTTCATATAGAGACAGTTTGATCTAGTGGTTAGGGTGCTGGCCTAGAAACCAGGAGATGGTGAATTCTAGTCCCGCCTTAGCTGTGAAAGCCAGCTGGGTGACTTTGGGCCAGTCCCCAGGAGACAGTGAGTTCTAGTCCACCTTGGGCTTGAAAGCGAGCTGGGTGTCTTTGGGCCTGTCAGTCTCCCTCAGCCCAGCCCACCTCGCAGGGTTGTTGTGGGGAAAATAGTAGGGAGGAAGGTATGTTGGATATGTTCACCGCCTTGAATGATTTGTAAAAATAATAAAAGTGGGATATTAAATAAATAAATAAATACAGGTAGTCCTCAACGTACGACCACAATTGAGCCCAAAATTTCCATCGCTAAGTGAGGTATTTGTTCAGTGAGTTTTGCCCCATTTTACGACCCTTCTTGCCAGAGTTGTTACGCGAATCACCGTCGTTGTTAAATTAGTAACACGGCTGTTAAGTGAATCTGGCTTCTTCACTGACTTTGCTTGTCCGAAGGTCGCAAAAGGGGAACACACGATCTTGGGAGACTGCAACCGTCATAAATACGAATGAGTGGCCAAGCGTCCAAATTTTGATCGTGTCAAAAATGGGGAGGAAGGCAATGGTCGTTAAGTGTGAAACAACGGTCATCAGTTACGCTTTTCAATGCCGTTGTAAGTTCGGATAGTCACCAAATGAACTGTTGTGAGTCGAGGACGGCCTGTAACGTCGCCGTTGGATGGAGAACGTGCCGGTTGTTGACGTGGCCTTCTTTCATTTTTTTCCTCGTCCAGGTGGTGACCGCCCTGGGGAGCACCTGGCACCCGGAGCACTTTGTCTGTACCTACTGCCAGAAGGAGATGGGGGGCAGCAACTTTTTTGAGAAGGACGGTGCCCCCTACTGCGAGAGAGATTACTTCCAGCTCTTCTCTCCCCGCTGCGGATTCTGCAACGAACCCATCCTGGATGTGAGGGGTTTTTTTCCTTCCTTCTGCGTGAAAACGTGTGATGCACTTTTGAGCCACTGCTGTGTGATCTGTGTGGTTTTTCTGAAGGTCCAATCCTGAATGCGAATTTTGGGGATCTGTTCATTCATTTCACCATTTTTCTCCTCAGCAGCCTGAGCGCCGGATAGTGGTAGAGGTGCCTCAGTGCACTTTCCCTTTTTATTTCAAAGCTGTTATGAGGGTCTTTCCTGTCTTTCATGTTCCGATAGGGTTAGAAATCAAATTAGGAGCGTTGTGCGTTGTGTTATTTGCAGGATAAACTCCTGCAACTTTCAGTGCCTGAATCATAGCATGAATTGCCTCTGTACAAATCGATGGTGAGACCACACTTGGAGTACTGTGTACAGTTCTGGTCACCGCACCTCAAGAAGGATATAATGGAACTGGAAAAGGTGCAAAAAAGGGCAACAAGAATGATCAAGGAAATGGAGCGCCTCCCTTATGAAACCAGATTGCAACGCCTTGGTCTCTTCAGCCTTGAAAGACGGCGTTTAAGGGGTGACTTGATCGAAGTGTATAAAATCATGCATGGGATAGAAAAGGTGGATAGAGAAAAATTCTTTTCTCTATCACACCATACCAGGACAAGGGGGCACTCCCTAAAGCTCGTAGGTAAGAAAGTGAGGACAAATAAAGGGAAATATTTCTTCACCCAGAGGGTCGTTGATTTATGGAATTCACTTCCTGAAGGGATCGTGACAGCTGTCAGCCTTGACAGCTTCAAGGCAGGGCTAGACAGATTCATGGATGCCAAGTGTATCGGTGGTTATTAAAACGGATGTCCATGTGCCGCCTCTATGTTGGTTGAGGCAGGCAGGATTCCCTTGAGTACCATTTGTTTGGGGGTCAAGGGAAAGGGAGTGTTTTGCCTTCTCTTTCTGCTCAAGATCCCCATGTACAATTGGTGGGCCACTGCGTGACACAGAATGCTGGACTCGATGGGCTTTGGCCTGATTCAGCACGGCTCTTCTTATGTTCTTATGTTCTTATGTACAGTGGTCTTTGGCTTATGACCATAACTGAGCCCAGAATGAGTTGTAAAATTGTCATGATCATTAAGTGGGTCACCACCTGATCGTGGAATGGGACAATTTGCCAGAGCCAACTTACTACGAGACACCTCACCATGGGGCAATTCAACAACTCAATTTAATTATTTAAAATAATTAAAAAGTATTTGAATTTGTTGTCGTTCACATTTTATTTTGTCCCTCCTTTGGCATCCGTTCTTTAATGATTCTATTCCACCATTTTGGGATATTAGGGTAACTCCTGCCCCGTGGCCAGTTGTCCTGCGTCCAGTTGGCTGCAGTGATTTGACCTCCACCTACCTGACTGTACCTGATTTTTCCATCTTTTTTGCGACGGCCGTTAAGCCGACTCTGTGGCGTCAAGCAAGCACCACAGGTTTTTAAGCAAACTCATTTTCTTCCATGGGCGTTTTTTGCCAGAAACTGGAAGTGAAAATGCCAGCAACCAGCGAACAATAGCATTGCAATTAAAAAACTTTGCTGGAACGATTGACGGGGAGCTATGATACAACAGGAATTGGTTGAAACATAGGAGGGCAAAAAAAAGGGTTGAGCAACTTAAGAAACCCTGGGAAATGCAGAGCAGCAATAACCATGTTTAGCGCATTTTTGACAAAGTGGTTTTTTCCCCCCCCTTCCTTCTTCGGCCTTCCTGTGGTCCATTCAGAAAATGGTAACAGCGCTGGATAAGAATTGGCACCCGGAGCACTTTTGCTGCGTCCAGTGTGGGCGGCCCTTCGGGGAGGAAGGTCAGTACAGTAGCTGGCAGGGAAAGATTTTTGATTTTTACCAGTTCCATCCTGTTTGGGACTCCTCGGATGTACCTTTCAATGGGGTTCAAACTTTTTTTGCCCGGAATTGACCTCACATGAGTTACAGGTAGTCCTTGACTTACAACTTGTTGCTTAGAGACTGTTTGAAGTTACATCCAACCTAAGAAAGAGTCCCTTCTGTGGTCACATGACCAAGCTTTGGGAGCTCATTCGTGCGGCTTTGACAATTGCACCATCCCACGGTCATGTGATCGTGTTTTACAATGGTTTTGGTGAAAACTGGTAGTTAATTCTGGTTTCCGGCAAAACTGTGTGCCATAATGAACTGTTGGTTCGCTTAGTGCAGCGGTTCTCAACCTGTGGGTCGTGACCCCATTTGGGGTCGAACGACCATTTCACGGGGGTCGCCAAACACCGCAGTCCGCCATTTTTTTTGGTCGGCCATTTTTTCCCCTTTGCGATGCGGGCCGTCGCGCATGCGCAATGTGGGCCCGCCATTTTAAATTTTTTTTTGGTCGGCCATTTTTTTTTTGGTCAGCCATTTTTTTGGGGGGTCGGCCATTTTTTTCCCCTTTGCGATGCGGGCCGCCGCGTATGCACGATGCGGGCCCGCCATTTTTTTATTTTGGCCGGCCATTTTTTTTGGTCGGCCATTTTTTTCCCTTTGCGATGCGGGGCGCTGCGCATGCGCGATGCGGGCCGGGGTTGAGCCCTGGAAAAGGCTGGCTTAGTGACTGCGCATTCGTTTCAGTTTGCATAATGGTCCTGTGTGGAGGACTGCCTGAGGTAGTTCTTGACGTATGACCACAGTCGAACCCAAAATGTATGTTGCTAACCAAGACAGTTGTTCAGCGAGTTTGGCCCCATTTTATGACCTTTCTTGACACAGTTGTTAAGTGAATCACTGCAGTTGTTAAGTTAGTAAACACTGTGGTAAAATGAATCTGGCTTCCCTCAGGTCGCAAAAGGTGATCCACACGAGCCCGGGACACTGTGACCATCCTAAATATGAACCAGTTGCCAAGCATCCGAATTTTGATCAGGTGACCATGGGGATGCCTCAATGGTCGTAAGTGTGAAAAGCGGTCCTAAGTCACTTTTTTCAGTGCCGTTGTAACTTTGAACAGTCATTAAATGAATGGTTGTAAGTCGAGGAGTTCCTGGAACGGCATGTGGGAATGACCTTGGGACACAGAAGCTGGCTAGGGCTAGGGTAGGCAACCTTGGCTCTTTTATGACTCGTGGACTTCAACTCCCAGAATTCCTGAGCCCGTATGGCTCAGCTTGGAAACTCTCCCTTTACCCTCAGCATGGCTGGCTCAGGAATTCTGGGAGTTGAAGTCCACGAGTCATAAAAGAGCCAAAGTGGCCTACCCCTGGTCTAGGCCTAGGCCGCTTTATGACTCGTGGACTTCAACTCCCAGAATTCCTGAGCCAACATGGCTCAGCTTGGAAACTCCCCCTTTCCCCTCAGCATGGCTGGCTCAGGAATTCTGGGAGTTGAAGTCCACGAGTCATAAAAGAGCCAAGGTGGCCTACCCCTGGCCTAGGGAATGATCAGGTAAGAAAGGTGGAGCTGTGTAACAGGCAGAGAAAGAAAATCCTTACCATCCTGTAAAAAGAGACAGCGGGAGATCTGTAGTCTTCGGAGTTGCAAGATTCTATTAATGTGGTCTTGCGATGATGTAGAATCGGCTTGTTTGGTTGTGTTTTTTGTCTTGATCTCACCTGAGAAGGCTGACATAAGGTGGATGTGTCCACTAAATCATGGCCAAGTCTTTTTTTTTTTAATGCCAGAGGATAAAGTTTATTGTTTTTATGCTCCAAAGGTCATAGGGAGAATGGTAGAGATGGGATGATGTCATGGAGAAGGTTTGGTACAATGCACGACCGGGTAATCATCTTTTTGACATGCAACGCAAATGTGCAATTGAGCACTGTGGTGCTTGTTGGCCTTCATGGACTGCTGGTTGCCCACAAAACCAGTCTTCCCAATCAAGGTCTCCTCAAAATTTTTGAATTTCACTTCCTGTAGTCCCCACCCAACAGGCTGCCTGTTCTATGTCTTGAGGTCCAGCTCAGTTGGAGGGCTCCAGGTTGGAGAAAGTTGTGTCCGTAACTAAATTTTCACAGCTTCCACAATGCAAAAGAATTCTGAATTGGGCCTCCTGCAGTACTACTGATTCACCTTAGGTGGCTGCTGAGCTGCTCCATTTTTGGTCCCTTCCATATTGACTCTCTGTCTCACCCTGCAGGCTTTCACGAGAAAGATGGGAAGCAGTATTGTCGCCAGGACTTTTATGAGCTCTTCTCCACTCGCTGTCAAGGGTGCAGCCAGGCCATCTTGGAGAATTACATCTCGGCTCTCAATGCCTTGTGGCACCCAGAATGTTTTGTTTGCAGGGTAAGCACCAGCTCTGGGCCGGGGTTGTGTTGCGTGTGGTCTTGTCCGGAGGTCCGGAAAGCCAATGACGAGAAATGGCTTTTCCAAAGGAGAAAATACAGTTCTTTTGCTGAAAATGAAACTGCTAGGCTGCCGTTCTCCTCTTAAGTCTTATTGCCTTAGTTTTAATTTTGCCTTGGTTATGACCAAGAGGGAAATTCTCCATGGGGGGAGAATTGGTTGGTATCTCTACCTGTGGCTTTCCGTAGCAAAGATGATGGATGTGGCTGAGGAGAAGAACAGTGTTGCAATGTTGACCCTACTTGCATTTGCAAGATGAAGAAGACAACAGATCACTGTGAGCTCCTGAATGCAACTTAACAGAACAAGAGTTGAAAGGGACCTTGGAAGTCTTTTAGTCCACCCTCTTGCTGAAGCAGGAAACCCTATATCATTTCAGACAAATGGTTATCCAGTCTCTTTAAAAACCTTCAGTGTTAGGATTTAAGGGCATTGATATGGGAGCCTGCTTGGCATAATAAAGAAAGCCAGAGTTAGATTTTAAAATAGGATTTAAAAATTCATTTGAGGGTTAAGCAACTTTTCTTTTAGAGATTTTGACTGATCTTAAGAGATATTTATTGACTGATTTAATATTTAGGATTCAGATTTATAATGGAAATTAAAACAATTTGTTAGATTATAGCCTTAATGGTTATAGGGAAATGGATTTGTAACAATGAAAGATAGGTTATTGGTATATGAGGAGTTATTAGGATGAGAAATAGAATATATTGATGAATAAAGAAAGAATTTAAATTTTGGAATAATATTTGTATTTTAGTCACGAGAATTAGTTTATAATGAAATGAGGGAAACTAAACCTATCCGAATTATAAATAATGGTTATAAAAGGCTAAATTGGAATATGATAACTGGAATTAAATAAAACCTAAAACAGGACTTTATTGATAAATATATAGATTGATTAAACTTTAGCTAGAAATGTACTAATATGAATGTGATATAATACCTAAGGGAAATAGAGAGGGAACCTTTATTGATGTAAACTGAGATATCTATGTATCACTCTGTTATTGGATTATTGATTACCCTATCACCACGCTGCTTAATTACCTGGTTGTTAAAATTTGAAAAAATCAATAAAATTTGTTTAAAAAAAATCTCCAGTGTTGAAGCTCCCACAATTTCTGGAGGCCACCTTAGGATTTTATTTATTACATTTCTTTTAACTTAGCAAAATAGCTGAACCCCTTTGTGCCAATTTTGACATAGGGGGAATGTGGTTCCTTCAAGAACCTTCACTTCAGAACTCATATGCCTGTTAAAGGCAGGATAGAGACCTAGCACATCTGGATCTGCTCAATGACAGAGCCTTGAGACAGCTGTGAGCCTAAATCTCGATACATAATGGCGTCTAAACCAGAAGGTATGGCACAATTTTTTTAAAAAAATGCCATTGGGCAGAAGTGAACTCTCAGTAAGAGGTTCCTAGGCTGAATTGAGGAAAGCTAAAAGACAAGAAAATTTTTTTGTAATAAACAGAAGATCTACCCAAATTACGAAAACCAGTTAAGATGTTTACTAAACAAAAATTAAGTTAAAAACAAATAAGGAGTTTCATATGGGTCTACGTGGCAGGATCCAGGGATTCTTGACAAATCCCAGCATTTCTCATCTTCTAAAAAAATTCAGCCTAAAAATAACTTCTGGTCAAACCTTGCTCGGAGACAATTGAATCCCATGGATTGTGAACCAGCCCAGCTTGATTGCATGGTTTTCCCATCTGCTACCTGCCAGAGGGGCCAGACTTCAAGCCTCCCCTGGCTGGGGAAATGAATTGTATGCCAACAAGACCCAGATGGGGAGAGGTGTGTGCAGGAAAAAGCCTGTGCACCGAGTCAGGATTGTGTGCGATTTTGCCCAGAGTGCAGGAATACTATTGGAAGGAAATGTAATTTTGTAGACCCCCATGGAGTTACAGTTTGCCTTTGACTTTTGACCACAGTTAGCATCAGAAATTTAGAATTTCCATTGCTAAGCAAGCTTTTAAGTGAAGTGCACAGCTGTTAAGTGGGTTAGCTTCCCCCACTGCCTCTGTATGTTGGAAGTCAGCTGGAATGGTGATCCCAGGATGCTGCGACCATCCTCAATACAAGCGCACAAATTTTGATCCCGTGACCATGGGGATGCTGTGACGGTCCTAAGAGCGAGGACTGATTGTAAGTCCCTTTTTTTTCAGCGTGGCTTTTAACTCCAGTCACTAAATGAATGGTTGTAAGTTGAGGAGGACTACCTGTCTAGGTGGCCTTCTTTAATCTCTCCGGGTTTTGTTCCTCTGTTCTAGGAATGCTACACCCCGTTCATGAATGGCAGCTTCTTCGAGCACAGCGGGCGCCCGTTCTGCGAAATCCATTACCACAAGCAACGCGGCTCGCTCTGTTCCGGCTGCGAGAAACCCATCACCGGCCGTTGCATTACCGCCATGGGCCGGAAGTTCCACCCGGAGCATTTTGTCTGCGCCTTCTGTCTCAAGCAGCTGAACAAAGGCACCTTCAAGGAGCAGAACGAGAAGCCCTATTGCCACCCCTGCTTTATCAAGCTCTTCGGGTGACTGGGAGGGGCCCTGGCCTTGCTGTGGTCAGGCCATGCCTCCTGCGGGCGTGGGAAAGGGGGAGGGCCCACCGTCGGCTTTTGAACAAGCCACGCCCACTACCACACATTTTGAAAAACACCTGTGCCTTAAGGGGCTCCACCCCCTCATCCTGGGAGCCCATCCACCATTGCCAAAAACCACACCTGTAGATCAGAGCTTCTCGCAAGCAAGCAATGAAGGAAGCAAGATGGATCTGCTCCTCCCACTCTTTTCAGGAGCCAGGCCTCTGTTCCCTCACAAGCAGCCAAGAGTTATCTCCCACTCCATCCCAGGCTACTTTTAAGCCACCTTCCCCCCCACCCCCCAGCACCAGCACCTCTGACAGGAGGCATTGCCTTAAGCCACATCCCCAAGGTGAGGCCCTCAGGAGACCAGGATGTGATGCAACCACACCTTTGTCTATGAAGATTCTCAGTCATCCAGGTGATGAAAAAGCACCTTTGGGACAACCACATCTCTGGTGTCTTTACCTGTAGACCCAGTTTGGGGGCCCTGCCTTACAAATCAAGTCCAATGTTCTTTGGAACATCTGAATATTCCTGTCCTGATATTTAATTTGTGGAGAGCAATGGCTCCATCCAGATCTACCTGAAAGTAATCCTCCACCTCCAAATTCATTCTGTTGTAACCAAAGATCAACGGTAACTTTTTAGCCGATCTCTATTTTGATCGTGTACGAATACAGAACTGCGACCATCCAAACTTTGTTAAAAACTACAACTCCCAGAAGCGCCTGCCAATGGAAAGAGATGCTACGGAGAGACTTAGGAACACCTGGGCCTTTCCAACTTAGTTTAGGGTTGAGCTTTGATGCGTTGGGTGGGTCCTTTGTGAGCCTGGATAGGGGGGACAGGAATGCCAATATTTCTAAGGAAGTTGATGGCACGAGGGCCTTTATCAACAGTGGAGAGAACGGCAAAACACACATGGTTGTGGGGTGCTGCAGTTTATGGATTTGCATCAGATACCAGGATGCAAGTTTTGCATTGACCCTGGGCATGTTATTTTTGTCTCCCTCCAGCCTGTTGTGGCGGTCTATAGTTTATAGCCTGCTGGAGTTCTTGAAGGAGCTTTTGATAAGGGACCAGCTAATATGGAAAAACAACCCCCCTCCTGTCTTCAGGTTTTTTTTCCTTGAAAACAAAATGCCACAAATGACAATCTTTTATTTAAAATAAATTGCCATGGAGAAAGCAGGGAAGGAGAATATGTCAAAGCTCGTCATTAGGCCGCATCAAGGCCATTTTTTTATCTGTGTAAACCCCCATGGCAGCTTTTATGATAATGCGACTTGGCTGGGATGAAAGGGCATGGGCCCTTCCTTCTGCCACTCAGTTTTTTTATGCCAACTTTTTACCTGCTCACTGCTGTATTATATAATAAAATTCACTTAATTAAAAAAAAGACATTAGGTCACTTGCTTTTGTGGAGAGACTAACATTTGGACCCCCCCCCCAAGTATCTCAGCAAGCTGAGGTAAAGTTTACTGTGTTTTAAGCTGACAGTCTCTTTTTAAGCTTCGGAAAGCTGAAGGGCCTTATTTTCACTTTAGTCCCTTATTTAATGTGCAGTGATTTGACTAACACTGTACCTAAAAGAATAATTATTAGGCTGTTGTGTGGGCAACTTTTTGATCGGGGACTCTTTGGGGAAGTCCAGGGTGCATATTTATAACACAAAGTGTGTGGGCTAGAGTCAAAGAGATGGGCAAATCATATATATTTCAAATATTACACAGAAAAAATATTAGTCATTTATTTCTGCAGTTGACTAGTACTGCACCTGAAAGAATAATATTAGCTTGTGGTGTGGACAATACTTTGTTCATCAGGGACCACCGTTTATCAACCATGGCAATTTTAAGCCATGTGGACTTCAACTCCCAGAATTCCTCAATGCTCACTGGGAATTTCTGGGAATTGAAGTTCAAACAGCTTAAAGTCAAGATTGAGAAACACTGTCAGGCATTATCTGGAGGAAGTGCAGAGCATGTGATTATAACAAAGCGTGTGGGTAGAATCAAAGGGATGGGCAAATTGTATATTCCTCTAATATTAAGAGAAAGACTAAAAAGAGCATCTATTTCTGCAGAAATTTCATTGCATTTATGACCCGTGCTTTGCAACCTTGTCTGCCTTCCCACCTGAATTATTTCATTAGCCTCAAACATCCCTGCTACTTAAGAATGAAGGGGAAACCGCCTTCCTCATGGAAATGCCAAATGTGGGAATCATTCTGAATTCCCAGCTTCAAAAAGACGTATCTGCATTAGCTATCATTCCAGCAGCCATGTTCATCCCAGGCCCATCTGCTTCCCCTCATGGGAAGGTCATGGATGAAGGCCGCAATGCTAACCAACATTGGAAGTACATGATCAAGAAGGAAGGTAACTCTACAGAGGTGGTCAATGGATGTCCAATTTTTCATGGGTAATTAGTACTCTATGTAAGGTTCTAGGCTAGGCCTTGGCCAGTTGTTAACCTGGATAACTTTAAGGTGGGTAGATTTCAACTCCCAGAATTCCCTCATAAGAAGAGTGTGCTGGCTAGGGAATTCTGGAAGTTGAAGTCCACCTTAAGTTTATCAGGGTTATCAAAACACTGGCCTACATGATAGCCCTTGTTGACATCTTTTCTCCATGGAATGCCTAATGTTCCCGAAGCTAGATCCAAGACTCAACTCACAATCCTTGCACATACTCACTTTCTCTCCAGTGAGGCATCTCTTGTGTTTGGTCAGTGTAGAGCTATCGCGAAACCCTTTGTCACAATAAGAACATTTGTAAGATTGCTGTCCTGTATGGAGTCTCCAGACCACTGGTGGAAAGCCCAGCTACAACTGGGAACACCCAAAGTTTGAGTCCGGTGAGAGTTCAAATAAACAGAGCTTAGAACAAACCTCTTTCCATGCATTTCACACATGTAGGTGTCTGTCCATGTGGCTTTGCTGGTGGATAATGGATGATGTACCTCTGAATCTTTTGCCACAATCTATAGTCTATATAGTCTGTCTCCTGTGTGACTTCCCTGGTGGAAGCTGAGACTAAAAATTTTTCCTCATCCCAGGCATTGGTAAGTTTCTTCTCAAGTGTGGACTTGCTGGTGCTTTTTCAGAGTTGAGTTCTCGATGAAGTTCTTCCCACAATCCAGTCATCTGTGAAGGGAGTTCTCTATTTTCTGGTGTTGAAGGAGATGGCCAAAACTTTTCTGACACAAAGTGGACTGATAAAATTTTTCTCAGGCATGATATCTCTGGTGTTGGATCAAGTGGAAGCTTCACCCAAATGGATCCCATACTGGACACGACCATAGGATTTCTCTCCTGTATGGATTCTTTGCTGTTTAATCAGATTAGAGTACAAGCTAAACACTTGCCATAGTTAGAGTGGCTATGAGCCATTCCATTGGTCTCCACAGCTGTGGCTGCCCTGTTTTAAATGTTAGCAAGATGAAATTGTTTCTTGTTGTCATCATCATCGGTGTCGTCATTGTCAGAGTTGGAAGGCATCTTGGAGGTCTCAAGTAGGAAACCTCGCACCATTTCAGTCAAATGGCTATCCAGTCTCAAAGCCTCCGGTGATGAAGTACCCATAACTCCTGAAAGCAAGATGTTCCACTAGTTGATTGTTCTCACGGTCAGAAAATTTCTCCTTAATTCTAGGTTGCTTCCCTCCTTGATTAGTTCCCATCCATTCCTTCTTGTCCTGCCCTCAGGTGCTTTGGAGAATAGCTTGACCCCCTCTTCTTTGTGGCAGCCGTTTAGATTTTGGAAGAGTGCTATCATGTCACCCCTAGTCCTTCTTTTCACTAGACTAGACATACCCAATTCCTGCAACCATTCTTCATATGTTTTAGATTCCAGGCCTTTAATCATCTTAATTTGGTTTCCTTCTTCCCTTTTTACCTTGAATAAGGGAGTTAGGGAAGCCACGAGGATAGGTACATCTCTCCTTGGAGGAGAGCTTATGTTGTTCTATAGTGGCCAAAAACCAGGAGTCTAGTTACAGTTTTCTCATTAGCATAGTGTTTCTCGAACTTGACAGCTTTAAGATGTGTGGACTTCAATTCCCAGAACTCTCCAGCCAGTTTTCTGTAGTAAGGTGCTGGTCTAGAAAACAGGAAATGGTGAGTTCTAGTCCCATCTTAGCTATGAGCCAATCATGACGAGACTGGAAGTTCTAGTCCTGTCCTAGACATTAAAGCTGGCTGGGTAACTTTGGGCTAATCACTGCCTCTCAGCCTACTCCACTGGGTTGTTGTTGTGGGGAAAATAGGGGAGGAAGTAATCATATAGTTTGCTTCCTTGAGTTACTTATAAAGTAACACACGTGGGATAAATAATAAATGAACAAAACCAGCACTTTAAACTCAGTCGAGAAATAGACTGACAGCCAGTGTAGATGGCAAAGGATTGGAATAGTATGTTCCATAAATCTAATCCTCCTTTCCTACTGTGGGAAGTCAGCTCCCCAGAGAAGGAAATATTAAAAGGGCAGAAAAATATATTTCCTCAAAATGATTTTAAAAAGCAGAAACCAACCCTGCCCCCAAGTCTCTCTGTCCCAAGCAGAAGCCAGCCCTATACAAATGCAGATGTAAACCATCAGGAAAGTTGGAGCCAGAAGCTCAAGAAGGCAAAGACACCTAAAATCTGCATACCCAACCCAAACTCTAGGAGTCATTAGCTCCATCACCAGGGAAGCAGGATATGATAATAGGATTAACTCACAACCATCAAGAATACCAGAGAGGCACACTTAAACTCAGGTCAGAATACGTGACACAAGAAATAGCCTCAAAGTTCATGCCACAGGAACAGGAAACTATTCCAAACAAAGAGAGGGCATAAAAACCTACTACCCATGTGTTGAGCTCTTCTTTTCTTGGTCTTTCCTGCAAGAACCATCTTTCTGGCTCTTCAATAAACTGCAACCTTCTTTCTAAAGCAGTCGCCATGTTGTTTATTTATCCCCGGCTTGGATGAACCAGGATGAAGACTTTTCTTTCAACACTACCCCTTTCTCCCAAAGACATACCATTTTTATTATTATGTAAAATTATTGTGTAGCTTCAGCTTAAGTTTCTCACTAATTAGCCCCAATGTATCCCTAAACTTCTGAACATTTTGTCTTATGATGAAGGTTTGTATTGATCTTACTATAAAAAGAAGAAACTACAGAAAGTAAGAGAGGGCTCGCAGGAAGAGAAGAAAATAAAATGAGAGGAAATTCTTCTCAGGATAGAAACAGAGTGAGGATGTGGCTTTTTTGGCTAAGAGAATTAACTTCCGGTCCGCATGGTCCTACGTTTCATTTCTTTTTTGTCCTGCAAGAAATTGCCCAAATTCCTTCTCATCAGGGGCATCTGCAGGGAAGGGTAAAAAAACAAACAAAAACAAACCAAGATGGTGGTCACAATAGTACAATCATAGGTGACACAGATAAAACAGGATTGTGGGAAGTCAGCCCCCCCCCAGAGAAAGAAATATTTTTGGAAATATTTAAAAGACAGAATATATTTCCCTAAAGGATTTAAAGGCAGAAACCACTCCCCCACCCAATTTTCTCTGTCTCAAACAGAAACCAAGTCTGCAAAATGCAGATGTGATAATCTTGTCAGACTGGAGTCAGGAAAGTGGGATTAGGAAGAAAGATCCCTAGAATCAACAACCCCTTACACCAAAAATCTAAGAGTCATCAGCCACAGCCCCAGGAAAACAGGATATGACCTTTGGGACATAATAGGATTAACCCACCACCATCAGAATACCAGAAAGGCGCACTCAGACTCAGGTCAAAGTTCATGCCACAGGAACAACTCCAAACAAAAGGCTCCAGAGGGTATAAAAACCCACTCTCTACATGTGCTCACTCTCTTCTAGAGCCATCTTTCTGTCTGGGTCTCCTCTTCAATAAACTGCAACCTTCTTTCTAAAGCAGTCGCCATGTTGTTTATTCCCGGCTTGGACTGAACCATGAAGAAGACTTTTCCTTTAACATCATGCTGCCATCTTAGTTGTCCTTGCGTCACGTTGTAAGATGGCTACCCTGCTGTACTTCCTGAATTTCCATTCAGCATTTTTTTTTGCATTTTATAAAAATCACAAGATGCTGGGTTTACAATGGTGATAAACCCCTTAGAGCAGGGGTTTCAAGTTTGCAATGTCACGTGACATGTCGTGACGTATCACAAATTTTTCCATTGCCAGCAATGGGGTGGGTGCAGTTTCGGCATGACTCATCCAGCCCGCGGGCCGGCAATTTGACACCCCCGGCCTTAGAGAGAAATCTCTTTCAGAAAATAAGAGGACCCCATATCAGCTTCCCAAAATTATCCTGTCACAAGTCATGGTTTTTGAAATGTTAGACTAAATTCAGTTGTGTTGGGAGCTGGGACACTTTAAAAAAAACAAACCTTGGTTAGCTTTCTATCCCCCTTTCTGCTAAAAGATTGAGATAGCATGCGTCATAGTCCTTTCATCAAATGGTAATACCACAATGACCACTTTGCCACCTATGCTGAGTGAGAAAAAACATCATCTTTCTTGATAGTTAAATTACAGGAAAGGAAAAACACTATTTTAAAAAGTGTTATCAGTAAGGGGAACAGGGGCAGCATACTTGGGTTCACCACATCTACAGTTGTGAGCAAGTGTAAAATGATGGATTGTTTCTTTCTCAGCATAGGTGCTTCTTTTCAGATCAATTTGATGCCATTTCGTTTTGTGAAAAATAAAAGTCAAGGGTCACTTAGGATAATTTCAGCCCAGTTGTAATAAATGTATCGCATTGATAATGTTACCTAGTTTGGTAATGAAATGTCTGCAAGAAAACCACGAAAGTCAGAGAGCAACAAGGACCCCACAGATCGACCCTGAGCTACAAATATTCTCTTCTATTAATAAACATATTTCACGGTAGAAGTGAACTCAAACATTTCTTTCTACGCATCTAAAGTATTGGATGCTCCAGTTAAGATTTTTTTCTATTAAATACTTCTGTGTGTGCATCACAGTTCTTCAATCAATACATAATTGAACTTTGATATGAAAGGAGTCTCTGAAATTAACATGGACAGTTAAGAAAATAAATAAGGGGATCATCAAACTACTGTTTTGGACTCCTTTGTCTCTCTGAGGTAGTTCATGATGATATTACCTAGTTGGTTAATGAAACATCTGCAGAAAAAACAGCCAAGCTCAGAAAGCACGAAGGAGCCCTCATTTGAACCCTGAGCTCTCCTTTATCACAACCTAGAGCAGGGCTTTTCAACCAGTGGTACAGGTACCACCTGTGGTACATTGGCACCTGGTAGGTGGTACACAACCATCCTAGAAAAGTGGTAGTGGGGGAGGGGAAAGAGCTGAACCGGTGGCAGCACCACACAAGCCTGAGCGAGAGATGGCTGGAGCTGCAGGGCTGTCAGGGCTCAGTGGAAGCACCAGGATCAGTGCCACTTTCCAGCTGATTGGGGCTATCAGGGCTCAGTGGAAGCGCCAGGATCAGCGCCAGGCTTCAGCTGGAGCTCAGCGTTGATCCTGGAGCTTCCGCTGAGCCCAGAAGAAGCACCGATCAGCTGAAATGTTGCAGCATCTTCAGGGTCTTGTGATTTACATTCAGATGCTTGGCAACTGATTCATATTTATGACAGTCACAGTGTCCCAGGGTCATGTGAAGTGACCAAAACCTGCTGCAACCACCCAGCAGATGGGGGGGGGAATAAAAACCGAACACCCCCCTCACCCCACCCCCGCTGCCAATCCTCAACAGAAATGCTCACAACAGTGAAAACCTCGGACAGAAGGAAGAGCTCCGCCGGGCGGACAGGCAGGTGTCTTGCTCTAAGATTAAGACAATTAAGCTTGTTAGTGAGAGATACAACCTAGAACAGGGCTATTCAACCTTTTCACCCATTGTACCACTTTTAGGATATGGCAATATCCGAGTACCACCAGTCGCCTAGCAAGGTGTCAAAAACTTGATGACCAAAAAAAAGGAAAAAAGAGATGAAATATAAGTAGTCCTCGACTTACAACAGTTCGCTTAGTGACTGTTTGAAGTTACAATGGCACTGAAAAAAGTGTCCCCCAAGGTACAGCCGAGCAAGACACCTGCCTGCCCGCCCGGCCGCACTCTTCCTCCTGTCCGAGGTTTTCATTGTGGTGAGCATTTCTGTTGAGGATTGGCAGTGGGGGTGGGGTAGGGGGTGTTTGGTTTTTATTCCCCCCGTCTGCTGGGTGGTTGCAGCAGGTTTTGGTCACTTCACATGACCTTGGGACACTGTGACTGTCATAAATATGAATCAGTTGCCAAGCATCTGAATGTAAATCACAAGACCCTGGAGATGCTGCAACATTCCAGCTGATCAGTGCTTCTTCTGGGTTCAGCAGAAGCGCCAGGATCAGTGCTGAGCTCCAGCTGGAGCCTGGCGCTGATCCTGGGGCTTCTGCTGAGCCCTGACAGCCCTGCAGCTCCAGCCCATCTCTCGCTCAGGCTTGTGCGGTGCTGCCACCGGTTCAACTCTTTCCCCTCCACTGCTACCACTTTTATAGGATGGCTGCGTACCACCTACCAGGTGCCAATGTACCACAGGTGGTACCCGTACCACTGGTTGAAAAGCCCTCACCTAGAAGTAAGGACAATTTTTCTGACAGTTGTGCATCGTGAGTGCTACATCACTGGAGGTTTTCAAGGTTAGACTGGATAGCCATTTGACTGGGATGGTTTGAAACTGGAGCAGAGGGCTAGACTAGAAGACTTCTGAGATCCTGCCTTATGATTCTATGATGATTCTATGATTGTATAAATATATTATTATTGCAGATGTTTCATAACCCAACTAGGTCACATCACCAGTGCTGATGATGTGACTAAACCCTGGTTTATGATTCTGCTGGTTAGAAGGGCAACACCACAGTGATTTGTTTCAGCAAGGATTTTCACTTGATTTTAAATTTTGTCTTCCCTTATCACTTTTATTTAAGGTTTAGCTGCCTTGCTTGGTTACGATGAGTAGCCATCAAAACCAGCTAAAAATGTTAAAATAAGGAAAGTTTGTGAAAGTGTTGCAACGGCACTCTCATAAAATTAAGATTGCATACAGCAGGGGTGTCAAACTGGCAACATCACGTGACGGGTCATGACTTTTTCTCCATTGCTGGCAATGGGGTGGGCGCGGTTTCGGCATGACGCATCCAGTCAGTGGGCTAGCAGTTTGACACCCCTGGCATACAGTATACTTCTCTACGACCGGTGAGAGCGCACAGGGTCGGCCTCCTCCAGGTCCCGTCAGCGAAACAATGTCGTCTGGCGGGCCCTAGGGGGAGGGCTTTCTCTGTTGCGGCGCCCGCCCTCTGGAACCAACTACCTCCTGAAGTCCGCGTCTCTCCGACCCTCCCAGCCTTCCGAAAGAATTTAAAAACCTATCTCTGCCGGCAGGCCTGGGGATGACTGTTGATTGTGGTGTGACTGATGAGTATGTATGGGGTTTTTATTTTTAATGTTTCTTGTTCGGATTTGTTGCAATTGTTTTTATATATATGTTGTGAGCCGCTCCGAGTCTTCGGAGAGGAGCGGCATACAAATCCGAATAAATAAATAAATAAATATATATATATATGGACTGAAAAACTCAGATTATCCATTAGATGGCAATAAGGATTAATACTTTTATCCATCTCTTTGCTGCCATCTAGTGGACCAGCATAGTTTTGCAGCTCCTGTCGGCAATTTTATTGTTACCTATCCGTAATAGCTTAAATGGACTCCAGAAGATGGTAGAGGACAGGAAGGCCTAGAGGAATGTTGTCCATGGAGTCGCGATGGGTCGGACACGACTTCGCAACTAACAACAACAACAACAACAAATAGTTTCAGTCCCTGCCTGGATGCTGCGCACCCTTACATTATGAAACCTGTTAATCTTTAAGATGTTCCTGGACTTTTCATTGTTTTGGCTGCCACCGAAACAATTGAAACAAAGCACATCTACGCCTTTGCTAAACAAAAACTAGTTTTAATATGAGTTAGGGGCAGGAAACAGAAAGGGGAAGAAAGAGTAGAGAAGAAGAACTTAGTCACACTAATTCTATACCAAGTTTTGGTAACAAACTTTACTCCTCTAGTATGTCTCAGCTTCTCAACTTACTTTAGCACCTGTTCCCACCCCTCTCTGTCCTTTGAGGGCTGGACTCTCTTCTCAGCATAAAAATAAAACCACTTTCAGATTAGACCCGATTGCAAATTCCCTACAAAGCTGCCTCAAAAGGGTTTTTTTTTTTAATCTTTCTTTCCTTGACTGACTGCAGACTAATTTCCTATCCTTCCGGGCATGGATCCTCCATGGATGTTTTTCTACCTGGGCACAGGTGAGTGTCCCAAGCAAGGGAAATCTGGGCATTAATTGGGGACCCCCCTCCCTATCTCATCAACCTCGTTGTCCTAATTAAGATCCTAAACATAAAAAAAAAACCTTGTAAAGTCCAGCTGCAAAGCCCAGCGACTTTCAACCACCAAGTTAGTTTTTCTTTTCTTAAGCGTTTGTTTAAAATCTGCTCCTACTCTTTAAAAGTCACTGGCTGCAGTCTGGGGCAAACTGACTTGCAACTCCATCAGCAGCTTCACAAGCACACCTTCCTGTGCTAACAATGCCGCAGGACAAAACAATTTATGACTTTTTCTGCTTCTCATTACTAAATACCTCAGTCAGCTAAGGGAATAGAACTGTGAAATGGGTAGATTGTTCTTAAAAGAGATTTATTTAATCTGCAAAATATCTTTATTTTGCCACTACTAGCCTATCCAGGCAGGAAACATATTTCTAATTTTGCTTCCTTGATTGGGGGGGGGAGGAGATAATTCCAGGTAGAATTCTGAGCCTCCTTCAATCCATCATTCTAACCCTCTCCTACAGTTCTCTCTTCCTGATGGAATATAATTTGGGGGGAAATGTGTAATTTAAGAGGCTCAGTGAAAGTCTTTGTCTCCAACAGTGTGGGTGCCCTGGTGCTATGCTTTCAGTGTGGATGTGGATACCCCAACCGTCTTTGAAGGCCAAAGTCAGAGTTTCGGCACAAGTGTCGCTCAGGTTGAGAATAAGTAAGAGGAAATAGATTTTTAATTTGATTTTTGCACCCACTGCAATGCTCAGGCTGGCTTGTTTCAACTCTCATTTTCTATCTTTACTTCTCCCTTGCTTGGCCTCTTCTGGAGGTTGAAAATTCTACATTATTTTACTGTTTTTCCAATGCAGTTCCCTATGGGTCTCCCTGCTGCCAGCTGCCTTCCTGATATTATAGAGAAATCCAGGAATGATCAAGGGTCTGATAGCAACCATTGTATTAAAAGTCACAAGCTTTTGTGAGCTGCAGCAAACTTCATCAGATGCAAAGCACAGCTAGGCTGATGTAGAATATGTTAATTCAATGTTTCTCTCTTTTTTTTTTTTTTAAATAATTTTTTTATTAAAATTTTTTATAAAAAAACTTTTAACAATTATAACATAGTAACCTATTAACTCAACTGAAAACAAACAAATTACATAATAGAAATAAACAATACAAAGAACTGCTCGGAACCCCCCTCCAGAACACCCTCCACCAGCCCACTCCTCTTGTATTTTCGCTCCTCCTCTTCGCCATCCAAAACACTAGCTACAATTCTACCGAGCATCCTACAAAAATTATCTAATCCCTAAGCCCCCAACTACAGTTGAGAAACATAAGCTAACGTATATTATCTCCCTCCCCCCTCCCCCCCGACTTCCCAGAATGAATACAGGGTAAAAACACAAGAAACCTCACTAAACTACTATATTAAACTATTTAACTATATATCAAATCTAATTCTTTCAACTGATATTTCTTTTGCATATAATCAATCCATTTCTTCCAGTCCATCAAAAACGTTTCATTTGAGTGGTTCTTCAGGTATGCCGAAATCTTGGCCATCTCCACAAGATGGGTAACTTTTAATGTCCATTCTTCAATAGATGGTATTTCAGATGACTTCCAATATTGTCCCACCAACAGTCTTGCAGCAGTAATCAAGTTCAAAATCAACTTAGTCTCTGTAGTGGAACAGTCCTTTGTAATACCCAACAAAAACAACTATGGTACAAACTCAATACGCTTTTTCAAGATATTTTGAAGAATCCACCATATTTTTATCCAAAAAGCCTTAATTTTTTTGCAAGACCACCAAATGTGAAAATAAGTAGCGTCCATAGAGTCACATCGCCAACATTTGGGTTGCAAATTTGGATACATAGACGATAATTTTTTGGGATCTAAATGCCATCTGTAAAACATTTTATAAAAATTTTCTCTTAGATGCTGAGCTTGTGTAAATTTAACATTTTTCACCCATATTCTTTTCCAAGTTTCCATCATAATTGGGTGACCGAAGTTACCTTCCCATTTAATCATACAATCTTTAATTAATTCAGTTCCAGAATCAATTTCAATTAAAGCATCATATATTCTTTTAATATGCATCTTTCTTTGATCTCTAATTTGTATAATTAATTTTTCATCATCCTTTAAAGAAAAACCCATCTTGACATCTTTTTGCCATCTGGCTTGAAGTTGTGCATGATAAAACCAATTATGAGCTATACCTTCCTCCCTTAATTTATCTAATGATTTCAGTTCTATGCTATTCCCTTCTTTATTTAAAAGTTTATCATAGGGCACCACGTCTTGAATTTGTTGTATACCTATACTCTGTATTGCGTGTCTGGGAACTGTCCATAAAGGAATTTTACCATTTAACTTATAATAATACTTTTTCCAGACTCGCAAGACAGAGTTTCTTATTATATGTTCTTTAAAACTCCTATCCAATTTTTTATCATAAACTAAATACGCGTGGAGCCCATATACTAACCCATATCCTTCTATATTTAATATTCTTTCATTTGTTAAATTAATCCAATCACTTATAACCACTAGAACTGCTGCATAATAATATAATTTAAAATTAGGCACTTTCAAACCACCTCTCTCTCTTATATCTTGAATAATTTTAAATTTAACCCTTGGTTTCTTGCCATCCCAAATGAATTTATTTATACCTTTCTGCCATTCATCGAGATTTCCATCCTTTTTAAGTATTGGTAACATTTGAAATAAAAATAAAAATTTCGGCAATACATTCATTTTAATAGCGGCTATTCTGCCCAACATGGATAATTACTTTTCAAAAATAAAAGATACCGTTTGTTTACTGTAGCTAAAGCGAAAGATTTCTTTGAGAATATATTGATGGCTGATAGATCTACCTCCCCAAAACCTAAGGGGGCAATGTTGGTTAAAGACTTAGAATTATTGCAATCTGCGGAACTTCAACAACCTCGACTAATTTCATCGGTTAATTCAATGTTTCTCAACCCAGGCAACTTTAAGGTGTGTGAACTTCAATTCCCAGTATTCCTCATCCAGCAAAAGAATTCTGGGAGTTGAACTCCACCCAACTTAAAGTTGTCAAGATTGAGAAACGTTGTTTTAATTAAAGTACAGAAAATGACTATTAGGTTAAAACCATAACTTTAGCTTTGCAGCATCCCCGCGGACCAATGCATGGAAACGAACCTGAAGAATACCAGTATTCTGCTGCAGTGTTATGGATGATCCCCAAATTATTAGAAAAGAAATGGAATTCATAATTCAAATAAGGAGGCTACCAAGTGTTGTCTCCAATATAGCCACTGGTTTGTTTCAGGCATTGTTCTTTGTAGAACAGAAGCCGTATATGTTGTATACTTCGTTTGCGTGCGAATGATGAAGACACATGGCAATGTTGAACAACTCTTTATTCTCCTTCTAACAACACCCAAGCAAAAACAAAAGGCACGCAAGCCTTTTTATATGGCCAGAAACGTGGATAACGTCAACCAATGGAACAGAGCGTTTTCGTGCTAGGCGCATGCACACAAGGCTGGCGCTGCTCTGTCTGGTCCCGGGCAGCTTTTGGAATGCCTGGGACCAATGCAATGTCCCGAGCCTGCTTTTGCAGGCTCCGGACACAACACCCCTCCCCCCTAGATGGAACATACTTTGCGCACTCACATGTACACCATGTATTGGGAAGAGAGGCATACAGTTTCATTAATCAAATGCAATGAGTGTGGAATACTCGAGTCTGTCCTCAGGCAAACCCCCTTCTATCTTTAGTAATACAATAAATGTATCCGAAATAAAAAATAATAATACAAAATAATCTACCCACGAGTTGCTCCCATTATTCAGGGGCCTCATGAACAGGTCCCTCATGATTTGACAGCAACTTCACAAAGTCTTTCAGATGTTTGGGTGGGCACTTGGCCTGCTGCGACCTTCTAATGCCTGGAGAGATTGCCTGGCCCACCTGCTCATCTACCAGGCTAGGCAGGCCAGGACTTTGCTGCCCCAAATACCCGGTTGACTCGCCCAGCTGCTGGCTGGCTGGACCCTCTAAGTCTAAGCCAGCATACCTTGGAGGGGTAGAAGTCCCCGAGTCCACAATGGACCCCTCTTGGGAACACTGTCTCTCGAGCCCAAGGCCAACAGATGGAGAGGGCTGGGTAGCGGAAATGCCCCAGTACTCTGTAACCCCCAAGCACGTGCCAGAGGTGCCAGAGTAAGGAGTAGCCTCCATGGCAACCCCCTTTGTTGGAGACCTCCTTTTCGGAGCAATTGCAGAATTTGGCAAGCGCTCCTGATGGAATTCCTTTTCTCTTGCTGCTTGTGATTTGTGTGGATACCCCCGGTCAGTCTCCCTGTCTGGAGCACTATCCGACATATGTGAATACTGTGGATACCCCTGGTGTGACTCCCTGTCTGGAGTAATTATGGATGTGTGGGATGATCCCCTATCCAGCGAATTCCTGTTAGGAGCATTTGTGGAACCTTGGGATGAATCCCCAACAGCCTCAGTATCAGCTAGGAGGGCCTGTTAGTCCTGGGAACCTGTGACCCAGAATGCATATTATGGTTCTCCTCCCCCCCCAGAGCAGACCCAGGAGCAGAAGGGTGAGAGTCCAGTCTCCAACGCAGTTGGACTATGTGTCTGCGAAGGATACGGCCGTCACCCAAGGCAACTTCGTATGACAACGGCCCAGAGACCTTGCAGACCACAGCTGTGACCTGTGGTCCAGGCCCATAGAGATGTCCAGGCCCATAGTTCCGTACCCAAACCGGATCGCCCACCTGGAGTCTCCTAGGTGCCCGCTGTTGTGACACCTGTGAAGCCACCCAGTCAGGGTGCAACCTGTCCAGTTTAGTGATGAGGCGGCGACCCCAGTGGAGTTCAGCAGGGCTCTTCCCTGTGGCAGTGCATGGTGTGGTGCGGTGTGCAAGAAGGAAATCTGCTAACCTGTGATGCCACTTACCATAAGTCAGTTTCTTGAGGGTATCTTTGGTGGTACGCACCATTCTCTCTGCCAGTCCATTGGAGGATGGATGGAAGGGAGCTGATGTTGCATGTTGGATCAGATTGGCCTGAAGAAAAGCCTGGAACTCAGAAGAGGTAAATTGAGGGCCATTGAAACCAGAACATCTGGAAGACCATGTGATGCAAAAATTCCTCTCAACACCTGGATGGCCCTGGCAGTAGTCATGGAGGAAACAGGAACAACCTCTAGCCACTTGGAATGGCTGTCAACAACAACCAGGAAGAATTGCCCCTGAAAGGGGCCAGCATAATCTACATGCACCCTAGACCATGGGGTTTGAGTTTCCTCCCACCTAGGTACTGGGGCCTGAGGCAATTGAGCCCGGGACTGTTGGCACACTTAGCACCCGTGCACCTGGGCCTCGATGGCTTTATCGAGGCCAGGCCACCAAAGATGGCTGCGTGCAAGTACTTTCATCCTGACTATACCAGGATGTCCCTCATGCAGACAGATCAAGATTCTAAACCTCAATGAGGTTGGGATTACTACCCTGCTGCCCCATAACAGGCAACCCTTGAAAGTGGAAAACTCATGCTTCTTGTGCCAGAAGCTTTGGATCTCAGTATCTGGGCACTTGACAACACCCATGTCAGCACGCGTGTAAGTGTGTGATCAGTGGCAGTTTCTGCAGCCACGTCCCTAGCATTGAGGGGAGACTCAGGCAACTCCTGAATGGACAGAATATTAATGGCTGGAGCAGGATCTGGCTCTAATTGGTTCAGTGGTAATCTGCTCAGGCCATCTGCATGACCCATTTCTTTTCCTGGTTTGTGAACTAAAGTATAGTCATATGCTGACAGGAAAATGGACCATCTCAGCATACGAGGAGAGATGATATGTGGGGTCTGTTTGTTAGTGGTAAACAAAGCCTTTTTATATGGCCAGAAACCTGGACAATGTCAACCAATGGAACAGAGCGTTTTCGTGCCATGCGCATGCGCACAAGGCTGGTGCCGCTCTGTCTGGTCCCGGGCAGCTTTTGGAATGCCCGGGACCAATGCAACGTCCCGAGCCTGCTTTTGCAGGCTCAGGACACAATAGTATATATTAAGACAAGACATTGATTCAACTCAGTTCCAGATCTGCTATAAAGAATCTGACATTGGAGCTGGCAAAATATTAGTCCATGCTCATTGACTCACCAGGCAATTCCCTTATCAATAAAATAGTGGCTGCGAAAATCTTTGTATTTCTATGTAACTTACTGTATTATTTCTAATCTCTCACTCACTCTGTCATCTATTTATCTGTCTGTCTCTGTCTGTCTTTCTGCCTGCCTACCTGCCTCCATCCATCCATCCGTCCATCCATCTACCTACCTACGTATGTACCTACCTATCTATCACTATCTACCTATCTTTATCTCTCTATTCTCAATCTATGATCTATCACAGTGATGGCGAACCTTTTAGAGACTGAGTGCCCAAACCACAACCCAAAACCCACTTATTTATCGCAAAGTGCCAGGGCCGCATCAGCATTGTGGTGCCCTCGGGGGGGCATGGGAGCTTGGCCCACTGTGTGGGTGTGGCTCCGTTTATCATGGCAGATTGGGTGGGCATGGCCACCTCGATGTTGCCCATGGGGGGGACACCTGTGGGGGAGATCCAGGGGGTCTCTGGCATGTGGGGCGGTGGGCAGGAGGCCCAGCATAGATGGGGGAGGCACACAATCCTAGCTGGGACTGGGGGGGCCATGGCACCGATGGGGATCCGGCTTTCCCTGCTCGGGGTGGCCTTTGGCTTCCTGGGTGCGGGCGTGCTCTACCACCTCTACTCAAGCTTGCTAGCTGGCCGCTTTGCCTCCTTTGTGCTGGGTGGGGCTGCCACTCTGGATGGCGGCGGCAGCCTAATGGACCTGCACAAGCTGCTGGCAGTGGCAGCATGTGTGCCCACAGAGAGGGCTCTGAGTGCCGCCTCTGGCACGCGTGCCATAGGTTCACCACCACTGATCTATCATCTATCTACATCTGCCTGCCTGTCTCCGTCTCTGTCTCTGTGTCTCTCTCCTGCATCCATATCTGTCTGTCTGTCTGTCTGTCTTTTAACTTCTTTCTTTCCTCTTGTCTCTTGCTAGAGACCACTACTCCTGTATACAGTGCATTGTCAAGAGCCAACTATGTTAAAGGAGTTGTGAACATATTAATCATCCTTCTGCTTTCTCCCCTCAGAGTGCTCATTGGGGCCCCATTCGAGACTGGACAGGGAAATGAAACGGGCAAACTCTACCGATGCGCCTACCCTTCAGGGGAATGTAAAGAGATTAGCATCCAAAGTAGGTTTCCCATCTGGATGGTTGTTCTCAAGGGAAAGAACAGGGTTGGGAATTCCAATTCTGCCCTTTTGCAAGGACTGGAGACGGGTCTGGCCATGGAGGAACATTCCTGGCTATCTTTCAGAGGAAAGAAATTCCATCTGGTTGGAAATTCAGAAGAACAGAGGATGAGACCAAAGGGCAGTGTCGAAAGAATAATTTGGGGTTCCAACTCGAGCTAAGGTTGTGCAAGAATAAATAAAAATGACATACAGACAGCTGTGGGGATGGGAGAAATATTTATTCCTCAAAGCTAAGGGGTTTGCTTTGGGGGCCGCAGCAGATTTTTCTAGGGGAACTTGTCTTGCGTGTGGAAGTGTCTATGTGCTGATTCTAGGGTGACACTTCTGTGTGTGTGTGTGTGTGTATGTGTGTGTGTGTGTGTAGATAGGTAGGAAGGTAGGTCACTTAAGATGTTTATTCTTGTGAATGTGCAGTTCTGCTGAGAGTCCTAATTTAATTAATTCTGTTTTTGTTTACAGACCTTATCCTTTGATATATGGATTAGGTCTAGGTCAGGGTTTTTCAACCAGTGGTACGGGTACCACCTGTGGTACATTGGCACCTGGCAGATGGTATGCGACCATCCTAGAAAAGTGGTAGCGGGGGAGGGGAATGAGCTGAACCGGTGGCAGCACCGCACAAGCCTGAGAGAGAGATGGCTGCAGCTGCAGGGCTGTCAGGGCTCAGCGGAAGTACCAGGATCAGTGCCAGGCTCCAGCTGGAGCTCGGCGCTGATCCTGGCGCTTCTGCTAAGCCCAGAAGAAGCACCGATCAGCTGGAATGTTGCAGCATCTCCAGGGTCTTGTGATTTACATTCAGATGCTTGGCAACTGATTCATATTTATGATGGTCACAGTGTCCCAGGGTCATGTGAAGTGACTAAAACCTGCTGCAACCACCCAGCAGATGGGGGGAATAAAAACCAAACACACCCCCATCCCCACTGCCAATCCTCAACAGAAATGCTCACAACAATGAAAACCTCGGACAGGAGGAAGAGCGCCGCCGGGTGGGCAGGCAGGTGTCTTGCTCGGCTGTGGCTTGGGCGGGCACTTTTTCAGTGCCATTGTAATTTTGAACAGTCACTAAGCGAACTGTTGTAAGTCAAGGACTATCTGTACTTTATCACTTTTTCCTTTTTTGGGGGGGTCATCAAGTTTTTGACAGCTCACTAGGCAACTGGTGGTGCTCGGATATTGCCATATCTTAAAAGTGGTATAATGGGTGAAAAGGTTGAAAAGCCCTAGTCTAGGTAACTTATTTGGGGGTTTGAGGAAGTTTGAGTAAAAGAATTGCCCCCCCCATTTGCTATTTTTACTTGATTAACTTAGCTTCAGTTTGATTGTCAGTTATCTAGTGGAGATGCTGATTCTCAGTTCATTGTGGATTCTATTAATGTTTCAAAGGAAGATGGAAACAGAATAAGATATATTTTGATATTAAACTGTTGATATCACAGCAACATGTTGTGGTCAGCAGCTGAGCCACGTTACAGCAAAGACTTTGAACTTTGGCTGAGCTACACAAGGTTCTGGATTGTAGAAATGAGTCCTTCCTGGATTTGTTTTTTTAAATTTGTACACTCCTAGCAGAAGAGGATTTATGCTTTTCAGGCTAATCTTCATCCTTTCTGGGTATATTTCTTACAGGACCAAGAGATGCTTTCAATATGTCCTTTGGTTTGACCTTGGTTGCCCAGAATGATCAGGTCCTGGTAGGTATATAAATACACAATGTTCCCAAACTGTGAAATGAACTAGCATATATTATTCCTTCCACCAAATTATCTCTTTAGTAGTGCAGAACACAGGATGGAAACTCCTGGTGTCTTCCTTTCCATATCTGCTACTGTTATGTATGTTAAAGGATTAAGGCTCAAATAACCAAGATTATTCCCTTTGGAACTGTGCATAGCAAAAGCACTTAGACTTATATAGTGCTTCAAAGTGTTTTACAGCCCCCTCTAAGCAGTTTCCATATATTGCCCCCACCAATCTGGGTTCTTATTTTACCAACCTTGGAAGGATGAAAGGCTGAGTCAACCTTGACCCGGTCAGGATCAAACTGCTTGCAGTTGACAGAATCAGCCTGCAATGCTGCATTCTAACCACAGCGCCACCATAGCACTATTATACCGTACCATTTTTTTCTAATATTTTATTCTCTTCTGTCATGTTCTTATCATACACTAAATAATAATACTTGCTTCCAAAGTCTCTGAGAAGATTGTGCCTTTTGCTAAACCCGATAGATGATAGATGATAGATGATAGATGATAGATGAGAGATGAGAGATGAGAGATGAGAGATGAGAGATGAGAGAGAGAGAGAGAGAGAGAGAGAGAGAGAGAGAGAGAGAGAGAGAGAGAGAGAGAGAGAGAGAGAGAGAGAGGAGAGAGAGAGAGAGAGATGTTTTCGTATTTCTTCCTCTCCCTGTCTGCCTGCCTTTGTCCTCTTTTGCCAAGTAACAATTTTTATTTTAGGTTTGCTGGTGTTTAAACATCAAGCCATATTTTTACTAGTTAGACGACGTGGTGTGTATGCTTGCTTTGTTCTGGAAATAGGGGCCGAATGAGAGTTTGATGGCAGTAAACGAACCTGGAAATTACCACAATTTGTGAAGACGGTTAAAATATTTTCAGCTAGGCTTTTTAAGTTGGATGAAGTACTGTATGAAGATTTTTAATTACTGTTTTATATTATTTAAGGGGAGGAGAAGTGTTCCATGCTTGACAGGAAGGAAGGAAGGAAGGAAGGAAGGAAGGAGGGAGGGAGGGAGGAAGGAAGGAAGGAAGGAAGGAGGGAGGGAGGGAGGGAGGGAGGAAGGAAGGAAGGAAGGAAGGAAGGAAGGAAGGAGGGAGGGAGGGAGGATAATAATATTGTCATTGGACCCTGAAAGATAAATATTATCAAGACAGCTAAAAACAGATGTGTTTCATAATAAAGTAATGGCTTTTAAATATTACCTAAAAAGCAAAGCACCAGCTGAAATGTTTTAAACCCAAATTTCAAAATTCACAGCTGTGAAAACCTATTGCCCCTTGTAGAAAATATTCTACCAATAGGCCCCCCCAAAAGTGAAAATGTCCCCTGCCACCCCTTTTTTTTTTACAGAAGTGTTGTGTTTTAAACCCAGGTCAGGAATAATAAAATTCTAATCAGGAATGTATGTATGTATGTATGTATGTATGTATGTATGTATGTATGTATGTATGTATGTATGTATGTATGTACGGTATTATTTTTAAGTTGCCTTTTGGTGAGGAAAGGGATATTAATACGACATACCATTAACTAAGCTTCCAAAAACTCCAAAAATGTTATTCATAATGCCAAAATAAGAGACCAAGCCATAATTTAGAAACAGGAAGCAGAGTTAAAATTAGAATTAATGTACTTTCTCAGATAATCAGTCAAGGGCTGACATGGTGTTTTGTTGACTCCTGCTGTGCTTGTAACACACCACCAGACACAAAGACGGGTTTGCTCAAGTGAGAGTTTTGCTATAGGCTGAACTGTGAAGACCTCGCATCCTTGAAGAAGACACTTCTGCTGTTGCCAAGAAAATGAATATGCCAGGAAGGGATCAAGCTCAACTGGGGACATCTTTATTTCTTTCTCCCCCTCCCTCCCCTGCCTCCCCTTTCCTCCCTCTCTCTCTCCTTCTCCCCCCTCCCTCCCCCACTCCCTGGTTCACTCCCCTCCTTTTCCCCCTTTCTCTTCCCCTCCCTCCCCTTTCCTCCCTCTCTCTCTCCTTCTCCCTACCCCCTCCCCCACTCCCTGGTTCACTCCCCTCCTTTTCCCCCTTTTCTCTTCCCCTCCCTCCCCTTTCCTCCCTCTCTCTCTCCTTCTCCCCCTCCCTCCCCCACTCCCTGGTTCACTCCCCTCCTTTTCCCCCTTTCTCTTCCCCTCCCTCCTCTCCCTCCCCTTTCCTCCCTCTCTCTCTCCTTCTCCCCCCTCCCTCCCCCCCCACTCCCTGGTTCACTCCCCTCTTTTTCCCCCTTTCTCTTCCCCTCCCTCCCCTCTCCTCCCTCTCTCTCTCCTTCTCTCCCTCCCTCCCTGCTTCACTCCCCTCCTTTTCCCCTTTCTCTCCCCCTCCCTGCTTCCTCTCCCCTACCTCTCCCTCTCCCACCCTCCCTCCTTCCCTCTCCCATCCTATCCCTTCCCTTTTCCTCCCTCCCTCCTTCCCTCTCCTCCACCTCCCCTTCTTTCCTCTTCTTCCCTCCATTCCCCCTCCCTCTCTCCCTCTCTCTTCTTCTCTCCTTCCTTCTCTCCTTCCTTCCTTCTCTCTCCTTTTCCCTTTCCCTTTCCCTTTCCCTCTCTCCCTCCCCTCCCCTCACCTTCCTCCCCTTTTCTCCCTCCCTCTCTCCTTCTCCCCCTCCCACCCTGCTTCACTTCCCTCCTTTTTACCCTTTTTCTCCCCTCTCCCTCCTTCCTCTCCCCTCCCTCTCCCTCTCCCACCCTCCCTCCTTCCCTCTCCCATCCCGTTCCCTCTTCCTCCCTCCATCCCTCTCCCACACCTCCCCTTCTTCCCTCTTCCTCCCTCCATTCCCTCTCTCTCCCTCTCCCTCCTTCTCTCTCCTTTTCCCTTTCCCTTTCCCTCTCCCTCTCTCTCCTTCTCTCTCTCTCCCCTCCCCATCCCTTCCTCTCCATCTCCCTCTCTCTCTCCCTCTGTCTCCAATTTTTATTTCTAAAAGTTATTTGGATGACTGGAATCCTGGGCTCATAAGTGCCCCTGATCTGCAATATCCACATGTCCTCCACATTTTGGCTCCAAGATATCACTATCAACTTTCCACACACCACATTCTTCCTTCCACCCCTTGCCCATAGCCGGGAAGTGGCTGGTGGATGTTTCTCCCAATGTCAGGAAATCTTCCCACTTAACTTTGTGCCTCAACTGGTCTCCCATATGCTGTTAGGATCCTGCCTGTCTTCTTTGCCAAGGCTGAGTGAGGCCCATAGACAGAACCAGGGCTTTTTTTCCCTCACAGAATGCCCAGAACGGAGTTCCGGCACCTTTTTTGGATGGAGCCTTGTAGGTAGGCAAGGCGGGTTGTATGACGTGTGAGTTCTGGCACCTTTTTTTTTTTACAAAAAAAAAAAGCACTGGATAGAACACATGTATACCGATGTCCATGATACCACCTCATAGCTGGGGGATTACAACCTGGCCAAATGTGCCTTGATTTGGAATATTAGAACAGGACAGAAAATAACTTTAACTTATACTTGTTGAATGTCTATTGTCAAGGAGAAGCTCTGATTGTTTGTATGAAATGACAAAATAACCAAGCTAGCTTTGAGAGAGGAAACTGTCGCTTTCTATTTGCAAAATGCCTCCCCTTCCCACTGCCCTGCCCTACAGAGGCCAAGTATGGAGAATACTGTTTCCATCTGGCCTTTCCATCTCTGTTTATTTAAGGTGTGTGGCCCCACGGTGCACCGGGCCTGTGGGAACAATATGTATGTAAATGGATATTGCTTTCTGTTGGACCAAAATCTTCAAGAAAAGGAACATTTTCCAGAATCATTGCCAGGTAAGATCTGGAGAAAAAGGGAAGGAAGGAAGGAAAGAAGGAAGGAAGGAAGGAAGGAAGGAAGGAAGGAAGGAAGGAAGGAAGGAAGGAAGGAAGGAAGGAAGGGACATGCAAGTCTAAATCTAGACTTGGATTCTATCTGAGGCATATCGGCCAAAATGTGTCAAAGTAGATCAGTAGTGTTTTTATAATTATTAGGTTTGGTAATTAAGTCTGTTCTTTCCGTTCCATAATAAAATGGATTACGTGAAAGTTTTAACTGATCAGCACCATGATGGGCAATGGAAGCTGATGTCCACGGGCTTGGAATGGGAATAGCATGATGGGTCCTATAAATATAGTTCTGCTTCTCTCTCCATATATCTACCATCAGAATGCATCCGTCATCCAACTGACATTGCCTTCCTGATTGATGGCTCTTCCAGCATTGAGAAAGAAGACTTTGAAAAGATGAAGCAATTTGTTTCACAGATCATCAAGAATCTCTCTGGCAGAGATGCACTGGTAAGGGCCAGGGAGAGAGGGTCATGCAGAGGATCCACCTTGCCAAATTCTCCAGTGATCTGGGCCAAGTCACGTCCTGATCCGATGCTATCCAAGTACCACTTGTTCTGCTCGTTCCTATCATTTGCAATACTTGCTAACATCCTTTTCTGTCATAAAATAGCAATAGCACTTAGACTTATATAACGCTTCACAGTGATTTAAAGCACTCTCTAAGCGGTTTTGCAGAGTCAGCTTATTGCTCCCAACAATCTGTGTCCTCATTTTACTGACCTTGGAAGGATGGAAGGCTGAGTCAACCTTGAGCCCGTCAGGATCGAACGCCTGGCTATTGGCAGAGTCAGCCTACAATACTGTATTCTAACCACTGTGCCACCACAGCTCTTCTATTCTAATAAGTACTATTAAACCATGGTGGTGCAGTAATTAGAATGCAGTATTGCAGGCTAATTCTGCTGACTACCAGGGGTTCAGTTCTCACCGGGCTCAAGGTTGACTCAGCCTTCTATCCTTCCGAGGTCGGTAAGATGAGGACCCAGATTATTGGGGGCAATAGGCTGACTCTGTAAACCTCTTAGAGAGGGCTGTGAAGCACTGGGTAGTGGTATATAAGTCTAAGTGCTATTGCTATTGCTAAACTAAAGGATTAGGGTAAAATGGTGGACAGAATGTGCAATGCAGGACCCTCCCCTTTGGAATGTTGCAAATGTTGCTTTTTTGACGTCCCCCCCCCAGATTTTCTGCCTTTGTAGAATATTAGTTTCCTGTTAAGGGTTGCTCACTTGTTTGATCCACAGAGAAACAGGAGAACATCTGTGTGAAAAATATTGCAGGCCCGTTCTCCAGGATATAAAACGTCAAATGGCATTTGGTAGAAAAGATCCATGGGGGAAGGTTGAAAAAAAATCAAGACGAGGGTCATGGCAACACAATTGAAATCCTGCCCCTTTTATAAGTGTAGTTCATATGTAAATATGTACAAAAGAGATAAGACTGCCTGGGCTGCAGTTGCCATCCTAACTTTTTTGAACCCAGATCCTATCCGCACTCCCTCAACAGAGACCCTATGTCTGTGGTGGCGAGCCTATGGCACGCGTGCCACAGGTGGCACGCAGAGCCTTCTCTGTGGGTACGCACGCCATTGCCCCAGTCCTAGGCCTTCAGCTGGGTTTTATAAAACCTTTTCACTTTAGGTCTCCACCACCGTGTGCAAAAAAAAAAAAAGGTTCAATCAATCAATTTCAACTTCTCGCGGGGAAAAAAAGATCTTGCAAAGTTGGAATTGATTGGTTGAACTTTTTAGTCCCACCCAGTCTGCCGTTACCACCACAGCCACGCTCACCCAATAGGCCACGCCCACCCAATGGGCCACACCCACCTGGCACTTGATGCATAAGTGGGTTTTGGGTTGCAGTTTGGTCACTCAGTCTCTAAAAGGTTCACCATCACTGCCCTATGTAGTTGTGAGATCCTGCACAGTGACTTAGAAATAGAAATGCTAAATGGACCAATATCCTTTCCAGCAAGGCTATATTTTTTCTTCTTCTATGGGATTATTCTGCTTATACAGAAGTCCTTCATGAGGCATATACATCCATTAAGAAGCAAAAATGGTCTGCTTATGCTTCTGAAGCAGAAAGATGGACAGATGATCACTGGCAGGGTTCAGACTAGATTGCTGGCAAAATTACAGAAAACTGTTATGTTTGGAGAGCAGATAGAAGGTAAATTGTATAGTAGATTACTATTTTTATTCACAATCAATTGTTGACATATTCTTTAAAGAAGGCTTTGAGGAAATTGTCTTTTGGCAGAGATTTTCTGGGTTGGGTGTATTCAAAAGGCATCCCAAATGCTGGTTTAAGTAGGAAGGACAAGGGGTAACATGATAGCAGTGTTCCAATATCTCAGGGGCTGCCACCTGAGGGAGTCAAGCTATTCTCCAAAGCACCCAAAGGCAGGACAAGAAGCAATGCATGGAAACTAACCATGGAGAGAAGCAACCTAGAACTAAGGAGAAACTTCCTGACAGTTAGAACAATTAATCAATGAAATAACTTGTCTCCAGAAGATGTGGGTGCTCAACACTGGAAGTTTTTAAGAAGGGGTTTGTCTGAAATGGTATAGGACATGGGTAGGCAACCTTGGCTCTTTTATGACTCGTGGACTTCAACTCCCAGAATTCCTGAGCCAGCATAGCTCAGCTTGGAAACCTCTCCCTTTCCCCTCAGCATGGCTGGCTCAGGAATTCTGGGAATTGAAGTCCACAACTCATAAAAGAGCCAAGGTTGCCTAACCCTGGTATAGGCCCTCTTGCCTGAGTGTGGGGTGGGAGTAGAAGACCTCCAAGATCCCTTCCAACTCTGTCATTCTGTAAAGTGTGACAAGGGTCTGCTAAGCCCCTCTCAGTTTGTATTGCTCAGGTAGTGGTTGCCTTTGGCTATTCTGGGAAGCAGTGAGGAAAATTTGATATATTTATACCATTTATAATACAGAGGGGGCACAATGGCTGAGGGGTTAATGAAGCTCAGCTTGTCAGCCTAGAATTTGAAACCTAAGTGGGGTGTGATGGTGTGAGCTCCCGTTCCTTGCTCCAGCTCTTGTCAACCTAGCAGTTAGAAAAGCATGCAAGTAGATAAATAGGTACCTCTTTGGTGAGAAGGTAACAGTGTTCTGTGCCCCTCAGGGTATAGCCACGCCAGCCACATGACCACGGAAATTGAATTTGAACAACACTGGCTCCCTTGGCTAAGATATAAAGATGACTGGACAGGGGAAATCTTTACCTTTATAATAAAAATGCCAGGGCTTCAGTCAGGTTTAAGGTGACATTTGCTCACAGTAATTGTAAAATGTTGTTTTACCTTGCTTTTTTAAAGCCTTAGATCAGTGATGGTGAACCTTTTACAGTCCGAGTACCAAAACTGGAACTCAAAACCCACTTATTTATCACCGGGTGCCGGGTGGGTGTGGCCCACTGTGTGGGCGTGGCTGTGGTGGTCATGGCAGATTGGGTGGGTGTGGCCAAGGAGGGCATGATCACCTCGATGTTGCTTGTGGGAAGGGATGCCTGTGGGGGCCGGGCAGGGATGGGGGAAGTCCAGGGGGTCTCTGGCAGGTGGGGCGGTGGGCAGGAGGCTCGTCCTCCGGGGTGAGACAAGGCGAGGCAGGGCGGGGGTGCCATTGTCACAGGGCAAGGCAAGGCAAGGGCCGGGGCGGCTGCTCCCTGACACCGTCGGCCCCCGCACACACAGGCCAGCGAGCGCATGGGGGCCGACAGTGTCCGTCAGCAGCCACAGCCTGCCGGCCCCTTGACTGGCGCATTCTGGGTCTCCGCAGCCCACCACCAGCAGGTCAGAGAAGCCGCCTCTGAGCTGGATAGCCGGCCAATAGCTGAGGAGGTGATGCAATGGGTCGTGCCCAGGAAAACGAGAGCATGCGAGGCCAGGTGGGATGGGATGGGGGGGAGGGAAACCAGCTGTGCTGGGATGCATCCAGCCACGTGGGATCTTGGCAAGTTAGCGGGTAGCTGGTTGAAGAGGGACAGTTGCCATCTCCGGGGCATGACGCGCGTGCCCACATAGAGGGCTCTGAGTGCCGCCTCTGGCACCTGTGCCATAGGTTCGCCACCACTGTGTTAGATGATAGGCCTTTTAGAACAGCAAGTGTTGCAATACTGAATTGGCCCAGTCAAAATAATTTCCTTTAAGCATCGAGAAGGCATAAGAGTTCTTTTCCAAAGAATCTAAATTTATTATTCAAGTTTGGATTTTGGAGAAGATGACCAAGTGTGCTTGTGACCTGGGTTACCCTTCCATAGTCAAAAGAACAGTGTCCCAAGACAGTATGTTTCCATACCACCCTGCAGGCAGAACACAACATAATAATCCTGTGCTTCTTGTCTTGCACAGTTTGCTCTCATGCAGTTTTCAGGGAACTTCAGGGAACATTTTAATTTCAACAGTCAGGACCCTGCACATCTTGTAATGAAAGTGAAGCAGCTGCATGGATGGACCAAAACAGCCACAGCCATCCGGAGAGTTGTGTATGTACTACTACTACTACTTCTTCTCCTTCTCCTTCTCCTTCTCCTTCTCCTTCTCCTTCTCCTTCTCCTTCTCCTTCTCCTTCTCCTTCTCCTTCTCCTTCTCCTTCTCCTTCTCCTTCTCCTTCTCCTTCTCCTTCTCCTTCTCCTTCTCCTTCTCCTCCTCCTCCTCCTCCTCCTCCTCCTCCTCCTCCTTCTTCTTCTCCTTCTCCTTCTCCTTCTCCTTCTCCTTCTCCTCCTCCTCTTCCTTCTCCTTCTTCTTCTCCTCCTCCTCCTCCTCCTCCTCTTCCTCCTCCTCTTCCTCCTCCTTCTTCTGCTCCTCCTCCTCCTTCTCCTTCTCCTTCCCCTTCTCCTCCTCCTTCCCCTCCTCTCTCTTTTCTTTTCCTCTCCTTCCTTCGTCTTGGAAAAAATATTAAGTAGCCGAATCGCTGTTCCTTCTTCCTTTCCCTTTTCTTCTCTAGGAGGGAACTGTTTATCACAGGAAAAGGATCTCGGATTGAGGCTACAAAGATCCTTATTGTGATAACTGATGGAAGCAAGTCGAGAGACGATGCTGAGTATTGGGAGGTGATACCAGAGGCTGAACAAGCTGGGATCATCCGTTATGCCATCGGGGTGAGAATCTTCTTAGGAGCTCCAGTGACCAAATTTGATTAGTCTTGTATTTCAGACCACCAAGAGGCACCATGTTACTAGCATCATCCTTACTGGGAACAGTCACATGCAGCTGGCCAGATGTCATTCTTTAGGGTTCATATCTTCTACTCAAAATTCAACCCACAGCTCCTTGCAATTTAGAGTACAGTTTATTTAAAGTCCATTAGATTTAGGAGTTATCCAAATCCTGGAATCACTACCAAAATGAACACGGTGCACATCATTTCTCTGCCATGTTGATTGTTTGCTAAATGCAACAAGTGTGTTCGAAATGCCTTTTTTTCCTTCTTCCCCCACGTCAAGGTTGGCAACGCATTTTCAACAATCAGAGTCCAGCAGGAACTGAAAGACATAGTTTCTGAGCCGGATGATGAGCACGTTTTCAAAGTCAATAATTTTAATGCTTTGAAAAGCATCCAGGACCAGTTACAGAACAAAATCTTTGCCATTGAAGGTAACTTTGGGGGGGGGGTTTAAAGGATGCAATCCCAGATCCATCTCTTTGGCTGTTTCCTGGCATTCCTTCTGAGGCAAGTTCATATACAAAGTTTTTCCTGAAATAAAGCTGAAGGAAGAAGTGTGATTTTGAGAATGGCAGAATGACCCACTTGCAATAGAGCAATGGTGGTGAACCTATGGCATGCGTGTCAGAGGTGGCACTCGGAGCCCTCCCTGCAGGCACACGCACCGTCGCTCCAGCCCTGCCTCCTCCCACGGCCCCCTCCTCACCAGCAGCCCCCCCTGAGGAGAGTCACCCCGCACGAAGCAGTGCAGCCAAGGACATGGTAGTTGGGCAGCAGGACAAGACTCCGCCCTCGCGCCCCGCCATGCACAGATGATGCTGCGGGGCACGGGCGGAGGGCGTGACCGCCATGGCACTGCTGGGCTGCCTGGGTGATCTGTGGCGGGCTGTTGAAGTGATGGGTGGCCCAGTGGGCAGGGTGGAGCGGGCCCAGGGATGGGGGTGGGTGCTTTTGGGGCACTCAGTCTCTAAAGTCGCCATCACTGCAATAGAGCTTATCTATTACTTACGCTTTGGTGTATTACTGGTCTGAACAAGCTTCCGATTTGGGGGCTGTCCTAAAGAGGGACTCAAGCAGAGATAGCAATAGCAAGAGCACTGAGTCTTATATACCAAGGTTTTTCACCCCAAGGTAAGTGTACCGCTGTTGGTACTTTAGCACCTGGCAGGTGGTACGCGTACAACGGGTACGCGACTTCAAGTCCCAGAATTCCTCAGCCAGCTTTGCTTTTCAACCTCACAATTTGAAGATGGGTGGGACTTCAACTCCCAGAGTTCCTCAGTCAGCATGGCTGGCTGGGAAATTCTGGGAGTTGCAGCTCAGCCATCTTCAAATTGCCATGGTTGGAAAAAAAAACCTGTTCTAGGAGGATGTATCCCCAACATGTCCTTCAGATCAACAATGTTCCCATTGCTACCATATAACTAAGTCCACCTTGTTTCTGGTTATCCTGTTCTCTTTCCTTCTGCCTTTCCTGGTGCTATAGATTTCTCCAAAAAGCTCAGCCTTTGCATAATATGTCCAAAGTAGGATCGTTTGAATCTAGCCGTTTGTGCCTGAAGTGAAAACTCTGCATTGATTTGTTCAATTATCCATTTAGTCGGTTTTCCTGACTAAAACAAGAGCATGCAATTTTTCCATATCCTTACTGATGACATTCTGTTCCGTTTGTCTGCGGTCGTTGTCTCCCCATAGGCACCCAGTTCCAAAGTAGCAGTTCCTTCCAGATGGAAATGTCCCAGGAAGGTTTAAGTGCCCTGCTGATCCCGGTGAGTGTTTTGGGGTCCAGCATAGAATCAGCCTGGAGGAACGTTGTCCATGGGATTGCAATGGGTCGGACACAACTTCACAACCAACAACAACAACAACAACAACAAATAGAATCATAGAATCTAGAAGACCAGAAAGGACCTTGGAAATTTTCAAGGTCCAACTCCCTGCCCAAGGCAGGAATCCTTATACCAGTGGTAGTGAACCAGAGGTGCCAGAGGCAGCACTCAGAGCCCTCTCTGTGGGCACGCGCACCGTTGCCCCAGTCCTAGGCCTTCAGCTGAGTTTTATAAAACCTTTTCACTTTAGGCCTCCGCCGTATGCAAAAAAAAAAAAAAAGAGGTTCAATCAATCAGTCAATTTCAACTTCTCGCGGAGAAAAAAAAGATTTTGCAAAGTTGGAATTGATTGATAGAACTTTTTAGTCCCACCCAGTCTGCCGTTACCACCGCAGCCACACCCACCCAATGGGGCCACACCCAGCCAATGAGGCCACACCCAGCCTTTTTATTTATTTTTTTCAGTTGATTTTGTATTCCTATTCTAACTTTTTGCTGTGATTTAGCAAGGCCCTGTCCTTGGAGCTGTGGGAGCCTACGACTGGTCTGGAGGATTGACTCTATATCAAACCAGTAACCGAGATCCAGATTTTATTAATATATCCAGCACCCTCAAAGATATGAATAATTCCTATCTTGGTAAGAAATAAACCCCAGAATTCACACCCTCCAGCATATTCTATCATTGTGCATCTCCCTCAGAGACAACTGATTGGTTGACAACGCCCCCTCTCTTTCCAATAAGGCGTTCTTCTGAAATTATTATAATTAGACTCGTTTTGCTTGTAATTTATATTACTTGTTTTATTTAATACCCTAGTACAGGGGTTCTCAACCTTGGCAACTTTAAGACTTGTGGACTTCAACTCCCAGAATTCCTCAGCCAGCAAAGCTGGCTGAGGAATTCTGGGAGTTGAAGTCCACAAGTCTTAAAGTTGCCAAGGTTGAGAACCCCTGCCCTAGTATGATTTATGTTGATTGCTTATTTAGTATCCTATGACTATACTGAGTTTTATCTTATGATTTATGATGAATGTATTTTATGATTATGATCATGATTTATCACTTTGTTGCTTGTATGTACACTGAGAGTTTCTGCACCAGAAACAAATTCCTTGTGTATCCACTCACACTTGGCCAATAAAGAATTCTTCTTCTACTTCTACTTCTACTTCTACTTCTACTTCTACTTCTACTTCTACTTCTACTTCTACTTCTACTTCTACTTCCACTTCCACTTCCACTTCCAATTACTCTAATTATTCTAATTCTAATATTTCTAATTCTAATTCTAATAATTCTAATTCTAATAATTATCTCTATTATTTTGGACTATACAAGGCTTTCTTCTAACCAGATTTGACGATTTTCCATTCAGTTCAATGTTAGAAAGCAAGTTACTACAGGAAGTCCTACACTTACGACCACAATTAGGACCAGAATTTTTTTTTGATGGTAGGTGGCTGTGAAGTGAGTCATGCCAATTTTATTACCCTCTGTTACCACAGATATTAAGCAAATCACTGCAGTTGTTGAGTGAATTATGTGGTCCTTAAGTGAATCTGTTTCCTCCCACTGACCTTAGTTGTCAGAGGCCAGCTGGGAAGGCCATTGAGGGCAGTCATGTGATCCTTGAGATGTCTGGCTTTTGGTCACATGACTGTGGAGGTGCTGCTCTGTTCGTCAATGCAAGGACTGCTTGTCAGTCACTTTTTTCGGTGCTGTTGTAACTTCAAAGAGTTGCTAAATAAATGGTTGCTAGGCAAGGATGACCTGCAGTTTGCCTTTAAATATGGCATATCTTTGGCACTCGATCCTGCCCATCATAACTATTTTTAGAGAGTGCCATCTATAACATGCTATCAAAATTCTGAATTCATTCCGTGGTCCCCAAAAATGCGGAATCCTGCTAGCGAGACGATGCCCTAAAATTCTCTCTAATTTTAATGTCCCTCTGAAAAGCTACTCGGGTTTGCAACCTCAGCTCTTTGATGTATTATGACTTTTTGTGTCTTCTTCTTTTTTGTCTACAATCTCAAACATCTAGACCAGGGGTAGGCAAGCTTGGCTCTTTTATGACTCGTGGACTTCAACTCCCAGAATTCCTGAGCCAGCCTGGCTCAGCTTGGAAACCTCTTCTTTTCCCCTCAGCATGGCTGGCTAAGGAATTCTGGGAGTTGAAGTCCACGAGTCATAAAAGAGCCAAGGTTGCCTACCCCGATCTAGAACATAGAAGCTGCAATTTTAATGAATAGTCAGTAACTAGATTTTGGCAAACTTTACTTTTCATGTCTAAAAAAAAAAAAGACGCAATCCTGAATTGAGACACTACAGGGAGCTCTTCACCTACAAACATTTGTTTAGCGACCCGTTCAAAGTTGCAACAGCACTGAAATAAGTCTTCACCCCAATGGCTGTCATAGAATCAGTGGTGGGATTCAGCCGGTTCACACCACTTCAGCAGAACCGGTAGCTAATTTTTTGTTGTCCAGGTCCAGAATGGACTTCCGGAAGCAGCATCCACACAGAGAACCAGTTGTTCGCATAATTGAATCCCACCACTGCATAGCATCCCCGTAGTCACACAATCAAAATTTGGGCAATTGGCAACCAGCATGCATTTATAAGAACATAAGAGCATAAGAAGAGCCATGCTGAATGAGGCCAAAGCCCATCGAGTCCAGCATTCTGTGTCACACAGTGGCCCACCAATTGTACATGGGGATCTTGAGCAGAAAGAAAAGGCAAAACCCTCCCTTTCCCTTGACCCCCAACAAATGGTACTCAAGGGAATCCTGCCTGCCTCAACCAACATAGAGGCGGCACATGGACATCCGTTTTAATAACCACCGGTACACTTGGCATCCATGAATCTATCTAACCCTGCCTTGAAGCTGTCAAGACTGACAGCTGTCATGACCCCTTCTGGAAGTGAATTCCATAAATCAACGACCCTCTGGGTGAAGAAATATTTCCCTTTATTTGTCCTCACTTTCTTAGCTATGAGCTTTAGGGAGTGCCCCCTTGTCCTGGTATTGTGTGATAGAGAAAAGAATTATGATCATTGTGTTCACTATTTGAGAACTTTCCAGCTAGTTTCTGACAAGCAAAATCAGTGGGGGAAAGACTCACTTAATGACCACATTATTCACCTAACAACTGTAGTGATTTGCTTAAAAGCAAAAAAAAAAAAAAAGGTCTTAAAATTGGGCATGACTCAATTTTAATAACTGCCTTCCTTAGCAATGCAAATTTTGTCCCAAATGTGGTCAGAATTCAAGGATTACCTCCAAATAAATGCATCCCAGGCTTGACTATAAAGCTTAAAGTTTCTTCTACTACTATCATACGAGTTATTTTAGTTGTCTTGTCTCCCCTATAGGCTATTCTTCTCAGCCTGTCCAGTTCAATGGGAGGAATGGTCTGGTTGTGGGAGCCCCTCGCTATGACCACATCGGCAAAATTGTCTACTTTGAGAATGAAGCCCCGAGTGGGGAATGGCAGCTGAAGATGGAGGCAGTAGGGGAGCAGGTACGAACCGAGATAAAAGAACTCCAAAAGGATTGAAGAGTGTGGATAAAACCTCTGAAAGAAGCTGTGCATCAGGTTCCCCCAAAAAAACATTACTCAGCCATGAAGGCTATTGAGCAAAGATTCAAAGGCACATACAGGTAATCCTCGACTTATGACCACAGTTGAGCCTGTTGCTAAGCGAGAGGGTTGTTAAGTAAGTTTTGCCCCATTTTACAACCTTTCTTGTCACAGCTGTTTAGTGAATCAGTGCAAGTGTTAAATTATTACACGATTGTTAAGTGAGCCTGGCTTCCCCATTGACTTTGCTTGTCAGAAGATCGCGAAAGGGTGATCACATGATCCCGGGGCACTGCAGCGGTCATAAATACAGGCCAGTTGCCAAACTTCTGAATTTTGATCACACACGGGGACACTACAACAGTCATAAGTGTGAAACCTGGTCAGAAGTCACTTTTTTTCAGTGATGTAACTTTGAACAGTCACTAAACAAATGATTATAAGTCAAGGACTACCTGTCTATGAACACATATCTTAAGGTTCAAATCTTACATCTTTTTCCTGCCTCTGTCTCCCAATGGGCTGAGAGTGGATCAGTTGTCAGAAAAAAGGCAGCCTGCTCTCTCTCTCTCTCTCTCTCTCTCTCTCTCTCTCTCTCTCTCTCTCTCTCTCTCTCTCTCTCTCTCTCTCTCTCTCTCTCTCTCTCTCTCTCTCTCTCTCTAGGCTTTCACACGCTGGAGACAAAAGCCCAAGTTTTGTCTGATAACTACCCCATAGATATTAAATGTTCCTGGCATGTCTCCTTAGATCGCTCCATTACAGCTTCAAGATGTGTTGATATAAAAGTTCCATAATTCCAACCAAGATGGAGGTGCTGTGGGGAGAGAATGAGGCTGGTAATTCCAAAATACCAGGACTTACCAGGCCATTAAATACCTGTCATAGTTTGACTTTTAAGTCTCAGATTGAAAGGTTCATCTTTCTGCTGGTTAATCTCTTTCCAGAGAGGCAAAAATCCCTGCTGATGGGAAAGGGAATTTCTCCCAGCTTTGCAGAGAGCTTCCTAGCCGAAAGATAAAGAAATCTTTCCTGCTTTGTTTTCGGTTGAGTTGCCAGAAGTTCAGCTGCCAAACACTAACACAGCTGATTTTAGAGGGCTGCAAAGAACCAAGGAGAAGGGTCCTAAATTTCTGAAAATGTCCTTGATATGGCCTACTTGCTTCATAACATATTGTTGCAGGCCTGATGGTTAGACTCTTCAAAAACATAATACTTCATGGCTCAGGCAATAATGTCTCGGCTTCTGCAGTTAGAACAGCGGTTCTCAACCTTTTCCGGGGCTCGACCCCGCCCCGCATCGCGCATGTGCGGCGCGACGGGCACATCCCGCATGCGTAGCGCAACGGGCGCATCCCGCATGCGTGGCACGACGGGCGCATCCGCATGCGCGGCGCGACGGCCCGCATCGCAAAGGGGGAAAAATGGCCGACCCCCCCCAAAAAATGGCTGACCAAAAAAAAAATGGCCAACCAAAAAAAAAAAAATGACGGGCCCGCATTGTGCATGCACGGCGCGACGGCCCACATTGGAAAGGGGAAAAAATATGGCGGACCCAAAAAAAAACGGCCGACCCAAAAAAAATGGCGGACAGCGGTGTTTGGCGACCCCCGTGAAATGGTCGTTCGACCCCAAATGGGGTCGCGACCCACAGGTTGCGAACCGCTGAGTTAGAACATAAAATATGCAAACGATGATGTTGCTCCATTTTTTTTTAAGGAGAATGAAATTAAGAGGTGATTATTTGATGCAACAGGTTGGTTCTTACTTTGGGGCAACTCTGTGCCCAGTGGACCTCAATCAAGACACAAGCACAGATTTAGTTCTGGTTGGCGCTCCCATGTACTACGATGCCACTGCAGGTGGAAGGGTTCACATCTGTCTTTTTAAGGTAAGAGACTCCTGCGTCTATGAAGCAGAGAATAAATGACGGTGGAAGACGGACAGCTCTAGAGTTTCTGTGATTTCCAGCATTTGCTCAGAAATTCCCAGGTATATATTGTAAATCAGGTTGAGGAGAAACTTTTGCGTTTATTATAGGTAGTCCTTGCTTTATGACTGGTTGCTTAGTGACTCTTTGGAGTTACTAAAGTTGTTTGTGACCTGGTTCTGAAACTCTGGTCTGCATTAGCAGCCAGTTTGCATTCACAGCACCCTGTGTTCATATGAACGCGTTTTACAACGTTTTTGCCAAAAACTTCTGATTTTTGGCAAAACTAGCCCTTAGCGAACAATTGGTTTGCTTGACATTTGTGAAAATTGCTTTACAACAACCATGGCGTTTGCTTAATGACCACTGCAAAAAAAAAAAAGTCATAAAATCAAGCTGGTGACATGGCTAATCCACTTTTCAACTGTCCTGATTTACTGGGCAGGCTCCTTTACCATTGTAAGTCAAGGACTACCTATATTTCTTGATATTTTTTGAAGGCTGATCTCCAATACAGCAAACAAATATTTGAAATGAGTGTGACACTTGACATAAAACTGTATATGTGCCAGGAGTTGTGAAACACTGAGGATTCATTTATGCAGTAAACCCCAAATGGGGGTTATTCTCTCTGGGGAATTCTAGAAACAATGGTTTATGCCAGAGGTCCCCAACCTTTTGGGCACCAGGGACCGGTTCTGTGGAGAGAGGTTTTTCCATGGACCAGAGGGTGTGTGGTTTTGTGTGCTGCCTGCATCTCGCAGATGGGGCTTTGCTTGTTTGTGAGGACCGGTTGCTAGCATGCCGCGGCCCAGAACTGGTCCACAGACCGTGCGTTGGGGACCCCTGGTTTATGCAATGAAAAGAAAAGCTAGGTCAATGATGGCAAACCTTTTAGAGACCAAGTGCCCAAACTGCAACCCAAAACCCACTTATGTATTGTCGGGTGCCGGGTGGGCGTGGCCCATTGGGTGGGCATGGCCCATTGGGTGGATGTGGCCCATTGCATGGGCATGGCTGCGGTGATAACGGCAGACTGGTTGGGACTAAAAAAGTTCAATCAATCAATTCCAACTTTGTGAGATCTTTTTTTTTCCTGCGAGAAGTTGAAATTGATTGATTGATTGAACTTTTTTTTTTTTGCACATGGCGGCGGAGGCCTTAAGCAAAAAGGTTTTATAAAAACCCAGCTGAAAGCCTAGAACTGGGGTGACAGCGTGCGTGCCCACAGAGAGGGCTCTGTGTGCCACCTGTGGCATGGATGCCAAGGGTTCGCCATCATGGGGCTAGGTGTTCAGAACCTTCACTAAACTACAAGTCCCAGAATTTCTTGGGGATTCCTTGGGGAATTATGGCAGTCCACGATGGAACAAAACTGTATCATAATACAGAGATGTTCAGAGATGTTTAATAAAATATACTGAAGTATAATCTAGAACTCTTGAGAAATTTGTAAAGCCCATATTACGGGGGTTACCTTCTGAGAAATCCATTTGCATTCCAGTGTGTTTTTCTTACATTTTGCAGAAGGAAGTGTTTTCGTGCACAGACAGCAACACAGCTTTAAAAGGACAGTCAGGACATTTGTTTGGTCGCTTTGGGGCCAGCATGGCAGAAGTGGGTGACATCACGGGGGACAAATGGACAGATGTAGCCATTGGGGCTCCCTTGGAAGATGAGAATGCAGGAGCCGTGTATATCTTTTCAGGGAAAAGGGCATCCATCAAGCGCAGTTATGTTCAGGTGAGCCGATCCTTAGGACTTGCTTGATCAAATGGCTCTCTTTCTCCTCTGGAAGCAAGACTTGGCGATGCCATGAAGACATCTAAGAACGCCTTTGCACAACTCTTCTCAACAATCGCCATCTTTTGTTCACTTCCTCTTTGCAGAACCTCAAAACCAAGCCCTTACACACCCTTGCAGTGTTTTCTGAGTTGTCATTAAAACACAAAAGCACGAACCACAGAGTGGGGTGGTGCCCAGGTGCCTCTTGATCTACTGGGAAAACTCTACCCTGTACCACTTACCCATACCACGATGTAAAAATGATGTTGAGACTCTAGAAAGAGTACAGAGAAGAGCAACAAAGACGATTAGGGGGCTGGAGGCTAAAACATATAAGGAACGGTTGCTGGAATTGGGTATGTCTAGTTTAATGAAGAGAAGGATGAGGGAGACATGATAGCAGTGTTCCAGTATCTCAGGGACACTATTCTCCAAAGCCCCTGAAGGCAGGATAAGAAGCAATGGATGGAAACTAACCAAAGAGAGAAGCTACCTAGAACTAAGGAGAAACTTCCTGACTGTTAGAACAATTAATCACTTTGAACGGTCACTAAATGAACTGTTGCAAGTGGAGGACTACCTGTATACACACACACACACACACACACACACACACACACACACAAACTTTGAAGTTATGACTGCTCTGAAAAAAGTGACTTATGACTTGTTCTCATACTTATGACTGGCTTGCATTTACAACTGTTGCAGCGTCCATGTCGTGTAATAGCCATTTGTGACCCTCATCTTTTTCCTTGCTAACCTTCCTTGACCTTTCCACAGCGCATTGCGGGACTGAAGTTTTCTGGACAGTTTTCTTATTTTGGCCAAGCCCTCAGTGGAGGAAGAGATCTTACGGGAGACGGTCTGAAGGACATCACTGTGGGACAACAAGGAAGAGTTTTGCTGATGAGGTAAGGAAGGAAGACAGCTCCATTTTTCTCCCACTTCTTCCGCCTTCTTAAATGTACGCAATCAGGCCCAGGCGCTGGCTGTGGAATTCTGGGAGTTGAAGTCCACATGCCTTAAAATTGTCAAGGTTGAGAAACACTGTATTAAGGCATGATTATATTTAGATATCTTTTTACTGTTTACATTTCTTGACTACAAAACATAGAGACTCAGGATTCCTCCAGTTCCTCCTGTACCCGTAGTGGATTTGATTCAACTCATAATCTGTTGGGTTGGTGAGTGTCATGCTGAGCTGCCACATTGGAGAAAATGTTATTATAAACATAAGGGGTCTACAAGTTAGGCAGTTTCCCATTGGCACTTATCCTGTCTTCTGGTTCCATGGGCTCGGACACTTATGCAGAAGTTGAAAGCCCTCTGCTTTTGAAACTAGCAAATCTATTATGGTGGTTTTCTCACCAACCCAGCAAAACAACAGTGAAACTGGAGGAGGGGGGAGGACATTGGCTTAAAGCCGGTTTTTGAAACCTGTCATTGCTGCTGGAGGGAGCATGGTTTGACCCAGTGGAAGAAGTGAGGATAGTAAGGTTGACACCAATGAGGTCACTTGCTATGTGGTAAGAAAATGCTCCTCAGAGATTGGGGAGTGAAGCCAGTGGCCGTGTAATGCACCCTCAGTTTACATCAGTGTTTCTCAATCGCCAAGGTTGAGAAACATCGGCTTAGATGTTTTCTGCTAGCTCATGTTCGATGCTGATTCCTGATTACACAGTATCTTAATGAAAATAATCTTTCCTTTTCTTCTTGCCTCCAGGTCTCGTCCTGTTCTGCAAGTGAAGGTCTCCATCATGTTCCACCCATCTTCCATCCCAACCTCAGTCTTCCAGTGGCAGAGGCCAACATCTCAGGAGAATGTGGCCAGCGTGGCAGAAGTGTGCTTTACTGTTTCAAAAGTCACTCAGGATTTCCTAGGTGATGGGAAACGCTGCAGTCCTTTGGGGTCCTACAGCAATCCGCATCCTTCAAACTCATGCAGGGCAGATCCTTGGTTAATTTAAATAGGCAAAGAGGCGTGTGATATAGACCTCTTATTGGCCCCCTGCTTCCACCACCATGTTGCTGGTCCATCTTTTCTGGTATTTCTCCATATTTACTGAGGGAATCTCTCACACGCCTTCTCCTGCACTGAAGAATTTAAGACAGTGTTTCTCGACCTTAGCAATTTGAAGGTGTGTGGACTTCAACTCCCAGATTTTCCCAGCCAGCATGGAATTCTGGGAGTTGAAGTCCATCCATCTTGCAGTTGTCAAATTGAAAACGACTGGCCTAACAGAAGTCAGTTGCCGCTATGTCTTATTTTAACTTTTAATTTAACTTCTTCGTTTTGATGTTTTCCTTTCCTTTCCCAGCATAACTCACCTCTCCCTTGTAGATAGTGGGTAAAAGTAAAGAAATAATCTGTCACCAATTGTATTTAGTTGAATATTTGCAAGATGGCTCTTGTGTCCTCAGATTATTCATTATTATTAGTACATTAGAAGAGAATATTTGTAGCCCAGGATTTCACTGTGGAGTCCTTGGTGGTCTCTGAGCTTGTTTGTTTTCTTGCAGACATGATGAAAACTCCTTAACTGCACAGCACAGGGCCAGACTTCACCTGGGAAACAGTGAGCATCCTAGACAAGTCCAAAAAACATTACAGATTTCCTGGAAACCTCGCATTCAGACAAATCAGCCATCTACAGGCACATAGAGATAAACAACATCTACATACCGTTCAAAAGTTAGAAAAGAAACAAAGAGACCAAAACACCTCCTATCCAGCAATCAACACCCAGATAAGCAGAGATTAACACCAAGACTAGAACTAGACTAGCAATCAGGCAGTAAACAACACCCCAATCAAGGACCTACCAAGTCAGAACTACCAAGATCATCCCTATCAACACATCTTGTAACTTGTATATAAACAGAGAGCAAGCCCCACTCCCTTTCTAGCATTGATGATGTTACCTAGTTGGGTAATGAAACATTTGCAAGAAAACAACCAAGCTCAGAGAGCACCAAGAGTCTCATGGTTTTATTAAATTCAGATGAAATATGGACACCATCATTTCTCAAGAAAGCCTGTACAAAAACATGGGGCTGGAACAGATAACGGAAAGGGAATTACTGCCCTTCCCCTGACAGAGAGAAATCTTTACACTCTGTGGACAGCAGACATTTTTCTAAGAACAGCGGTCCACGAGGAAAGATTTGAAGCTCTTCTTTCTTTTCCACTCAGATGAAATCCATAGTGAGCTTTCCTACCGCCTGACCCTGGATTCTCACAGAATAAAAGCTCGGGCCTCCTTCACTTCTAAGTCTCCCATCCTGCAAGCAAACATTTCGACTGGACTTGAGCGAAAGTGTCAGAAGCATCAGATTGAACTATCTGTGAGTTGGCGTTACGTCCTCTTTCTTTTTATATCGATCACTTGAGATCTGATTGGTGTCGATCACTCTGCAACCTTAAACACTCAAAGAGTCACTTGGACCCGTTTCCCAGAGAAAAGAAAACACTGGGAGCCGCAAAACTTGCGCACGCACGCAAGTGGGGGGAGCTTGTTTGAAGAGTTTCATTAAAAAGAAATAGAGGCTGCTGTGCATGAGTTCTCTCTCTCTCTCTCTCTTTCTCTCTCTCTTGCTCTTTTTCCTCTCCCTCTCTCTCCCTCTCTTTCTCTCTCTCTCTTTTCTCTCCCCCCTCTCTTTCTCTCCCTCTCTTTTTCTCTTTCTTTCCTCTCCCTCTCCCTCTCTTTCTCCCCCCTCTCCCCCTCTCTCTTTCTCTCTCTCTTTCTCTCCCTTTCTCTCTCCCTCTCTCTTTCTCTCTCTCTTCCTTCTCTCTCTCTCTCTCTTTCTCTCCCCCTCCCTCTCTCCCTCTCTCCAATCTTCTGCTCACCTGGCAAGCTGGCTTCAAGCTGTTCTCCAACAAGCTGACACACATTCTTATTGGACTGGCTCTCTCCTGCCCTTCCTACTTCCTGCTTCCTGCAGAGACGCAGCCAAGGCAGGAGCCCCGTCCAATAAGCTTGTCAGCTCCTCGAAGAACAGGGTGAGGCCACTCTTTTTTACAGAGAGAGAGAGAGAGAGAGAGAGAGAGAGAGAGAGAGAGAGAGAGAGAGAGAGAGAGAGAGAGAGAGAGAGAGAGAGAAGGGAAGCGCAAGTGCCTCTCTCTCTCTCTCTCTCTCTCTATCTCTATCTATCTATCTATCTATCTATCTATCTATCTATCTATCTATCTATCTATCTATCTATCTATCTATCTATCTATGTATCTATCTATCTATCTGCAAATGGCAGAGGAGGCTGGGAGCCGCAGGAGCAGCCTCAAAGAGCCACATGTGGCTCCAGATCCGCAGGTTGCCGACACATGGGCCAGGGAGTCAGAGAACTCATCCTCTTGAAGCCTCAAGTGATTTAGCTACCGTGGCTACCAACAGTGAGTTCTTCCCTTCCTTTGCAAATCATAAAACTTGCCTCCATCCGTGACATCTCGAGGCTGAATTTTAATTAACCTCGCTGAAGATTCCTGAAAGACAAATAAATAAATAAATAAATAAATCTGTTGATGCCATATTTCCGTAACAGGCATGTTTTGTGCCATTCAGTGCACAGAAATCCTGATAAGAAATATAACATTGTGTTTTTGTTTCAGTTTCAAGTTTTTTATTGATTTTACAATATTACATTTACATATTTGAAAAGTAGTGTGGCACAGTAATTCCGTTACATTTGAATACCATCAGTACAAATCTCAAATTATTACAACCAACTAATTCCCTCTCTTTCCCCCATGATATCTACTGTCATGTTCAAACCAATACAGTTCTTATTCTATTAATCAAACAAAAATACCTTTCTAGTATTCATCAATAATCTTCAGTCTATACATATCTTAATTAATTTGACATTCCACCTTTTAGACAATAACCTAGTAAGTTTTTCTTAACTTTAATTTCCCATTGATCTTTAAATTTAACATTTAATCTTTTCCAGGTTTTAAATGATCCCAATTTCTAAGTCTCCTATCTCACATTTGGAGCTAATAATTTTCTTTTCTTTTCTTCCTTCTACTTCCTTCCTTTCTTCCTTTCCAGAAAGAGAAAAAAATTAAAAATAAACCACCAACATTTATACCACAAACCCATATACAAATTTAATTATTAGTACTTATACTTTTAAATTTTACTTAACCTTTGTCTCAACTCATAACAATATCTTAAATTCAAATCTTAATTATTTGTAGACATTCAGATTACATTTAATATTTAATTTTTCCAAATTTTTAATTAAACACAATTCCTTTATCCCAATTTGCTCATACATTCTAATATTTTAAATACACACCTTATATATAAATTCTACCCTTTATCATACCCATCTAATGACAATATAATATTCTTATTTCAACATATTTCTAGATTTTATATAACCAAAATTTTCTTTATCTCAAATCGTTACAATGTCTTGTGTTCAGAATACATATTCTATCTATTTAGATATATTCTATTTTAGATCTCATATATAGATCAGAACCTCAATCTTTTTCAATCTTATTCTAGCATTTTTCCTCTGCCAGGTCATTTTTCGTATTTTTGCCTTTAAATCATCAAAAAAAATCTCCTTGTATTGTTGTGGCTATTGTTTGATGTTGATAAGAACATCCAGTTGATGTTTTCTTAAGAGGACTAGTTGATTTAGCTGGTAGTCTCTTTATTTTTCCAGTTGTCCCGAAGTATTTATCTTCTCTTTCATCTGTTTTTCTTGTTTATCTTCAAATTCCTTCTGGTTTATAAGAAATGTCCTTTCCTTGTTCTCTATTATCAATTTCTTTTTTGTATTTTCTATTGTCTGTATTTGTTGAGTATCTAAGTCTTCTGTCATAACATTTGGTTGATTCACTTTCTCTATAGAATTCTGTGTAGATAATTCTTTGATTGAAGTCATAGTTTTGAGTTTGTATATCCAGAGTTTGCATACATAGAGTTTGGATCATTGCTTTTAACATACAAAGAATTTGTTCCTGTACTTCCTCTGTAGAAGAAATCCTTTCCTGTTCTCCTTCCATTATAATATATTAAACTCAAGAAAAAGAAACTGACAGTCAGAAAGTCCACCAAATGGGGAGCTGAGCTGAATTTTGCAGATGGTGTTTCAAGGTTATTTTGTATCTTATCTATTTTCAAAGCTGTCAACAAGTCTCTTAGAGAATAGCAGGTTACATCTTAGAGTTAGTTGGATCCTTTTAGGGTTTTTTCCCGCTCTATTTTAAGGGGGGGAAAACCCCAAATCTTCAATAGTAATTAGAATAAAAATCAAGGAAGAAATATATATAGAGAGAGCAGAAAGTTGCAAATCTTATAATCCACCAATTTTAGGAAATAGGATTCCAATTAAGATCTCAGTATTTTTCCAACGTTTTAAACTCCCAAGTGGTTGATAGCTGCTGTTTCTGGAGGGAGGGCTAGAATCCCCCTTTCCTCACCAAAGGGGGGAAAGTACTTTAGCAGCTTATGCAGGTAATTAAGTAGTTAGGATGTAAGAGAGGCAAACCTCACCCAGTCCTGTCCATGCTGCTTTGAAGTTGCCAGATGGTAGTGTGACTTCGGCTGTTTGCAGCCTAGGGACGAGCCATGTTTCTATGGCCGGTCCTTTCGTCCGCCGGTTTAGAGGGATCGCCTGGTCTGACGGAAGAGTTGCTGCTCTTCCGGGATCCAGGGAAAGCCCATCCTTGCTGGTCGCCTCTTCGGGGTGACTTTCGGCCCTTTTCAGGGCCCCCCAGCAATGCAAAACTGAACGGGGGAGAGAGAGCAAGTCTCCCATGGCAGCTGTGTGACGAACCGGAAGTCCAGAAATATAACATTGTTAAGAACATGTCTTCCGGATATACATATTTAAAGATCTTGCCACTTTCATATGTCTGTACAGTTTTATTATTTTTTTGGAGTTAGGGTGGGCAGTGAGAAGCTTTGGATACAGCGAAACAATATTTGTGGTGCTGATGGCATTCTTGGCAATGTTGTTTAGCTCAAGAACAGATATTCCCTGTTTAAAAAAAATAAGTAGTCCTTGACTGTAATTGAGCCCAAAATTTCTGTTGCTAAGTGAGACAGTTGCTAAGAGAGTTTTGCCCCATTTGGCCATTTCTTGCCACAGTTGTTAAGAGAATCGCTGCAGTTGTTAAGTTAGTAACACGGTTGTTAAGTGAATCTGGCTTCCCCATTGGCTTGGCTTGTCAGAAGGTTGCAAAAGGGGATCACATGATCCCGGGACACTGCAACCATCATAAATTTGAAACAGCTGCTAAATGCCTGAATTTTGATCACATGCTCAGGGGGGATGCTGCAAGGCTTGTAGGTGTGAAAAATGGTCATAAGTCACTTTATTCGTTGCTGTTCTAACTTTGAACAGTCACTAAACAAATTTAAGGGGTGACTTGATCGAAGTGTATAAAATCATGCATGGGATAGAAAATGTGGATAGAGAAAAATTCTTTTCTCTATCACACAATACCAGGACAAGGGGGCACTCCCTAAAGCTTATAGCTAAGAAAGTGAGGACAAATAAAGGGAAATATTTCTTCACCCAGAGGGTCGTTGATTTATGGAATTCACTTCCTGAAGGGGTCGTGACAGCTGTCAGCCTTGACAGCTTCAAGGCAGGGCTAGATAGATTCATGGATGCAAAGTGTATTGGTGGTTATTAAAACAGATGTCCATGTGCCGCCTCTATGTTGGTTGAGGCAGGCAGGATTCCCTTGAGTACCATTTGTTTGGGGGTCAAGGGAAAGGGAGGGTTTTGCCTTCTCTTTCTGCTCAAGATCCCCATGTACATTTGGTGGGCCACTGTGTGACACAGAATGCTGGACTCGATGGGCTTTGGCCTGATTCAGCATGGCTCTTCTTATTTCTTATGTTCTTAAGGGCTATCTGTAATTCATTCTGTTGACAATGAAAAAAAGTGGTTCATTCGTTTTACAAAAGGAGCTGATTATTGTATGCATATTTTTTTTAAAAAACAATTCTGTATTGCCTCTCTCAGGTTGGCACTGAGGATACCCTGACACCCATCACTTTAAGGCTGAATTATAACCTCACAGGAAAATCCATCGCCAAAGTCCCAGATCTCCTGCCCATCCTGAGCAAACAGTCAAAGCAAACCTATACAGCCGAGGTGACTATCCTTGAGGTTTATCATGATACCCGAAAAGCCAGCAACAGTTGGAGTCAGTGTGTTGTAGTGGCAAATGTGTTGGACCAGGAATGAGGAGGAAACCCAGATTGTAATCCTCCTCAGCCATAGAAGCTAACTAAGTGTCTTGGGCCCAGTCCCTTTCTCTCACCCTGAAAGCTGGAACAGGGTTGTGGCTACAGTGTTGGCCTAGGCCAGGGGTAGGCCACCTTGGCTCTTTTATGACTCGTGGACTTCAACTCCCAGAATTCCTGAGCCAGCATGGCTCCGCTTGGAAACCTCTCCGTTTCCCCTCAGCATGGCTGGCTCAGGAATTCTGGGAGTTGAAGTCCATGAGTCCTAAAAGAGCCAAGGTTGCCTACCCCTGGCCTAGGAGCTTGGATATCCAGGTTTTCTTCTGCCCTCAGTCATAGAAGCTTCTTAGAGCATTTTGGGCCAATCCCTCTCAGTCCAAGAGCCATGTTGTATAGTGGTGAGAAGGTGGTAGAGTAGGAGTGCGGAGACCCAAGTTCTTGTCCTTCCCCACCTCCAACCACAGAAGGTCCCTGGGGTCTTTGGGCCAGTCTCTCTCTCTCTCTTTTAGTCCAAAAAACAGGGTGCATGTTGCACCTGAAGGTGCTTTTTCAAAAGGCAAATAGACTTTATTTTTGCTTGAAGATGTTTTGCTTCGCATCCAAGAAGCTTTAGACTAGACTAGACTAGACTAGACTAGACTAGACTAGACTAGACTAGAATAGACTAGAATAGAATAGAATAGAATAGAATAGAATAGAATAGAATAGAATAGAATAGAATAGAATAGAATAGAATAGAATAGAATAGAATAACAGAGTTGTAGGTCATCTAGTCCAACCCTACCCACCCAAGCAGGAGACCCTACACCATTTCTGACAGATGGTTGTCCAGTCTCTTCTGTGATAAAACTCCCACAACATCTGAAGGCAAACTGTTCCACTTGTTGTTTGTTCTCACTGTCAGAGAATTACTCCTTATTTCTAGGTTGAATCTCTCCTTGATCAATTTCCATCCATTATTCCTTATCTGGCCTTCAGATGCTTTGGAAAATAGGCTGACCCCATCCTCTCTGTGACAGCCCCTCAAATATTGGAACACTGTTATCATGTCTCCCCTGGTCCTTCTGTTCACTAGACTAGAATGGTGGAGAATGGAAGTATATGGAATGGAAAGAATGGAAACCTCTTGGATGAGAAGTGAAACATCTTGTGGCAAAAACAAAGGAAGTCTAGTTGTCTTTGAAAAAGCATCTTTGGGACAACCATGACCCGGATGACTGAGAATCTCCATAGACATTTAGTGGTGAAGGTGTTGGACTAGATACAGACATGTCAAACTCGCGACATCACGTGATGTCGCACAACGTATCGGAGCTTTTTTGCCATTGCCAGCAATGGGGTGGGCATGGTTTCCTGATGATGCGTCCGGCCCACGTGCCAGCAGTTTGACAATCCTGGGAAGCAAAGAGACCCCAGATCTGGTCCACCCTCAGCCGTGGAAGCTCTCTAGGTGTCTTTAGGCCAACTTACCTCATAGGGTTGGTGTTGTGAGGACAGATAAGGGGAGGGAGCATTAGGTATGCCACCTTACACTCCTGTATGAGGAGAAGGCAGATCATTAATCAAGTAAACTTGTTAGCCACCTTTGTAATCAAGTAGGCCCCCTCCTCTATACTCAATGGAATAGGTGGAGGGAGGGGAACAAAGAGAGTTAGGCTTGTTAGTTAGTTACAGAAGATCACACATCCGTAACAAGTGGGACTACAGCAGGGCAGTGGAAGCAGCAGGATGTCCATTTCTGTCACTTTCAGAAATTTCTGTTTGGCAGGAAAGAAGGGGAAGCTGGTCAGATGCAGATGAGCTCTGGATTCCCCTTATTAAATGCCATTAACTCTCATGGTGATTTTGACCTGCCTTTCAGGTACTGTACAATTACTGTACTGTAAATGGTTATCATAGGTAAGGAAACCAATGCCGTAGTACAGGGGTTCTCAACCTTGGCAACTTTAAGACTTGTGGACTTCAACTCCCAGAATTCCTCAGCCAGCAAAGCTGGCTGAGGAATTCTGGGAGTTGAAGTCCACAAGTCTTAAAGTTGCCAAGGTTGAGAACCCCTGCCGTAGAAGAAGAAAATGTTGGTGCAAGGTTCAAGGAATAGAGTCAAATCATCAAAACTGAGGTGTACTTTGTCTTTAAGTTCTCTCTTTCTTTCTTTCTTTCTTTCTTTCTTTCTTTCTTTCTTTCTTTCTTTCTTTCTTTCTTTCTTTCTTTCTTTCTTTCTTTCTTTCTTTCTTTCTTTCTTTCTTTCAGCTCCCCTTTGAGAAGAACTGTGGGGATGATGGGCTATGTGAAGACATTTTGCAAACCTCGTTTACTTTCTCAGGGTAAGAGAAATAGTTTCTCCCACCCCTTCTGCCTTACGTTTCTATTATCTATGGGCAGTGTTTCTCAACCTTGGCAACTTTAAGAGGTGTGGACTTCAACTCCCAGAATTCCCCAGGCAATCAGCTGGCTGGGGAATTCTGGAAGTTGAAGTCCATACCTCTTACGTTTTCAAGGTTGAGAAATACTGAATTCTTTGCCATACTTGGTCAGTTGGACCAAATTTTGAATGTTCTACCAAATTACCCTTCCTAACAACTTTGGGAAGGATTCTGTGACAAAAACATTTTTCAGTCCAATAAGCAGAAATTATATTTAATTCTACATATCACCACAGCAGCAAGAATAATTTTTGCACAATATTGGAAAAATGAAGCTTTGCCATCAGAGGAAGAAATAATCAGGAAGATTTTGGAATGTGCAGAGATGGACAGATTAACTATGAGGCTGAAAGACAAAGAAGATACAGACTATTATCAAATTTGGAATTTATTTTACACTTGGTTAGAGAAAAGAAGCAAGGATTAGGAATTGAATATGCATTAATTTAGCAAATTTCAGACAACTTGTTGATTGGAAAAAATTAACATATATGGGAAAAAAATTAATAAAAAAAGATTGAAAAAAAAACACTTTTCAGTCCTTTATGCAAAATTGTTATAAATTCATCCAGCCACTGGACAGATACCCTGCCTTACCACTCCATAGAGATTTTAAAATTTAAACTTGAATCCATTTGTTCTTTCATTCTGATTGGTTATATCAATAGTACTGCTTTGTACAATGTTATCACCAATCTGTACACATACTGTGCTTATTAGATCAAACAGTACTGCTTGGAGCCCTATTAAGTTAAAAACATAACAAGGTGCCTTGAAACTAATTGTTTGAATGGAATAAGCTCTTATTGATTTGGAATTCCTTGACTGATAAGCACTCTTGATAAGATTTCAGTTAATCTTCAATTAAAGAGAAAGGGTTGGATCAAGTCTATGTTACATGCACTAAGGCCCATTGAAAGCAATGTGAGAAGTTGCTCGTGACAAATTTAAGGGCCACTTATTTCAGGTGGACCTTAACAAATTCAGCAGTGACAAATGGCAAGGGGGTGTCTTTTTTTCTTTGATATTGTTATATGCAAATACAAATAGTCCTTGACTTATGGCCACAATTGAGCCCCAAATTTTTGTTGCTAAGCGAGTCATTTGTTAAGTGAATTTTGTCCCATTTTATGACTTTTCTTGCTATACTTGAATCACTGTCAATTGTTAAGTTAGTAGCAGGGTTGTTAAGTGGCTTCCCCATTGACTTTGGCAGAAGGTTGCAAAAGGGGATCTTGTGACCCTGGGACACTGCAACCATCACAAATTTGAGTCAGTCAAGCATCTGAATTTTGATCACCTGACTATGGGGGTACTGCAAAGGCCATAAGTGTAAAAAAACGTCCATAAGTCACTTTTTTCAGTGCTGTTGTAAGTGAAAAGTGGTAACTGTTGTAAGTCGAAGACTACCTCTATAATTGTAAATACTGAGAGCATTGATTTTCTTTTACTGATTCATCAGTCATGGCCTGTGTATGACCTTCATGATCTGAGACCTCTAACCAGGACCCAGAGTTTCTTTTCTTCACTCCCACACAGCCTGCAAACTTTAGATGTGGGTTTGACTCCCGAGTTCACCATAACGGCCTCCCTTCAGAACCACGGGGAGGACTCCTATCGCAGCACTTTACGCTTCTTCTATCCTGCAGGGCTCTCTTATCGCAAAGTCACCTTGCTACAACAGGTAAGAGAATAAAGGATGCCAGCAGAGGTGCAGAATAGGGGCGGAGCCTACTTGGGTGGCTACCGTGTTTTTCCAAAAGTAAGGCCTACCCCAAGAATAAGCCCTAACTTGATTTTTGGGGGTGGGCCTCATATAAGCCCTACCTCAAAAATAAGCCCTAATTTTGCGGTGAGGCACACACCTAAAAATCAAGCTAGGGTGGGGGGTGTGGAGTTGCCCCACGCAACCCACACCTAGTTATCTAGTAGCCAGGCCTCTCCTCACTGGCCCACTTCTGCGGTGTCCCCAGGCCTGCATTTTGCAGTCAGGCCTTTCCGGAAGGCCACTGCAGCCGATAATCGAGCAATGGATTCAATCCATACCTCGGTTCTGCAAGGCCTCTGCAGCCGAAAACTGAGCTATGGATCGAATCCATTGCTTGGTTATCGGTTGCAGATGCCTTCTGGAAAGGCCTGAGTGCGAAATGCAGGCTAGAGCTCCATTCACAGCTGCAGAATGAAGCTGCTCCTTTGGCTGGAGAAGACGTGGGCCGGCTGGGCGGGGTTGTCGGTGCCGGAGAAATTTTCCGGGAAACACGGTATATATAATGGTATGTGGAAAAGACCTAGGGAGACTAGGCAAGATGTGCTATCTAGGGAACAGTCAGATAAGAGACAGCATAGCCCAGAGCTGCATATTGTGTGGACCAAGAGGCCCAGAAGGGACTCTCCCTAAATTCTTGAGCTGTTAAAGTGACGTAAGGTGACCAACCGTCCTCCTTTAGGGAGGACAGTGCTCCTTTTGTAAGTTCTGTCCTCCCTCAAAAAGTGTCCTCCTTCATGTCCTCCTTTTCGATATTTGAAGACTAATCTGCAGGGCTTTTTTTTTCCCCTCATAGAACGCTCAGAACGGCGTTCCGGCACCTTTTTTGATGTTTTTTTTTTCAACTTTTGCATGAGCTGTGCTACTCCCACTATTGGCTTTCGAAAGCCAATAGGAATTTTTGCTGAGTGCACCAAAACACCCGGCTGGCAAACTTTGCACATGCAAGTTGTCTGTATTACTGTTGCAATGAATAAAATGTTTCTTTTATTTACGATATTTTTTTTCTTCAATTTATTTGTGTCCTCCTTTTCATTGTAAAAAAGTTGGTCACCTTACAATGGGTGAATTGTACTTCCAGACTTGATAGATTCTGTTAATGTAGCTTTACGTTGTCTTTCTTTATTCGTGTCAGAAGCACCTGTAAACTACAGACATATAACTTTCAACATTGAGTAAGTAAAACAAACATAAGATAGGTCATAAAAATATAGTACATTTAAAAGTATATAAAATAAATAGTATTAAAACTAAATGACATTTACCCAGCAATGGGCCATGTCAATAGCATTTTCTCTCACCAGCGTATGGTCTTCCTCCATACACATTGAAGGATGTTTTATGCACCGTAGCAAATGTGTTAGATTGTTCTTCACATTCACACAGAGTGTCTTCTATATAGGAAAGCCCCATTTTCCTAGATCAGACATGTCAAACTCACAACGTCAGGTGACGTCGTGTGACGTATCGGAGCTTTTTTCCCATTGCCAGCAATGGGGTGGGCGCAGTTTCCTTGTGACACGTCCAGCTTGTAGGCCGGCAGTTTGACACCCATCCTAGATTGTCCTTTGATTTTCCTACCCCAGTGCACTATATAGAATAGAATAGAATAGAATAGAATAGAATAGAATAGAATAGAATAGAATAGAATAGAATAGAATAGAATAGAAATTTTATTGTCACTTTACATGTATACTAATCAGCATACATTAAAATGAAATTGTGTTACATTCAGCTCTCAAACGAATTCCATTATGCATTAGAATTAGTTTGTCTGATTGTGTTTCCTATTTGGGCTATCTAGTAAGACTGACATTATGTTCCTCTTCTCAAAACTTTGTATGCACTCCTGTCTTAGGTCAGCAGAAAGGTGACACGGGTCCAATGCCATTCAGCCCCTGCCCTGGAAGAAGAGGCCAGCCGGAACGCCACCTGTAACATCAACCACCCTATTTTCTGGAGTGGAGCAGAGGTGAGATCTGCTTGCTTTATGTATTTGTGTTGACTGCCACAACAGTTGAGGATGACTGTAGCTGTACACCACTTACTCTCCCCATCTTTGCATATTTCAGGCTATTTTTGTTGCCACCTTTGATGTCTTCCCAGATGCTGATCTAGGGAATACACTGCAGATCATGGTCAAAGCTGAGAGGTAACCTCCATGCTCCTGGGTTTTGTGGGCTGATAGAAGCCAACAGTATTCAGCTGCTTTTAAGGGTGGAGGCTGGTGGCCAGCAATAAGACTCTGCGTGTCTGTGTGTGTGTAACTGAGATAACTATCAATAAAGGAGAATATTTGTAGCTTGGAGTTGAAATGAGGGATCCTTGGTGCTCTCTGAGCTTGGTTGTTTTCTTGCAGACGTTTCATTACCCAAACTAGGTAATATTATCAGTGCTAGCAGGGATGATGTAAACTAGTTTGTGTAATGAAGCATCTGCAAGAAAACAACCAAGCTCAGAGAGCATCAAGAAACCCCTGATGTTACTATTTCAAGGTCTAGTTATTTGGGTGCCAACCGTGTGGTGTGAGAGACTCTACTGCACAGCTTTCAAGCTGTCTTATTGGGGTACCCTGAAATTTCTGTGAAGACTTAATAGGGATTTCTCAATAGGAAAATTAAAAGCACTGTCCTTGAAGACAGCGTAGCCATTGCAGTTGAATATACTTCAGTATGTACAAAAGTAATGAAACCTAAAAACCTTGCTCAGTGTTATACCGTATGTGAAAGGACATGTTTTTGTGTCCTCAGTGGAGATCTGGTACTTGCAGAAGGCAAATTCAGGTCAACCGTGGTCCTCAAAGACCAAATGTTTGAAAATGCATGAATGTAAATCATATTTTTTTTAGTAAAACTCTACTGGCCGCCTTTATCCTTTTGAGGGCAGCAGAAAAGAATATTTAGCCGAAATAAAGTGATTTACAAAGAGGTCAAAAGCATTGTACGCTTCTCTATAATAGGGCGTTGTCGTCATCCTGGGATTTAATTTCTAACCTGCCTGTAACTAATTCTGTGGATCCTCCAGCACAGTTTTTCTCCCAGGCTTATGAAACATTAGAAATTTTAAAATGTCAAGAATGCTGTTTCTTGGGAAAAATGAAGGAAGATTCATATTAAGACAGAACTTGACTGAGAAGCAAAAAAAAAAAACTAGCTAAAGATTCATGCTATATATTCTGTCAAAGCATTTTTGCTACAGTGCATGATGGGGATTGAGATGTAAAACTCATCACATGATAGAGTAATATACGTACGTTGATTTAGAATTTCCTGATTAAATGAAAACATATTTTCTTCCACTTGTCCAGTGAAAATAGGAACACCAGCACCAAGGACATCAGTTATGAAGCCACTTTGCCTGTTAGATATGCTGTATACCTGCTTATCAACATGTAAGTGACTATGGATATTTTAAAAAGGAGATAGAATGTGGACTCTGCAAACCTCATCCTTCTCTCAAGGATGCTATCTCTGGAATCTTCCATTTCTACCAAAATTCTTTTCTCTGTTAAATCTTCTCAGGGGCGAAGAGTCCACCAAGTATGTGAACTTCACCGTTGGCCAAGAAGATGCACAAAAGAGTGTTGAACACCGATATGAGGTGAAGGGCAAAAGGAAGAAGAAACTGTAGTCTGGGGGTTGGTGGGAAGAGGAGAAAGATGGGGCTAGGGAATTCTGGGAATTGAAGTCTACACATCTTAGTCACCACCCATCTTTAAAGGGCATTCCTTTAAATAGGGTTGAATAATAATAATAATAATAATAATAATAATAATAATAATAATAATAGTAGTAGTAGTAGTAGTAGTAATAGTAGTAGTAATAGTAGTAGTAATAGTGATGATGATGATGATGTTGGAGGGGACCTTGGAAGTCATCTAGTCCAACCCCCTGCTCAGGCAGGAAACCTTATACCATTTCAGACAAATGGCTGTCCAGTCTCTTCTTAAAAACGTCCAGTGTTGGAGCATTCACCGCTTCTGGAGGCAGATTGTTCCACTGGTTAATTGTTCTAACTGTCAGGAAGTTTCTCCTTAGTTCTAGGTTGCTTCTCTCCTTGATTAGTTTCCATCCGTTGCTTCTTGTCCTGCCTTCAGGCGCCTTGGAAAATAGCTTGACTCCCTCTTCTTTGTGGCAGCCCCTGATATATTGGAACACTGCTATCATGTCCTCCCTCGTCCTTCTCTTCGTTAAACTAGACATACCCAATTCCAGCAACCATTCCTTATATGTTTTATCCTCCAGTCCTCTGATCGTCTTTGTTGCTCTTCTCTGTACTTTTTCTAGAGTCTCAACATCTTTTTTACATCATGGTGACCAAAACTGGATGCAGTATTCCAACTGTGGCCTTACCAAGGCATTGTGAAGTGGTATTAACACTTCACGTGATCTTAATTCTATCCCTCCGTTAATGCAGCCTAGCACTGTGTTTTAAGTTAGGGCAGCAAATAGGTGCAATTCCCGAGTACGTAGTTGTAGAATAGAGCAGGTTAAAAATGAGGGCCAGGGGAAGTTTCACATTTTTGAATATATGTAGACTTATATATTATTGTCCACCTTCATTAAATAAAAAAATCCAGCATTGTTGAGAACAATTGGCTTAAACCTTTTCTTTTCACTAAGGACTTTCTGCAGGGATTTCCTTTTATAGATAATCTTCGACATACAAGCACAAATGGGATTTCCATTGCTAAACAAGACAAGTGTTAAGTGATCCGTGCCTGATTTTACAACCTTTTTTGCCATGGTTATTAAGCAAATCATTGCAGTTAATCCTCTGACTGTTAAGCAAATGAAGCTTCCCCAATTCACTTTGCTTGTCAGAAGTTGACAGGGAAGGTCACAAATGGAGATCACACACTGCAGTCATTACAAATATATGCCAATAGTCAAGTATAATAATAATAGTAGTAGTAGTAATAGTAGTAGTAGTAGTAGTAATAATAATAATAATAATAATAATAATAATACAGTTGGAAGGGACCTTGGAGGTCATCTAGTCCAACCACCTGCTCAGGCAGGAAACCCTACACCATTTCGGACAAATAGCTGTCCAGTCTCTTCTTAAAATCTTCCAGTGTTGGAGCATTCACCACTTCTGGAGGCAGGTTGTTCCACGGGTTAATTGTTCTAACTGTCAGGAAGTTTCTCCTTAGTTCTAGGTTGCTTCTCTTCTTGATTAGTTTCCACCCGCTGCTTCTTGTCCTGCCTTCAGGCGCCTTGGAGAATAGCTTGACTCCCTCTTCTTTGTGGCAGCCCCTGAGATATTGGAACATTGCTATCATGTCCCCCCTCGTCCTTCTCTTCGTTAAACTAGATATACCCAGTATCTGAATGTTGATCATGTGACTTGGGGATGGTGTGACGACCAGTAGTAAGTCATCTTTTTCCAGTGCCATTGTAACTTCAAATGATCATTAAATGAATAGCTGTAAGTTGAAAACTACATGTAAAGCACATGTATTTTAAAATATTGTTGATCTTTTTCTACTCCTTCTGTATGGGCTACATCTGCACTTGAGGAATCATAGAATGACAATGAGGTATATTACAAGGCTAAAGTAATGCCACTACACTGGTATTCCATGGGCCTTGAGTAGACCTACCAACAGAATAATCTACACCCAGACGACAGCATCAGTCATTAAGCCTTCACGTCTAACATGAAGTAATTAGTTGAACTTAATGCTGAACAACTAATTTTCATCGAAATAGTGAGCATTGGTCATATCTAGGTCACATCACTAGTCTTTTTCAGATGGATAGCAAGATGAAATGAATTAAATAAAACTATAAACCATCCCTGAAAATATTATCCTTGCACATAATGGTGAAGGAGTTCTTTGCTAATTATCAACCTAATTATCAATTAGGTTGATAATCTAATTGAAAGAGACTTTTGAAGCCAAGAGGTCATGGTCCGAAGTGTTCCAGTGGTTCCTGCCCTGAGCAAGGGGTTAGACTCAATGACCTCTAAAGCCCCTTCCAAGTCAAGAATTCTGTGACATGCTTCCCTTCCTTTCTCTGCTTGCAGCCTCAAGGACACGGTGTACTTTGTGACCTCTGATGTTACCACTTCTTTTTGCTTTCTTATATACAACATCACCAGAAGGGTGGAAGGATCTCTTTCTGGTGGAAAAATAGCAGAAATGCTTGATCAGAATTTGTTTTCTTTTTTCAGGTGAAGAATCTTCATGAACAAAGCATCCCTTTCACGGTGACATTTCAGATCCCAGTAAAACTGAAAGGGATTCTGGTTTGGAATGTGTCTCAAGTTATTCCTTCTGAGGTATGCTTATCTATGTTGGACGATCTTGTTGTGGCCTTCTGGTCAATCCACTGAAGAACACACACACACACCAGCTGAGAAAATGAGTGCTGGAGATATTCACCTAGAGTGGATCAGTTGCTGGCCTTTGGTGAAGCATTTCACCTTGTAATGTGATCTGACCCACCTCACCAGACTGTCCAGGCCAGGGGTAGGCAACCTTGGCTCTTTTATGACTCGTGGACTTCAACTCCCAGAATTCCTGCGCCAGCTTGGCTCAGCATGGAAAACTCTCCCTTTTCCCTCAGCGTGGCTGGCTCAGGAATTCTGGGAGTTGAAGTCCACGAGTCATAAAAGAGCCAAGGTTGCCTACCCCTAGTCCAGGCTGACTCATTCACATGCTTTGGTTTGATAACAAACCCCTGTTATGTGGGTGTGCAGTGCATTTGTAAAAGCCCCTGTTCTAGATCAGTCACACCAATGAGAACTGGGTTCCTGCCTTGTTTTAAAGGAGTGCTTTGGTTGAACCCCCACTAAAGATCTGAGGATCTGTAAAACCTGATGGAAGATTCTTCTTCCAGCTTCTGGAACTCATTTGGAACTAGGATTTGGAGAAGCAAAGTTCTTATTGAGAAGAAGCAAAATATGTCACCATTTGTCTTCTGCTCCATCCATCACCTTCTGCTACTAATAACCGGACCTCTCTTTTTCTGCAGCCTGAAGTTGCCATGTGTGTCTTGGAGAGAGAAACTTCAGATTCCAAGGATCTTCCAGCAAATGAGGCACAACTCCCGTTGGTGAGCCTGCTGGTCCTTTTCTTTAGGGCCAACTGCATTCTGCAGTTCTTTCTGAGAGAAGTCATACCGTGTATATTGATTTATGAGAATCCTCAGGAAGGACAAAGGATTCTTGAAAAAAATAGTCACGCTCCATGGACATTCTGTAGTTGAACTACAATATACAAATGAAGGGAACTTATAGATGGCCTCTGGATATGGATATTCACTTCTGACTTCTGATTTCTGTTTCCCAAGTGTAGATGTTTCTACTTGTCTCTGTTAAATTCTGTTGCTTAGTCCTTTCCTCTAATCCAGAGGTTCTCAACCTTTTTCAGGTTGAGACCCCACATGCGCCGCCCATGTGCAGTGTGACCCCGAGCGCGCGCGAGCGCGCGCGCGACGGACCAATCCACGCATGCGCACGACAGAAAAAAAACAAACAAAAAAACAAAATGGCGGACCGCGATGGCCCGATCCGCGCATGCACAGTGCATGCGCGACAGCCCGAACCGTGCATGCGTGGCGCGCGCGCGACGAAAAAAAAACAAAAAACAAAACAAAAACAAAAAATAATGGCGGACCGCGATGGGCCGATCCGCGCATGCACGGTGCACGCGCGATGGCCCGAACCACGCATGCGTGCTGCACGCATGACAAAACAAACAAACAAACAAAAAAAACCAAAATGGCGCACTGCGACGGGCCGATCCACGCATGCGCGGCACGTGCGCAATGGACCGATCCGCGCATGCGCGGCGCGCGCGACAGAAAAAAAAACAAAAAAAACACAAAATGGTGGACCGTGACGGGCCAATCCGCGCATGCGCGGTGCGCGTGCGATGGTCCGAACCGCGCATGTGCGGCACGCGCGCGACAGGCCGAACCGCGCATGCGCGGCACGCGCGCGACAAAAAAAAAACAAAACAAAAAATAAAAAAAGCCAAAATGGCGGACCGCGGTGTCCGGCGACCCCCGCAAAACGGTCGTTCGACCCCAAATGGGGTCACGACCCATAGGTTGAGAACCGCTGCTCTAATCTATCAAGATAGGTTTGGATTTTATTTTGGACTACTAGGCTACTAGATGTCCCAATCAATTCTGTGATATCTGCAGATTTCATAACTATTCCATCAGCCATATAATTTAGTAACTATGGAAGAGCTGAAGAATACAGAACCCAAGAGTGAACTTTGTGCCCCTCCCTTGACATCTCTCGCGAGTTTGAGGAGGAATTGTTGATGGATACATGCATTGAGCCACTCATGTATCCACTTAATTATCATGTCACCCATACTTATCTAGCTTGCCAATCAACATTTTATAAGGGCCTTCAAAATATATTGTGTCTAGGCCAGGGGTAGGCAACCTTGGCTCTTTTATGACTCGTGGACTTCAACTCCCAGAATTCCTGAGCCAGCCATGCTGAGGGAAAAGGGAGAGGTTTCCAAGCTGAGCCATGCTGGCTCAGGAATTCTGGGAGTTGAAGTCCATGAGTCATACAAGAGCCAAGGTTTCCTACCCCTGGTCTAGGCACATAGTATATGTATACTCTATTAAGGAAGTTACCCTATCATCTGGAAAGTTTTTAAAAAATGAATATCTTTTACAGCCCTGAAAGCTAGAAAGCTGGCATAAACAAGGAAACAATAGAGGTTATCAAGATGTTCAATTCCATAGTTAATACTGAAAGTGCAGAATTATGGTTTGTCAAGGGCAGGGGTAGGCAACCTTGGCTCTTTTGTGACTCGTGGACTTCATAGCTGGCTCAGGAATTCTGGGAGTTGAAGTCCACGAGTCATAAAAGAGCCAAGGTTGCCTACCCCTGGTCAAGGGTCATTTTGCCCTTGTATGATTTCCCCCTTTGGTTTTTATCTTGCATAACTTTTTATTCCACTCTCCCTCACCCCCACCCCAGGACTGCTCCGTTGCTTCTTGCAAAATCATCCGCTGTGATGTTTTGTCACTGAAGGTACACAAAAGGCCACTGGAGTTCGGGATCAAAGGAGATCTCAGTTTCACCTGGACATCTCAGGTAGAGAGGCTGGGTTTCTTGAACTGTGTGATATTCACAAGTAGTCCTTCTCCACCCCAAAGCTCAAAAGGTCTTTATTAAATACTGGGATCGGTGAGGCATTGATCAGACTGAAGAGTGAAAGCAACAGTTCTTTATTTAATCAACACAGAAGCAGTTCTAACAGCCGCTTAGCTTCTATTTATACCGGACTGCCCCTAGGCGGCAGCCAATGAATTTAAAGCACTATTTCCCGCTTAAATTGCAGGCTTGTAACAATACACAAATTGTTAGAGATTTTGAATTAACACATTAAGTGAACAGCTTACAACTGCCCTTATAAATTAGGTCAGTACACAACAGTCTTATTTATGTATTTATTTATTCGATATCTGTAACCTCCCAACTCAACCAAGTGACTTTGGGCAGTTTACAATTTTATCATTCTTAAATTCTAAAACAATTCAAACTATTTAAAAAACATTAAAGCAATAAAAGTGTCCATAAAATAAACAAGCACAAATTGGCAGCCTGGATGATTCATCAACTAATCGTTAAGCCAAGTAACGGGGCCCTTAACGCATTCTGAGGCCCAGGCCCAGGTACATAGCCAAGTTTTTATTAAGGGTTGTGCCATTCAAATCATTTGTGCTGAGGTGGATGATTTCTTACTTCAGCTTCCTCCTCCTCCTCTTCCTCCTCCTCCTCCTCCTCCTCCTCCTCCTCCTCCTCCTCCTCAACAAATAGCAAATTACTGGATGTAATTTGAATTTTGTTTAATAGATTGAAATGATTTAAGGTCTGATTTTCTTCTGTTAGTTTAAAGAGATTGATTAATTGAAGGACTAGATATCCATAGGATATTAATATGTTATTTTAAGTAAGGGACATTAATGGAGGAAGAATTGAATAAGATTTAGGATAAAATTAAGAAACTAGATTATATTTTATATAATATTATATATTACTTACGGGACCGTCTGCTGCCCCATGAAACCCAGCGACCAGTTAGGGCCCACAGAGTCGGCCTTCTCCAGGTCCCGTCAGCCAGACAGTGTCGCCTGGCGGGGCCTAGGGGAAGAGCCTTCTCTGTTGCGGCCCCGGCCCTCTGGAATCAACTCCCCCCGGAGATCCGTATCGCCCCCACCCTCTCCGCCTTTCGCAAATTATTGAAGACACATCTTTGCCGACAGGCCTGGGACAGTTAACACCTTGCCCCAGCCAGTGTATGTATGTTTGCATGTCTGTTTTTGGATGATTGGTTTTTTAATCACGGGTTTTATAATGTATTTTATACTAGATTTCTTCATGTTAGCATTCATGTTGTGAGCCGCCCTGAGTTCTTGGAATAGGGCGGCATAGAAATCTAATAAATAAATAAAATAAATAAAATTTGGAAGGGATACCCGAACTGATAATGTTTGTACTTAAAGTTAATTTGATTATGATAGTGTAAATTTTTAATTTTTAAAGCTTTAAAAACAGGTATAGGTAATAAATTTAAGCTAGAATTGGACTATTTTAATAAATTAGGTTACTTAAGGGAAAAAGAGAGGGAATATTAGATGTATTGACCGAATTATGTATATATATGTTTTGTCTTTGGATGTTTGACTACCCTAACATCATGGTTTGTCTTGAGCATTTTGTTTGAAAAATTAAAAAACCAATAAAATTTCTTCCAAAAAAAAACACACAAAACCAAATAGCATCTCATCGTTCAAAAATAACGAATCTCTCTTTCAGATCCAACAGAAGAAAATTATTTTGGTGAGCTCCGCACAGGTTTCTTATGACCAGAAAAAATACACACAGCAAGAGGGCTTTTCACAAACTCAGGTAACGAAGCCGGGGATGATGTGGGGTGTGGTCAGGAAGCTGAGCCTCAGGACTTTGTTTCCCAATCCTTGGAGGCAAGTGATGTCTAAAGGCTAGAACTGGTCCTTGACACCTGGATTCCTGGACTGTCAGACTTGCGCCAAGTCTCTAAAGCAGTGGTTCTCAACCTATGGGTCACGACCCCATTTGGGGTCGAACGACCGTTTCGCGGGGGTCCCCGGACACCGCGGTCCGCCATTTTGTTTTTTTTTATTTTTTTTTTTGTTTTTTTTTTATTTTTTTGTGCATGCACGTTTTGGGCCATCGTGCGCGCACCACGCATGTACGGATCGGGCCGTCGCGGTCCGCCATTTTGGTTTTTTTTTACTTTTTTATTTTATTTATTTTAATTTTTTTTAATTTTTTTTTCGTCGTGTGCGCTGCGCATGCGTGGTTCGGGCCGTCGTGCATGCACCACGCATGCGCGGATCGGCCCGTCGCGGTCCGTCATTTTGGTTTTTTTATTATTTTTTTGACTTTTTTGATATTTTTTTTGGTTTTTTTGTTGCGCGCGTGCGCGCGCACAACAGGCCGAAATGGCGGACCGCGACGGGCTGATCCGTGCATGCACAGCGCGCATGCGACGGAAAAAAAAAAACCAAAATGGCGGACCGCGACGGGCTGATCCGCGCATGCGGGCGCACGCGCGACGAAAAAAAATAAAAATAAAAAACAAAAACAAAAAACAAAATGGCGGACCGCGACGGGCTGGTCCGTGCATGCGCGGCGCGCGTGCGACAGAAAAAAAATTAAAAAAAATAAAAAAAATGGCAGACCGCAGGTCGGGGTCGCGGCACACATGGGTGGCGCAAGTGGGGTCTCAACCTGAAAAAGGTTGAGAACCACTGCTCTAAAGCATTGTCTTTCCCGCCATTCCCAGGTGCAGACAGTGGTGGAGCTGGTCAAGATCTACAACAGCTTCCCAGTTATCATTGGCAGCTCTTTTGGAGGCTTAATTCTTCTAGCTCTGACAGCTGCAGCTTTGTATAAGGTGAAGTGGAACCTGGGGAGGGAAAGAGTAGAGAATGGAGCTCTTGCTACCCCCCCCCAATTATGTTCTGATTGCATGTACAAAAGATTTCTGCCTGCATGTTCAAAAGATTTCTCATCAAGGGAGTTTAGTTGTTCATCAACCCTTCTTGGGGGTAGGAATTAAGGCCTTGGCCAAATGTCAGTGTGTGGTTTTCATAGCCCCCTGAGTCTTGGCAGCTCTCTTAAGCACTAAGATGGGGTTTCCCAACTGTGGCAACTTTAATATATGTGGACTTCAACTCCCAGAATTCCAGCATGGCTGGCTGGAGAATTCTGGGAGTTGAAGTCAGTGTATCTTAAAGTTGGCAAGCTTGGGGAAACCCTGCACTAAGGGCTGGTATTCTTATTTTGTTGGAGGAGAAAGCTCATGTTTGCTTTCTGTCCCTCTTACTTTCATTTCTCTCTCTCTCTCTCTCTCTCTCTCTCTCTCTCTCTCTCTCTCTCTCTCTCTCTCTCTCTCTCTCTCTCTCTCTCTCCTCCTCCTCCTCCTCCTCCTCCTCCTCCTCCTCCTCCCCCCTCTCTCTTTCTAGGTTGGGTTCTTCAAGCGTCAATACAAGCAGATGCTGCAGGAGGCTGGAGTTGATCACGCCATTGACCCACTCTCACAAAATGTAGAGTCATCTCCTCCTAGCAATGACACTGTTTCCTAATAATCTTGCTGACCTCTGTTTCTTAGCTTTGTTTCTCAGCTTCTCAAAAGTCCATCAATGGATCCATTGATTAGGTTCTCAAAATTCCATCAGCAAATCCAGCGGTAGGAGCAACAGGTCCCGAATTTGTACACATTCTTTAAGTTAGCAAATCTGAGGTAACTTGATTCACGCGAGGAGGCTTACTAATTCAGACGTTTTCAATGACTAATACTTAGTATTGTATATCAGGTGCCATGATGATTGCTGCATAATATGTTTTTATGTTCAATGTTGATTGTTTTAATAAAAGAATTTTATATATATATAAAAAAAATGTTGCCCTACGATGCATTGTTTCTACTAGTTGAAGGTGACAAACAGACAAATAAAAAGAAGGGTTTTAGTAGTACCGCTAGCAGGCACAAGTAATAGCAGCGCTCAGAGCCAAGGGATATAGTTGGTAATGCCTTAAAGTAGCCACTGGAGTACACAAAATGTCTCCCTCCCACTAAAAACAGCAGAAAGCGGAGCCACGAAGAACCTCTTGTTGAAAACAATCAACAGAAAACCTTTAATAAACTTACTGGAGGCAAAGCAAACACATCTCTTCCACAATTTTAGTCAAGTGCTCTTTTCAAATATCCATGGAATACAGGCAGTCCTCGACTTATGACCGCAATTGAACCCAACATTTCAGTTGCCAAGGGAGACATTTTGTTGAGTTTTGACCCATTTTGTGACCTTCCTTGCCGCAGTTGTTAAACAAATCACTGCAGTTGTTAAGTTAGTAACATGGTCCTTAACTGACTCTTGGACACTGCAACCGACATAAGTACGAGTCAGTTGCCAAGCATCTGAATTTTGATCATGTGACCCTGGAGATGCTGCCATGGTCGTAAATGTGAAAAAAGGTCCGTTTTCAGCTCTGTTGTAACTTTGAATGGTCGCTAAATGAACTGTTGTAAGTCGAGGACTACCTATTCTGTATGTTAAAACTGTGCAAAAAAAAAGGGAGAAATCTAGGCTGCCTCCATGGCGATGAAACAGAGTCTGCATCGTGAAGGCCCTCAAAATGTTTATTAAGGTGGTTTTGGGTCTGTGGCTAGCAGGATATGCAAATGAACCTGCCTAATTCAGTCCAGTGGATTTTTTCATGTTACCTCAGTGAAAGTTTAATTAGCTGATCAAATTTTCTCCTAATTTAGACTTCCATACTTAACTTGCTCCTGCTTTCAAATGTCATTCTATTTTCTAAGCTTTCTTTTTTTTAACATAACTGTGTTTAGATTTTTTTAAAAAAAACTCAAAAGGTAAAAAATTGATAGATGCCGCTAATAATTAGGAAAAAAAAATAAGGAAAGAAAGAGAAAACGAGGCCAAAAGGGCAGAAATAATAAAAAAAGAGATGTCAACAAATGATTTCCGATTGTCTTTTACAACAACTTTCTTTTATCCTCTTGTTTCTGATTCTAGCAATTAGAAAAAAGGCAGGAAATGAGTATATTAAGAACAGGGATTAAGGTTAAGCCGAATCGTATGTTCTCATAATAAAAGTAGTTAAGCAAGGCGACTTTGCTTGTCGGAAGCTGGCTGGAAAGGTTGCAAATGATGATCACATGACTCCGGGATGGTGCAACTGTCATAAGTACATGCCAGTTGCCAAGCACTTAAATTTTGATCATATGACCGTGGGGATGCTGTGACAGTTTTAAGTTGGAAAGCTTTAAATTGGCACCAGACTAGAAAGCAGGAGGTGGTGAGTTCAAGTCCTGCCTTAGCCATGAAAGTCAGCTGTGTAACTTTAGACCAGTGGTTCTCAACCTTTTTAATGCCGCGACACCCAACCGGTCGTAAGTTGAGGACTACCCAACCGGTCGTAAGTCGAGGACTTCCCAACCGGTCGTAAGTCAAGGACTTCCCAACCGGTTGTAAGTCGAGGACTATTTCCCTGCCTGGGAGCGCCACGCATGCGTGGTGCCGCCCCCTGCACCGGCCGAGGCGTAGCTGGCAAGGGGCAGTGACGGCACAGGGCGACCGCCGGCTGGGCCACCAGCTGGCCCAGCCCAAGGGAGGTAAGGCAACCGCCGGGCACCATGCGCGCAAGCAACCCTCCCTGCGCCTGCCGGCCTCCCACCTCCCATCCCTGGCCCTCTTTTTCTTACATGTTTAGTAGTTGCTCAGCAGGGAGGGGTGGAAACTTCCAGACAGCTCGCCTTTGCTGCAGACAACTTGAAGCACCGTTTGCAGACTGGGACTTTTGGTGGCTCAGCAGGGCAGAGACAGCCTGGACAATTCCTATTGGCTTTTGAAAGCCAATAGAATTAGACTCTGTTCAAGAGAGTCTATTCTATTGGCTTTCAAAAGCCAATAGAATAAGAGGGAGTCGTACAGCTAAGGAAAAGGGGGAAAAATGGCGGACTGCGTTGTTTGGCGACCCCCGTGAAATGGTCGTTCGACTCCAAATGGGGTCGCGACCCACAGGTTGAGAACCGCTGCTTTAGACCACTCACTTTCTCGCTGCCCAACCCACCTCACAGGGCTATTGTTGTGGGGAAAATAGGAGAAGGAAGGTGCTTCAGATTTGCTTACTGCCAGGAGTTATTTGTAAAAATAATAACATTGAGATACAAATTGAATAAATAATAAGTGCAAGGACCAGTTATAAATCACTTTTTTCAGTGCCATCATAATTTCAATTTGCTAAATGAATGGTTGTAAGTTGAGGACTACCTGCAGGCAAGTTAAAAAGTTTCAAGAAGGAGGAAATGGCGACTCTGTCTCTCTTCCCAGTCTCTGCTTCATCCTACCAAGCAGGGCCAAAAAATTAGGATTCTCCAAGAAACAACTTTTCATCACAGTTGTTTTCCAGGGCTCTCCAAACTTGGCAATTTTAAGCCTTGTGGATTTCGGCAACGAAATATTGTAGTAGGATACGCTCCCACAGAGTGGGTCTCCTCAGGGTGCCGTCGGCCAGACAATGTCGGCTGGCGACCCCCAGGGGGAGGGCCTTCTCTGTGGGAGCTCCAACGCTTTGGAACGAGCTCCCCCCCCGAACTCCGTACGATGACGGAATTGCGTTCCTTCCGTCGAGAATTAAAAACATATCTTTTTCGACAAGCCGGCCTGGGATAGTAGCTCCGGTACCAACAAGGCCATAATTGTTTTAGGGGGTTGAGCTTTTAAGATAATGTATTGGGTTTTAATTGATTCTGGGCCAAATTGTTTAATCTATTTTTAATCATTTTAATTTTCGTATGTTGATGTTTTTTAATTGGGCTGTACACCGCCCCGAGTCCTTCGGGAGGGGGGCGGTATAGAAATCGCAAAAATAAATAAATAAATAAATAAAAATAAATTAATGGTGAAAATTCTTAAAGTGAACATAAAGATTTAAACCAAAAACTTTCCTTCTGGGCCTAATGGAAAGAGAACTGGGGGGAAAAAATGGAATTCTGATGTTATATAATGGCAATGGCGGCAAGATTGCTCTATGCACAAAAGTGAAAGGAAGCCTCGATTCCCACCATGGATAAAGGGTTGCAAAAGCAGAGGTGGCTAAATTGACTGTACTGATAAAAGAAAAGAACATAAGTACTTTTGTGTCTACTTGGAAACCGCTTCTGGACTTTATGCTTGAGGTGGAAAAAAAACGATCTTATGATTTTGGGTTTTACCGATTAGACTGATTTGCCAATACAGAAATGGCTAGAGCAGCGATGGCGAACCTCTGGCACGCATGCCAGAGGCGGCCCTTGGAGCCCTCTCTGTGGGCACACATGCTGTTGCCCCAGACTTGCCTCTTCCTGTGACCCCCTCCTCACCAGCAGCCCCCCTGGAGGAGAGTCGCCCCCGAGCGTGGCCCACGCGGAGCAGTGCAGACAAGGACATGGCCGCCAGGTGGCGTAGACAAGACTTTGCCCTCACACCCCATCACGCCCAGTTGATGCTGCGGGGCACGGGCAGAGGGCATGGCTGCAATGGTGCTGCTGGGCTGCCTGGGCGATCTGCGGCAGGCCCTTGAGGTGGTGAGTGGCCCTGCAGGCAGGTGGGGGGGGGCAGGGGGTGGAGTGGGGGCAGGGCCAGTTTTGGGCACTCAGTCTCTAAAAGGTTCGGCATCACTATAGAAATGTAAAAAGTTGAAATTTGATTTTAATGTCTGATTTTACTGCAACGGAGAAGAGTCGAAAGTCAATGCCTTTTGTTTCTTCCCCTCCCTTTCTTCACATCTTTTTTGTTTTCCCTTTTTCTACTGTTGTCCCCTACTATTTGCTTTTTGTGTTTTCACATTTTATGTTATAAATGAATAAAACTAATAATAATTAAAAAAAGACTTGTGAATTGCAGCGTCCGGAATTCTGGAAGTAGAGGTCCACAAGTCTTAAAGTTGCCAACTTTGGAGACCTCTGCTTTGTGTTGTGGGGCGAAACCATGTTGTTCCCCCAGGGGTCAGCAAAATACAACAATTGCCTCTTAAGTAAGCAAGCTGCACAGATCAGGCAATCCAGAGTTTTACCTTTTTGCAATCAGCTTGCAACCGTTTTTGGATACATGGCGGACAGCTCTCTAATTGCCCATACAACCTTTTGAAATGGTAACACATGAAAGATTTCATTAAACACATGTCTATTTATGGGGAGGGCAACACTGTATTAAGGGAATATTCTCCTTGTAATAAGAAAAATAGGAAAAGGCCAAAAGAAGAAACTTTTCTTTAAAAAAAGAAGAAAGAAAGCCAGTTGCTGTTGTATCTGGCCCTTCTCAGCTTAGTAAAGTCCACAGGAATATTTCTTTAAGAGTTTTATTTAACACAGTTCAAGAGATTCACTTCAAAGCAAGATGCTGGCAGTTCGTTTGCGGAACGGCCGAGTCTGACTTATTTACATTCAGCTTAAACATGCTCTCCCCCCTTCCAATAACTCACTCTTTATCTCTCAGGTTGTCCAAGAGCTCATTAATCTTCCGTAGATTCCAAAAACACCAGAAAACTGAGTTCAAACTAACTCCTCGAGGTATCAGGCTACTACTTGATATTAACGTTGCTCGTGACAAAGAATTAGTCCCTCCTTCACCTTCTAATATAGTTTTCGATACGTCACTTCCCCCATGGCTTCCTTTTTCCACGTAACTGAAACCTCCGCCTATCAAACCTTCGGAATCTCGGATCAAGCCATATATTTTCCTGTTCCAAGTCTGACTCCCCGCTTTGAGATTCTGACCCAGACTGCATGCAAATCTCCTCACTGTCTGTCTCGGCTGCCGGGAGGGGAAAACACCCAGAGGGGCCTGGCTGCTCCTCCTCATCCTCTGACATTTCCCAAGCTGGTCTAGAGACACCCACAACAGTTACGTACTTAAATTCTGGGTGGTGCTAATTCTTCTGGAGATTTGGGCCACCAAGAAAGCAATCTCACCTCTATTTACCCTAAATGACTCACAGAACATAGAGTCACATGATTGGAAGGGACCTTGGAGGTCTTCTAGTCTAACCCGCTGCCCATGGCAGGAGTTCTTATATCATTCATACCACATTCATTCATATCCAAAATGATCAAACCAAATGCTGCCTACAAAATCAACCAACTGGAGCAGTGCTTCTCATCTTTGCCAGCTTTAAGATGTGTTGACTTCAGCTCCCAGAATTCCCCAGCCAGCTGGATTGACAGCTTTTCAATTTTCTACCTACACAGGTAGTTCTCGACTTGTGACCACAATTGAGCTCAAAATTTCTATTGCTTAGTGAGACATTGGTTAAGTGAATCTTGCCCCATTTTGCGACCTTTTCTTGCCACAGCTGTTAAGCGAATCACTGCAGATGTTAAGTTAGTAACACAGTTGTTAAGTGAATCTGGCTTCCCCATTGACTTGGCTTGTCAAGAAAATCACAAAAGGCAATCACATGACCCTGGGACACTATCACCTTCATGAATGTGAGTCAGTTGCAAAGCATCTGAATTTTGATCACATGCTCATGGGGATGCTGCTGTGGAAAGTCAGCCCCCCAGAGAAGGAAATATTAAAAGGGCAGGAAAATATATTTCCTCAAAGGATCTTAAAGAAGCAGAAAAGCATGCTCAGTTTTTCTTAATAGCCTCCAGGTCTCCCTCCCCCAAGCAGAAACCAGCTCTATAGAAATGCACATGTAAACCATCCAGGAAGGTTGAAAGCCCCCAGCTAGAAGCTTAGGAAGACAAAGACACCTAAAATCTACATACCCCACCCAAACTCTAAGACAGGACATAATAGGATTAACACAGAGATACCAAAGGGCACACTCAGACTCAGGTCAAAGTTCATGCCACAGAAACAACTCCAAACAAAAGGCTCCAGAGGGTATAAAAACCCACTTCCTACATATGCTCCCTCTCTTTTCTGCCAGGGCCATCTTTCTGTCTGGCTCTCCTCTTCAATAAACTACAACCTTCTTCCTAAAGCAGTCGCCATGTTTATTCCCAGCTTGGACTGAACCACGATGAAGACTTTTCTTTCAACACTGCAAAGGTTGTAACTGTGAAAAATGGTCATAAATCACTTTATTCGGTGCCGTTGCAACTTTGAATGGTCACTGAATGAACCATTGTAAGTCGAGGACTACCTCTATGAAACTCCAATGAGCACATATCAGTCTTTGCTTGCAACAGGCCGCAAACGTCACTCACGGTCTACTAGAATATTTTAGGTGCTTACTCTAATAATACCTCCCCTGTTGCTCTCTTTGAAAATCGGGCATTCTGCATTTGCTTTCTGCTTCGTTTATAAATAGATCCTGAAATCCACTGTAGGGAAGAGAGGATTGTTAGTTCCCGGGTCTCAGGCCAATCTAAGTGAGAAGTTGGCTCTTTGTCATGGGTTGGGTGTCAGCCTTGCGATAGAAGCTCCAAGCTGGGTCGTGTTTCTGCCTCAACTCCATTGGCCAAAGAGGATCAGATGAACACCACCGTCAGGTCCAAGGAGGAGGGAGAAGGGTGAGTGAAAGGGCAGTTGGATAGGAAGGCCTTGACCCAGCAAAGACAGTGACCAGCCACAGGGAAGAACTCAAGGTCTCCATTAAAGACACCTTCTGCCAGACAAAAGTCTTTGGCGTCCTGGCGTTTCAGGAATGAATCCCAGGTGGAGAATTACTCAACTGGTGGCCCAGACAAGGAATTTTGCTACAGAAGCAGTTGGCCACGAAGAAGGATCTAGTGGTAAGTGAACTCAATAATTGCTACTAGTAGATTACTACTCTTACTACTACCAAAATTGACAATAACTCCAGCAATACCTGGGGACAGCAGAATCAAGGAAGAAGAATGGGAGGGGGGCTGATAATTTGATACTTGGCTGGAGGTTGAATTTCCCACAACAGCAGTCAAAATGAGATTCCTTTGTTTGTTACTTGTACTGTGTTATTCCTTGATGTGCAAAAACTGATAACAGTAATAGAAAAATGGTGTACCTTTTGGGGAACATATCCCCGTTTCATTCGTGCTTTTCATTTAAGGAGAAACAAGATACACTTTTAATACTGATGCCGAAAAACCCTTTATTTTCCCGTAGAATCTGTCCATTATGTCCATAACAGATTATCCTCTGCTTCCCAAACTTGGTTCCTCTCTTTTCTGACAGCATTTTACTTAAGCAGAGCTCTCTGCCTTTTATTTCATTTAAATTTACTTTAAGATTTAAAGAAGAAAATAAATGACTAAATAAATGAAAAGAAAAAAGGATTAAACAAGATCGCTATTAACAAACATGCTGTAATCCTGCAAGATAAAATGGTTAGGTTGATAGGTGTCAATGATAGTGTTTCCAGTGAAATACATTTTAATTATTTAATCATTAAGTGTTTTTAAGATTAGCTGGAATGCAACATCGATTGCTTGGCCTAGCATTTGTCTCCTAAGAAAGCATTTTGGCTTTTGATGTGTTGTCCCACAAAGAAAGGACAACACAAGTGACCTTCAGATTATCTTTTGCCTGTTTTCCTCAGAACCAACAAAGTTAGTGACTTAAAGTTACACTAAGAGGCTGTTAGCCAGAGAAAGCCCTGGTCCCAGTGGTGGGATCCAGCCAGTTCGCACCACTTCCGGTAGTTAATTTCTTTGTTGCCCAGGCCCAGAATGGACTTCCGGAAGTGGCATCCACACAGAGAACTGGTTGTTGACATATTTGAATCCCACCAATGCCTGGTCCTATTTTTTAAGGTGCAACTTAGCATCCTCTGCCTTGCACCCTTGATTATTCCGTCTTTCCCTTCTGCATATCAGCTCGGTTATGGAAGATTTTGAGCTTTGTGGTGGCGCTTCCTTCAGTGGGCATCTGCTGGCTGAACGTGCAGCTGAGAAAGAGAGAACGCTCCCATGAACGTCCTGAGTTCATCCCATATCCCCACCTGAGGATTCGGACAAAGGTAAAAATGTAGCAGGAGAGGGAATCGAAGCAGTTAGGCCAGGGGTGAGGAACCTTGGCTCTTTTTGACTTGTGGACTTCAGCTGCCAGAATTCTGATATTCTGGGAGTTGAAGTCCACAAGTCATAAAAGAGCCAAGGTTTCCCACCCCTGAGTTAGGCCCTTCATCTGGATTGGTGAAGGATTTCTTGCTTCTGAAGCTAATAATATAATCAAGAGTAGATCTTTTCCCTAATGATCCAGCCCCCCAAAATTAGGTTGGCAACAACCTTTTGAATCTAAAGCTTCCTCTTCTGAAGCTCTACTCACAAGAGGCCCCATTTTTTATAGTATTAAGTGAATACTCTTTTATTTTTCTGGTTAAGCTGAATTTTTATATACAGGTAGTTCTTGACTTACAATCACAATTAAGCCCAGAATTTCCACTGCTAAACAAAGCAGTTGCTAAGTGAGTTTTGCCCCGTTTTACAATAATTTTTGCCACAGTTGTTAAGCGAATCACTGCAGTTCTTAAAACGAATCATGCGGTCCTTAAGCGAATCTAGTTCCCCCCACTGATTTTGCTTCTTGGAAGCTGACTGGGAAGATGGGAAATGGTGGTCACATGACCCCAGGACAGTAGAACAGTCATAAGTACATGCCAGTTGCCAAGCACCTGACTTTTGATCTCGTGACCGTGGGGATGCTGCAACGGTCGTAAGTGTGAAAGCTGATCATAAGTCACTTTTTTCAGTGCTATGTAACTTCGAATGGACACTAAATGAATGGCTATAATTCGAGGACTACCTGTACTTAATTGCTGGCTACGTTATGATGGGTTTTCGGTTAAGGTTCTGATATTTAAGCAATTGTTGATAAGAGGAAATAACTACCTACTAACATCCAGAGGCAAGTACAAGTTGGTGGATTTGTGGTACAATGTTCATGAAGGATTATTTTTTTAAAAAAGTCAAGATGGTGGCCATGGCCTGCCATTGAAGCCCCACCCCTTCTAGAATATTCTAGAACAGCGGTTCTCAACCTTTTTCAGGCCAAGACCCCATCTGCGCCGCCCATGCGCGGCGCTATCCTGACCTGCGCCACGCATGTGTGGTGCGACGGGCCAAACCGCGCAGGCGCGGCGCAACGGGCCGAACCGCGCATGCATGGCGCGACGGCCCGAATCGTGCATGCGCGGTGCACGCGCAACGGGCCAAACCGCGCATGCGTGCCGCAACGGGCCGAACCACGCAGGCGCGGTGCGCGCGCGACGGGTCGAACCGCGCATGCGCGGCACAACGGGTCAAATCGCACATGCGTGGCACATGCCGACAGCCCAAACCATGCATGCATGGCGCGACGGGCCAAATTGTGCATGTGCGGCGTGTGCACGACGGCCGAGGGGAAATGGGGAAAAAATGGGGGGGGAAATGGCGGACTGCCATGTTTGGCGACCCCCGTGAAACGGTCGTTTGACCCCAAATGGGGTCGTGACCCACAGGTTGAGAATCACTGTTCTAGAATATCACATGCACGGCATATATTAAAAGAGGTGGGACTCCCATCATGTCATCATGGCTATTATCTTAACTTTCCTGACCTCCCCATCTTAGCCATCCTGATGTGTCACCCCAGAGAGCTTTCTTTCTGCATTCCCCTTTTCTCTTATTTATTTTAGGCTTATCCATGGGGCGATGGAAATCATAGCCTCTTTCACAATCCCCACACCAACGCACTACCCACCGGCTATGAAGATGTGGACAGCCACCACTGAGACCCTCTTAACATATTTTCTTCTTCTTCTAACCAGCTTCCTCTCCTGGCGAGGACAAAGAGTTATGGGTGTTTAATGCATCTTTGAGACAGATGTCTATCTATGGAGTCAATAAAATGCATTTCAATGAGCATAGCGCATTCCTGTTATTATGTTATTAGGGGTAGTGCTACGAAACGGCCAGATTCTGAGTACAAAAATCTGGCACTTATCCAGATTCTGCTGAAGAAGCTGCAAGATCCCTTTCAAACAGAAACTTGATTGCTACTGAAAATACTAGGGCTTCGGGCCACTTCCATTTCCATTCTGTTTCTATGTGCCAATTCTTTGCAAACCACTGCAAAGTCCATTTTTATTTATTTCTTTTGACCACAAAGACAGTGAAGATAAGGTGTCCATCTCCTGTCCTTCAGATGACTTAATGGGAGAGATGCAAGGTGAAGTTTTACACGTTGTCCTGTCCCAGACTGAAAAAAGCAGTGGTGTCACACATACCTTATGAACTCATGCAGTTCCTCCTTCCTTTAACATAAAGTTTGATTTTGCTCCTCACCAAAATCAAGGGATCAGAACCTAATCCACAATTGTTTGTTTGTTTGTTTATTTATTTCTTTATGAAATTTATATACCGCCCATCCAACTGTTGAGCGACAATATGCATATTTTCCCACAAAACACGTGCTTACACGTGTTGTAAGCCGCCCTGGGTCCTAGGAGAAGGGCGGCATATAAATTTGATTATAAATAAAAGGAATGTGACCTGTAATACAGTATTTCATTCATACGTTTGTGGGTTCTCCATCCACTGAGAACTTGCCGCTGGCTGATGTTTCTTAACATGACCGTACAAGTTAAATATCAAAATAAGTGTGTTTACTAGCATGCTTTATCCTTCCATTAAACCTCTTTTTATGTACTGGAAGTTGAGTCCTGGCAACTGGATTTCTTTTCTGGCTGGTTTGAAACGTTGCACTGCTCATCCAAGTAGCTTCTTCGGTCTGAGCAAGTTGGTTAGGTGGACCCCGTAGATGTCCTCCAGAGAGGTTTCATTGTTTAGTCTGGATAGGCTCCTTGGGTTAGTAGGCAGAGAGTTGTTGGGAAGTAGCTCCTCAATCCTTTAACTTAGAACAGCATGGCTGCCTCAGGAATTCTGGGAGTTGAAGTCCATGAGTCATAAAAGAGCCGAGGTTGCCTACCCCTGACTTAGAACATATAACCAACTTGCTTAGATTGAAGAACAGCAGCAAACATTTTGAACCAGCAAGACAACCAATCCAACTGCCCTCGCTCAACTTCCAAACGACTCCACCTGGAATTACTGAGAATTTTCATTGACATACTCACTCTTGTACTGGGATCCTCGACTTATGACCACAACTTATGACCACAACTTATGACCACAACTTTCTGTTGCTAAGCGAGACAGTTGTGAAGGGAATTTTGCCCCATTTTACGACCCTTTCTGACCACAGTCATTAAGTGAATCACTGCAGTTGTTAATAACACAGTTGTTAAGTCAATCTGCCTTCCCTATGGACTTTGCTTGTCGGAAAAAAGTGATCACGTGACCCCGGGGCACTGCAATCGTCATAAATATGAGTCAGTTGCCAAGTGCCTGAATTTTGATCACGTGACTATGGGGGAATGCGGCAACACTCGTAAGTGTGATAAATGGTCTTAAGTCACTTTTTTCAATGCCGTTGTAACTTCAAACAGCCATTAAAGGTACCATTTACAACAGCGGTTCTCAACCATGGGTCGTGACCCCATTTGGGGTCGAACGACCGTTTCGTGGGGGTCGCTGGACACTGTGGTCCGCCTTTTTTTTTCTCCCATCGCGCGCGCGCCGTCGCGGTCCGCCATTTTTGTTTGTTTGTTTTTTCCTTCGTCGCGTGCGCGCCATGCATGCACAGTTCGGGCCGCCGCGCGTGTGCCGCGCATGCGCGGGTTGGCCCGTCGGACGCGCATGCGCGGATTGGCCCATCGCGCGCATGGCGCGCATGCACAGATTGGCCCGTCGCACGTGCATGCGCGGATCGGCCCGTCGCACGCGCGCATGCGCACGCGCGTTGGGGTCGCGCCGCACATGGGCGGCACAAGTGGGGTCTCAACCTGAAAAAGGTTGAGAACCACTGATTTACAACATCAAAATGAAGAAAAGAAAAAAATAATCTGGGAATATTATGAGAACTTATATAAGCAACAAACAGTTGCAGATAATAGGATAAAACATTTTTTGGAAGAAACAGAGATACCTAAAATGCCGGAGAAATTTAAAAAACTATTAGAAGAGGAAATAACAATGATGGAATTAATAGAAGCAATCAATAGACAAAAGAATGGTAAAACACCAGGACCGGATGGACTACCAACAGAGTTATATAAGACATTGCAGGAAGTACTAGGTAATGTAATGTTGGAACTTTATAATGAACTTCTTTCTGAAGCTAAGATACCAGATTCGTAGTCCGAAGCTCTTATTACTCTCATACCAAAGGAAGAAACGGAAACACAGAAAATAAAGAACTACAGGCCGATTTCCCTACTGAATGTGGACTATAAAATATTTGCATCGATAATGGCAGAAAGACTTTAAAAGTTTTTAAATGAATTTATACAATCGGATCAAAATGGCTTCTTACCCAAAAGACAGATTAGAGACAACATGCGAATTATATTGAACACACTAGAATATTATGAAACACACCCCGAGAAACAGATGGCATTGGTGTTCCTGGATGCACAGAAGGCATTTGACAATGTGAACTGGCAATTCATGATAAGCCAATTACAGACTATGGATTGTGGGGAGAAATTTATAAATGTAATCAGAACAATTTATAATAAGCAATCAGCCAAAATAATGATAAATGGAGATATGACTGAGAAGATCAGCGTTATGAAGGGAACAAGACAGGGCTGTCCCCTATCCCCACTGTTGTTTGTTCTGACATTAGAAGTATTAAATAGACGTATAAAGCAGAATAATGATATAAAAGGGATGAAAATTAAGAGGGAAGAATATAAGCTACAAGCTTTCGCAGACGATTTAGTATTTATTTTGGAGGAACCATCAGAGACAGGACCTGTATTAATAGAACAAATAGAAAAATATGGTGAGGTAGCTGGGTTGAAAATTAATAAAGGTAAAACCAAAATGTTAATGAAAAATATTACTGAAAAACAAAAAAAAGAACTGGTTGGAAAATTAGATATGCAGATTGTAAAGAAGGAAAAATATTTAGAGATCCACCTGACAGCAAGATGCACAACAATTAAAGAGGATAATTATCATAAATTGAAAAGACAAATTGAAGTAGATTTGGGTAAATGGAAAAATGTACAACTATCATTAATGGGAAGGATTGTGATAATCAAAATGAATATATTATGATTATTGTTTTTGTTTTCAACAATACCAATAAGATTAGATAAGAAATATTTTGAGGGGCTTAATAAAATAATCTTGAAATATATTTGGCAGGGGAAAAAGGCAAGGATTAATCTAAAAATGTTACAAGATACAAGATTGAGAGGTGGGTTTGGTCTACCTAATTGGGAATTGTACTATCAGGCTGCAGCATTATCATGGATGAGAGAATGGATCTTACTGAGGAATACAAGATTATTCACATTAGAGGGACATGATTTACAGTTGGGATGGCATGCTTTCATATGGTATGGAAAAAACAGAATACATAGCTATTTCCAGAGACACCATATAAGGAATTCTTTACTTGTGGTCTGGGAGAAAGTAAAGAGAAAGCATTATTTGAAGATTCCAAATTGGCTCTCGACTATGGAGGCGCTAATGCACCCCAATATGTTTAACATGGGAAACATTATAAGATATAAAGACTTACTAACAGATATGGGGGAGTTGAAAACCAAATAACAATTAGAGGAACAAGGAATAAAGATGGATTGGTACACGAGAATGCAAATACAATCTAGATATGAAAAAGATGTTAAAATAGATGGTGTTAATTTGGGAACAACAGAATTAGATGAAATACTCACAGGAACGGAAGAAAAATGGATTAAAAATGTACAGTTATCTACTACATATGGAGTTAGATAAGGAACAACTGAAAGAGACAATGATAAAATGGACAAGGAATTTTGGATACACAATTGAATTAGATAGATGGCAGCAACTATGGGAAAGAAACTATAAATTGACAATGGCGACTGCGTATGAAGAAAATATGTACAAAATGTTTTACAGATGGGACATGTCTCCAGAAAGATTAGCTAAAATGTTTAAGGACAGATCTATGAAATGTTGGAAATGTCATCAGATACCAGGTTCCTTCTACCATATGTGGTGGACGTGTATAGAAGCTAAAACTTATTGGAATAAAATTAGAACATGAATAGAAAAGATGATACAACAACATATAGAATTAAGACCAGAAATATTCCTATTGGGTATTCTACCAGGGAAATACAATAAAGAGAAAACATTTAATTATTCATATAATCACGGCAGCTAGGATTGTGTTTGCACAAAATTGGAAAGCACTGAAAGCCCCCCCAGAGGGAGAGGTGATTGGGAAAATACTGGAATGTGCAGAAATGAATAGACTAACAATGACAATTAAAGATAAGACAGAGTCAGATTACTATGAAATCTGGGGAACTTTTTATGATTGGCTGAAAAGAGAATATGGTTAAAAGATAGTTAACATCAATTTAGATGGAAGAAGAAGCAGCAGATAAGGAGGGAGACCCAGGCGACACAGTATTGAATAACTGGAGGTTGTATAAATATTTATAGAAGTATATACCGAGAAAGTTAGAAAAATAGAAGTATTAATGTAAGAGAAAATTAATCTTATTGTATATAATACAGATAGGGAAATTTGGAGAGAGGAGTTACTCGGACATTATCCCTGAATTGTATCTGAAGAGGGATGAGAGGGAAGAAAGGAGAGGAGAGAGAAAAGAGTAAAGGAGGGGAGAAGGAAGTAGGAAGGTTGGAGGAGAAGAGGAGAAGTGGGGAGAAAGGGGAGGAGAGGGGTGAAGGAAAGAGAAAAGGAGAAAAGGGAAGTAGGGAAGAGAAGAAAGGGAGAAAGAAGGTAGAGGAGTGTGGATACAGTGAAGGGGAAATGGGCGAGCAACACCAAAAGTTATGTGTATGTATTTATTTCATTTTATTAAAAGTATCTTATATATGAATGTTAAAAGAATGTATGTTAACATCTCATAAATATCACAATATATGTATTGGGGAGAGTTTGGGAAAATAAAAAATTTATTATGAAAAAAAAAGGTACCATTGTAAGTCAAGGCCTACTTGAATAGGGACAGACAGGAGAGTTAGTTATCCTTTGGTACTTCCAAAGACACCTTTTCAAAAGACAACTGGACTTCCTTTGTTTTTCCTTGAAGATGTTTTGCTTCTCATCCAAGAAGCTTCTTCGTGATTTCTGATTCATTCAGAACTGAGGAAGCTTGTTGGATGAGAAGCGAAATGTCTTCAGGCAAAAAAACAAAGAAAGTCCAGCTGCCTTTTGAAAAAACACCTTTGGGGCAACCATGACATGGATGACTGAGAATCTCCATAGACATTTATCCTTTGGTAGCCTCAGCAGGTGGGCTGGTCTCTGGTGGACTTCCGGCCACCTCATTGCTCCCTGCATCTGTCTCATCCATCATCTGCTTGTACTGCCTTTTGAAGAATCCAAGCTGGAAGGAAAAAAAAAAAAGAACATTCAGTCGAGCATTGAGTAATGATAGCTACACATTAGATAGATGCCCAATCTGAAAAGGTACACAATCTAGAGCAGTGGTGGCGAACCTATGGCACGCGTGCCAGAGGCGGCACTCAGAGCCCTCTCTGTGGGCACACGTGCCGTTGCCCCAGCCTCGACTCTCCCCACGACCCCCTCCTCATCAGCAGCCCCCCTGGAGGAGAGTCGCCCCCCGAGTGTGGCCCACACAGAGCAGCACAGCAAAGGACCTGGTAGCCAGGCAGTGTAGACAAGAATCTGCCCTCATGCCCCATCGCGCACAGTTGATGCTGCAGGGCACGGGAAGACGGCGTGGCCACCATGGCGCTGCTGGGCTACCTGGGTGATCTGCGACAGGTCCTGGAGGCAGTGAGTGGCCCTGCGGGCAGGCGGGGTGGGGGGTGGAGTGGGGGCGGGGCGGGGCAGGGGTTGGAGCAGGGGTGGGGGCGGTTTATGGGCACTCAGTCTCTAAAAGGTTCACCATCACTGATCTAGAGCGATCCACAAGCCAATTGGTTTATGCCCAAAGGTGTTTTTCCAAAAGGCAACTGGACTCCCTTGGTTTTTTTTCCCTTGAAAACATTTCACTTCTCATCCAAGAAGTTTCTTCAGTTCTGACTGAAAGGATTTATTTCTTGTATATAAACCCTTCCAGTCTGCACCATTCAATCAGAACTAAAGAAGCTTCTTGGATGAGAAGTGAAACTTTTTCAAGGGAAAAAAACCCAAGGGATTCCAGCTGCCTTTTGGAAAAGCATATTTAGGTCAGCTAGGACTTAAGCGATTGAGAATATCTATAGACAATTGGTTTATTGTGAGACTGAAGGATGGACAGTAATGAACATCCTTCACTTAATTAGTAGATTTTTCTCCTCTGTTTCAGACACCTCTGCCCCTTGGTTTCAGCAGAAGCACTTTTGTTTGGGAAAAGCGATAACATGATATGTTGTCCCATAATATAAAGGTACGTAGGAAGGGGGAGAAAAGTTGAGATGCTGCCTATGGAACGGTCAGATAAGAGAGGATATAACCAGCAGTTGTATAATGCAGAAGTCCCCAACCTTTCTAGGTTGGTGGCCTGGAGGGAAAGGGCAGGCACTAGCATCTGCACGACGCTCGCTTGTGGTGGCACTAGCGTGAGTGCGGGGTGTGCACACACACACACACACACGTGCATGCACTGACCAGCCATTCACGCGGTCCAGTAGCCAATAGGCCACGGCCTGGTAGTGAGCCACAGCCCACAGGTTGAGGACCCCTGGTATAATGGGTAAAGGAAGAAATCAATGTCCCTAACCTCTCAGGCTATAAAAAAAAAACAGTGGTAGATTTGTGCCCATACTGGCAAGATTCTGCTAATGTAGCCTTACAATAAAATAGAATTATTTCATCTGCTCACATTTCCCGTCTCGTCTACCTGGGAAGGCTGATACATAACTAGGATGGAAGCTGAGTACTAAAATGTTCACTGCAAGCCATTTTCTCTTTCGAGGCTTACCTTATACAGAGCCGCAGCGATCAGAACAAGGAGTAGAAGACCACCCACAGCGCTGCCAATAATGATGGGCAGAGGGTTGTAGGCCTCCAAGAACTCCACTGTGGTCTTCACCTAGAGGAGGGGAAGGGCTGGATCATACAAGGGAAGCCAGAATCCTTTGATCACAGCTTCCTCCCTCCATACAATACTTATCCAGTGGAGTCAGAAGTTCTCATTACAATCGTTATGTCAACCTCCCATTCCAGTATCCAAATAATAGTCCAGGATTATTTTCATTTCTGAAAATCTTACTGTTTATTGAATAAAATGGTCTGGTACAGGCGAAGTAAAACTAACTCTAAAATCCCAAGGCATCATACCATAGCATAAAATAATGACTTTCCTAGCAACCACCACCCCCAGATGTCCCAGTAGTTCATGCAAACAAGTTCTTTTTGTTACAGGAACCATCTGCTATCTTCTTCACACCTGCTAGAATGCCCTTGAAAGGTTTCCAGACGGCTGGCTCTCAGCAAACCTCCATAGAACTGGAGAGATTTTGTTTCTCTAACTAACCCATTCGAAAGCAACACCTCCCCGCCTTACTCTAATGGCAAGAAGACAAAAGAGAGGCATGTAGCTGCCAAACTTTCACTCTTGACAATTTAGTGATACCTTGGAGGAGAGGAGTCATTACCTGGTCCTGCACGAATCCCTCTTTCTGCTTGTATTTGCTCTCATCATAGGAAACTTGGGCAGAGCTCACTAGAGTCACCTTCTTCTGCTGGGTCTGGAAGAAGACATAAACAGCCTCAGAGGTGGGGAAGCTGGTTGCTTGAAAGGCCGTCCCAGAGAGGGAAGGGCAAGAATTACAGGTAGACCTTGACTTACGACCTCAACTGAGCCCAAAATTTCTGTTGCTAAGCAAGACACTTGTTAAGTATGTTTTGCCCCGTTTTATGTCCTTTCAGTTATTAAGTGAATCCCTGCAGTTGTTAAGTCAGCAAAATAGTTTGTCATGGTTCCAACAGATGAAACTCTTCAAAAGAACTTCAAGGCATTGTTTACCCTAAAGAATCTTTATTTTGAGTAGCATAACATCGGCAGTGCATAATCGAAGCCAAAAACTGAATTCCCCTCCCCTGAGCACATAATATCAGAGCACAATTCCCTTCTCCAATTAACAATCATAAATCACATTCCCCAATTAGCTTGAAGCGCAGGTCCCCTCTTCAGTTCTCCAGCCCGGCCAAGTCCTTATCAGCTCTGGTTACAATAACCTTGTTTCTCACACTAGGTCTAGTGTTGTTATGTCTAGCTGAACTCTCGTTCACATCCCCCCTCCCAGCATCATCTAACTCTAAAAGCAAAAGGTAAAAGATGGCTACATTTCCCTTTGTTGTCAATGCAAAAACATCCGATGTTAGCAGTGTGGACACGGTTGTTAAGTGAATCTGGCTTCCCCATTGACGTTGCTGCTCAGAACATTGCAAAAGGTGATCACGTAACTCGGGGGCACAGCAACTGTCATAAATATGAGTCAGTTGCCAACAGTCTGAATTTTGATCACATGACCATGGGGATGCTGCAACAGTCATAGGTGTGAAAAATGGTCATAACTCGCTTTTTTCAATGCTGCTGTAACTTTGAATAGTCTCAATGAACTGCTGTAAGTTGAGGACTAACTGAACTGGTGTTAATGGAAATGTTATTTGTAGACACAGACATGCTAGTGGCCATTGGCCTATTTTCATTGGCCAAATCCCATCCAGCTACCAAAATATACATGAAAAAAAATCCTATGAATTATCTGTCAAGGCTGCTAACATTGGATGTTCTTGCTCTGACAAAATATGCAGAGCTGTGTTGTATTTTTAGAGTTAACTCATATGATGCTTGGAGATAGAAATCTTCTATTAGATAGAAATCTCTCGCTGTAAATGGCAGAGAACCTTTACCCTTCAACCTGATAGGAGAACATGATTTGTGACAGCAGATTGAGGGAGGGAACATGCTGGCAAAATATGTGCTCAGGGGAGGAGAATTTAGATCTTAGCATTCCTCTTCATGCCGTGCCGACATTTTGTTACATGAGTAAAAGACTTTTTAGGGTAAACAATGCCTGGAAGTTCTTTGAAGTGTTTCATTAGTTGGAACCTTGACATTATCATTTCTTGACGGTGATAATAATTCTGTGGGACAGTTCTCACCATTATACATTACAGAGCTATTCCATTTACAGGGGATTTTGGTCTGAAATCAGCATTGTGCTCCTATGTCCCTATGATGTTTTGGCCTTTCTGTTGGTCTCCACAATCTATGTCCCAGGGGTCCCCAACCTGTGGGTCGCAGCCCATTACTGGGCTGTGGCTTATAGGCAACCGGGCCACAAACACCGGTGCTCGCAGCCACACTCGCGTAAGCAGTGTCCCAAAGGCTTCTTTCTTGCATGAATGGAGCTGCACATACAGGTGCACTGGCCCACCACTTGCGCAGTCCAGTTCCCTCTCCTCCCCCCAGGCAGGCCGCCAAGCCGCAAAGGTTGGAGACCGCTGATCTATGCTGAAGAATATTTGGCTCAACAGTTCCTCCACAGGAAAGATAATTTTTCAGGATTTCTTCTGGAGCTGAGAAGTAGACAATTTCCCACTAGCTTTGTCCTACTTCCCAGCTTCCCAGGAAGCAAAGGTATTGTGGTGTCTTCACTTATCCTTCCTTATTGCTTTGATGGTAGGCTTTACCACTTCCATGTACTGGCCAGTTGTTTTTGTCTTTTGTTGCCTCACCACAAATAGTCAACATAAGGAAGGAAAAATGAAGATGAGACCTAAAAGCCATAGAGGCAGCACTGATCATCTCAATGGAAAGATGAAGTCAACATGCTGAAGGAAAAAAAATGGGAATGAGAACCAAGAAACACCTGTGTTTCTTTATTATGGGCCAGATTGTGGCAGCTCTGGTCAACTCTGTGTGCAGAATTAGGGAATACATATGATGGTGAAGTCAATGCATATGACCTTAATGCAAACATACCCTAAAATGTAGCTGGTTTTCTATAGGTGTGATGGTGTATTATTATTATACCACAAAAGGCACTTTCCTGTCCTGCTTTCTAGCCCAATAAAGCCCCAGAAGATGCCTCCATACCTGGGAAAGCCACCTGAAGCCAATTTCGCCCTTGATCTTGAACTCAATGGGTTGATGGAGCTCCAATGATGTAACATTGCAAGTGATTGTTTTACAGGTGGCTACAGAGCAGTCCTGGAAGACACAAAAGAACATTGTCAAGTCTGGTTGTAGGAATGTGTACGGATTTCCTGTGACCACAGGGGCCAACCGTGAGGTCACCATTTATCCAGATCCCCTGAGTCCACCTGCTTTTTTTCAGGTATACTCACCAAAACAGGTTGTTTGCTTAGTTGCTTCACAAATTCTTTGGATCCTGGAGTGTTTGTTCCAGGAACACAAACGACCTGGGAGAGCTGATGGACAAAAGAAAGGGACAATCACAAAATCAGGAGGCATTATAAGAGGCCCCATTTCTGAGCTGGAAGTCATGGAAGAGCTTTAATCTTGCCTTGTTTATCTTTTCAACCCTGAACAACTTAAAGCTGGGGTAACTTTCCCAAGGGACCACATGAGAAACTGGAACTGTTATGGAGGGCTGAACCAATCGGCTGAATTTAATTCTGCTCAGTATTAATTTTATGTCATTGTAAAATGGGGTGAGTTACATGATTTTGATTCGTTGCATCCAATTTATATTTACTTTCTAATTTCCAATTGACCTCATGCAGGCCAGACAGGGACAGCCAAAGGGTGTAAATGACCTGAAAATGCCCAGGTCTGCCTTAGAGTTAAATGGGGATGTTGCATTGAGGTTTAGGGCACATCCAATAGGTATTTTACATAAGTCTCCTTAGTACACTGAGAGTTAATGAAGGGAGGGAACAAAAAGAATTGCTTGAAAGCATCTGTCCTACTTTCATGGTGGTGGTAAGTTCTCACCAATCTCTATTCAGTTATGTGAGCACGGAGTAAAGATTTCTGCAAAACATTTATCTTCTTGGATCCGAGAAATAAACCAGCTTATTTATCAATTTATTTTTGGCAAAGGCCATCTAGAATATTCCTGGGGAACTGGCAAGGATTGATTAGGTCATGTTGTTTCTTCTCAGCTTGTACTCAAAGACACTTCCTCTAAACAAGAAAGTTCTGTTTATTGCTCATGGCCACTGGCCTGGTTATCCATTTTAATCCCTGACTAAATGTTGACATGGACAAGAATTCTGAATTTATATGTTCCAGAAAAAGGTAGTCATATGTGCCAATTGGTTTCTCTTGATACTAAATGAGGTATTTCAATGAGATCTATATACCGTACAAAATAATAATTAAACTTGACTCTGAAACATGGGCCCACCCCATTTGCAAAATATATTCGGCCATTAACCAGATTTTTCTTTAAAATTAAGTAGCTATAATTATATACAAATATGAATTACCGACTCTTTTTTTCTTAAACATGCTTGTCTTTGCACTTAAAAAGTGGGAGAAATTAAGGAATGGGTGAAGAGGAGAAAAATCCAAGGGGACACTTCCCCCCAACTTTATCAAATTTCTAAAATGAATTTGAAATATGGGTTTGAAATATTAAAGAGTAATCTACTATTAAGGGATGAATATTTGCTCACCCTATAAGAAATCTACTGCTAACTCAATTTATACCTGTTAAACATTATTTGTTTTTCAAATAACTTGAACGCTTTGCGCCAAATAAACATCAAAATAATATTTCGGAAATGCCTAAAGTAACCTCCCATCGTACTTAATCATAACCCCACCCAACCTTTTATTATGCAATCTGGGGACAGATTTCTTGCTGCACAATTTTGCTACATCAATATTTATCTTAGTTCCATTAATCCAAGATAAGCATTTATATTCTCATCAACACAGCTCCAGAGGAAATATACCTCTTTAGGGACATCCAAGATTGCGTTCCAGATCTGTGCTCCATTCAGCGACACAGGAATACGAAAAGTTACTGAAACAGGAACTTTTCGGTGAAATGTGTTCTTCAGCTACATTGGAAGAAAATGCTGCAGAAGTGAGCGTAGAAACCCAACTTTCTTAGCACAAGTCAATATTTTGTTTTTCTAGGGATGGGTCCCCCTTGTATCTAGACGTGTGAGAGGGACAATTGCGCACTTAAAATGGCTTCTTTACTTATGCTCCCATGATACCACCTTGCTCCCAGCCAATAAGTGAGACCAGCTTAAATCCTTCTTAGCTGTATCCATGTAAGAATAGTGATCTTCTGACATTGGCCAAGGACATCTTGAAGAGAGATAAAATCTGCCACTAAATTTTGAGGGAAGTTGGAGGATTAGAATAACTGAGAACGATGTCAATAGAAGCCAGAGAGGAATGAACTTATTAAACACCCTTTTTACCACCTTCTAATCTCTTATTTCGGGGTCGAGTCAGGGTGCCTGGGTGGTGCTGAGCATTTATTGACCAAATGCTCTTCCTGATGCCACCCAGAATTTGCAGAGGATATTTTTTCTTTGTGCCCTAGGAGAGAAATATCTGCTGCTACCTAGGATTGAACTCTCAACCTTCTGAGTGGGAGGCAAGCATCTTCACCACTAGGCCACTACGCCACTCATCAATGGGGGATGCTAAATTTCATGTCAATATATTTTTTTCTACCAACTCAAGGATGGATGGAGAATATTTAATGATGGAGAAAACTCTCTAGAAAACTGATGACTGGCAATTTCTGAAGCGGACAGTACCTAAGGTACATTTTTACAGAATAACAGAATTGGGAGGGACTTTGGAGGTCTTCTAGTCCAACCCTCTGCTCAAGCAGGAGATCCTATACCATTCTGGACAAATGGCTGTCCAATCTCTTCTTTAAAAAAAGAACTCCAGTGATGGAGCACCCACAACTTCTGGAGGCAAACATTCCATTGCTTAGTTTTGCTTACTGTCAGGAGATTTCTCCTTAGTTCTAGATACATTTTTCTTGCTTGCAAATGCTTCTCAAAGGAAGAATGCATCCATCACTAGGTAAGTGTGCTCCGTTCTTAAATCTCCCTCCACCTTAATAAGTAAAGCCCTGTCTGTTCTAAGTTCTTGATCAGAAAGTGATCCACATCCTTTTCACCTCGTATCGATGTTCCACAGTCCGAGTTTCGTTTTCCTGCCCAGCAGAAAAATTAACATACTTGGTTGACTCATCCAAGCTGGAAAAAAAAATGGTGAAAGATTGTGGGGGAAAAAAAATACGTTATGTGATTGACCCGTATTTTGAGTTAATTAAGATTACAGTTGTGTTCCAATCACTCCTTAGCAATACACACCGAGGAAAATGGGTTCATATAGGTGGGTGTGTAAACAATCTTTCCAACACTTCAGAGCAACCTCTTGAGAGTTGGTTAAGCAATGGGAGGTCTTCTTCTCAAATACTTGCAGTCTCTTACCTATTGATGAAAACATAGATTGCATACTTGACAGGCAGCTCCATTTGATGAACCATGTCCTTTGTGACAGCAACGTTATTTTCACTGGAGGGACACAAGGAAAAATGGGCAGAGCAGCAAACGTGACACACATGCACCTCTCTTAATTACAACTACTAAAGGCTGTGCTGTTACCCCTCCCTCATCATATTACATTCAGTATCATCTGATATAAAAGTTGGAACCTCTTATCAACAAAGCTGTATTTATTTAAAGAACATGTGCACAACAGGATGCTTCCAGAGGTTGTTCTATTTAAAGCCAGATGCATTGAGATCAATGGGATTGGTCACGGCCAGGGAGATTGCTGTCGTTGGTTGAGTTTAGATGGTTTTAAAAGGAGGATCAAAAGGCTGATGGAGAATTGGAGTCTCAAGGGCTATTAATATTGACAACTGTTGACCTTCTGAATCATAGGCAGCAAGTTCTAAATCTTGGTTGCTGGGAAGTGACAGTGGAAGGGGAACTCACTTTTCTGTCTAGCTCAGACATGTCAAACACAAGGCCCGGGGGCCGGATGCGGCCCGCAAAGTGGTTTCATGTGGCCCGCGAAGCCATCCTGGAAACAGTGAGGAAACGGCCCCCGCTGCCTTGGCCCTGGCCCAGGCCGGCCGGGAGCCAATGTACAATTTTGTGGTGGCCCTCTATGCTGAAACGCATTCAGTCTTAGCTCCACAAGGCCGTCTAGAAACAGTGAGGAACCAGCCCCTGCTGCATCGCCCCCGCCCCCTGAGTGCATGCTGGGGAGGTGTCACCCTTTGTGAGGAATGAAGAAATGGACTATGCCTTGGTGCCTGCCCCGGTCCCACCCCCTTCTGCCAGAGACCCTCAGATCTGTCCCACTCCTGCCCAGGCCCCCACAGGCACCCTTGACGCGAACGATGTAGAGCCCGCCATGCCCACTCAGTAGGCCACACCCAATCCACACACACACACACACACACACAGTAGGCCGCACACACCCTGGCCACACCCACCTGCCCCCCCAAGGGCAACCGCAATGCTGATGCGGCCCTCAATGAAATTGAGTTTGACATCCCTGGTCTAGGTTATGAACTTTCTAAATATATTCACTTGACTATAGGGTGACATAAAATATTGAGCTGGATTAATGTATCTATCAAGGCTCCTTTTCTGAACTTGGCATGTTCTTAGGCTATGTTATTATACTTTGTGGAGCACAACACTTGTGAGATGACTCTAGGAAGCTCTGTACATGGCTAGTGGAGAAATGACTGTAGACAACATGACTGCTAATCTGATTTACACAGGAGAATGTTTGCATTTTAGTCATGGGAAGTTTTACCTGGCAGCTGTGGCACTGACCCGTACCACACTTCCCAGATCTGCATCTTGGGAAACAAAAAAGGTGACAATGAAGATCACCTGGACAGAAGGAGACACAAAAAAAGCAGTGGGCCCAGAATGCTTAAAGCAGAGCTGCGTCATACATTCAATCCAGTTTTATATTTCATTAATAAACAGAAACTTTGGCCGTGAGAAACTTGGAATCTTCTCAGCCATTTTTTCCAGCTCCGTCAAAGAGCTACAATCCCTAGAAATTGGGGGTGGGGGTGGGAGCAGTGACCTTATTAAGCCTTTGTGCAAGGGTAATTTTAGAGCCAAATTTTGCACGCAATTGGACTGACAACTAGATCAGGAGCAAGACATTCTATCTCAATGCAGCTTTGTGATTTTTGAGAACAAGCTATGGACATTCTCACAAAATAGCCATTAGGGGCTCTTTTTATATAGAGAGTTGCAATGCCTTGAGTTGCTAAATGTCTATGGAGATTCTCAGTCATACAGATCATGGCTGTCCCAAAGCTGTTTTTTTAAAAGTAAACTGGACTTTGTTTCTTCCTGGAAGATGTTTCGCTTCTCATCCAAGAAGCTTTTTCAGTTCTGAAGAAGAAGCTTTTTCAGTTCTGAAGAAGAACTGAAGAAGCTTCTTAGATGAGAAGCGAAACGTCTTCAAGGAAGAAACAAAGTCCAGTTACCTTTTGAAAAAACAGCTTTGGGACCCTAAGTTGCTACTAACTCTTGATTTTATAGATAAGGCCAACCACCTCAACTGGGCAAAAGATTCCATGTATTAGAGTACTGCCAGCACCATAAGACAGCTTTTGGATGGAGACTGTCAACCTTTCTTGGTCTTTGGGTGGAGACTGTCAACTACTCTGGTGTCACAGATGGTCACCTTCTCCACTAGACATACATGCAGGAAGAGAGTACCTCAGCCATGCTTCGGAAGATGGGATGATTGATGTCACAGGTGGTGTTCCTCACAAGAGCTTCCTCTGCAGCAGGAACAGAGGTGCATTTAATGTCCATATATTTTCTGTTGGACTGAGGAGAATAGGACATGATAATGAATATCATGGTTGATAGACAGTATTGTTTGTTTATGTTTATGTTTATGTTTATTTGCACTTATATGCCGCCCCTCTCCGAAGACCCGGGGCGGCTCACAACAAAAAACACAACAACAATTTAAAATCAACCACATTCATACCCCACACAAACACAATCAATTCACAAGCACTGATGGCAGGACACTCTTAGGACCCAGGGGCAGAGCTCAGCTCATATGCCCCAAGCCTGTTGGCATAGATGTGTCTTCAACCCTTTCCGGAAAGCTAGGAGGGAGGAAGCAGTACGAACCTCCGAGGGAAGCTGGTTCCAGAGGGCAGGGGCAGCAACGGAGAAGGCCCTTGCCCTAGGTCCCGCCAGATGGCATTGCCTAACAGACGGGACTCGTAGAAGGCCAACTCTATGCGCCCTAACCGGTCTCTGGGATTCATGAGGCAGGAGACGGTCCCGCAAGTATCTTGGTCCATTGCCATAAAGGGCTTTATAGGTCATAACCAACACTTTGAATTGTGTTCGGAGACCAATGTCCTTGGCCATTCCCCAGCCCTTCCACTCTGATGTCTCTGATTTCTTTATACTTACCCGCACTAGTAAAAACCTGCGGTAGGACAGTGAAGATGGGTAGATGAAAGTCAACTTGGTGCTGTAGGAATCCTCTCCGTCATTCCGGATGAAAACAGTAGCGTTGAGTTCAGGGGTTAGGCCAACTACCAATTCATTCAAGCTGAAGGAAAGACGAAGATAATCCTTGTCGATCTTAAAAACATGAAAGCTTAAAGTAAAATCCCGTCTGGAAGCCTCTCCTTTAACTTGGAGAAACCTACCTCAGATATATAGAGGCTTTCTAAAGAAGAAGAAGTATTGTGAACATGTTTACATGTTCAGGTTTTTTTTATAATGGCTTTAGATCTTCCATGGATAGTGTGCGTTGAAGGCTACTCATACTTTGTCCAATAAAGCTTGGAGAGATTTTATGAAGAGATGGTTCCAATGAGGTACACAACAGTTGTCTAACACATCTAAAAAGGACCTGTCATGACTGTGGTGTCAGAGGATAAGAGCATTGAGCTTGGAGCTTGAGACTGGATCAGGGATTGGTGGCTGGATAAGAACAAGTTGGAGTAGTGGTTAAAGTACTGGGCTAAAAACCAGAAGACAGTGAGTTGTAGGTCTTCCTTAGGCATGTAAGCCAGTCTCTCTCAACACAACCCACCTAACAGGATTGTTGTTGTAGGGAAAATAGGACTAGTAGGTATGTTCACTATCTTGAGTTATTTATAAATAAGCAGGATAAAATGAGAGTAACTGTGGTTGAAAAGAAGAAAGAGTGGATAACTGACATGGTAATACTAGGGGACCATAGAACAGCAGACAAAGAACTGGAGAAGATCACAAAGTATCAAGATTTGAACCCTGAAATTGGAAGATTATGGCATAAAGTGGTCGGGGTGTTTCCAGTGGTTATTGGCACATTGAGTGCCATACCAAAAATCTTAGAAGGCATTTTAAAAAAATCTGCTCCTTGATAAAATTTTCATTTGTCAAATTATAAAAGACCACATTGCTTGGATCCGCCTGTACACTACGCAAATACATTACAACATGCTACGTTCTGGGAAGAATTTCATGCGTATAAAGGCCAAAGAACTGGCAGCTGTAAGGCAATGAGAGTTCTGCCTTATACAAGCAGTCCTTGTTTAATGTCCGGTTGCCTAGCAACCATTCAAAATTATGACGGAACTGGTTCCAGAGTTCCAATGGCTGCCCACACCCTTCGGTCACATGATCACATTTTGGATATGGCCAGTTCTGTGATGACGTGACCACGATTTTGACATTTTTTCCCAGTTCCCAGTCTTTGGGGCAGGCTTCCAGCAAAAAATGCTCGTTTTAATTTTCTTTATCAAATTTATTTGCCGCCCGTTTTGTGGTTCAGGTGGGGAATGCCCATAGGAATACCTGGATTCACTTAACAACTGCAGTGTTCACTGAATGACTGCCACATTTTGCTTAATGACCGTGGCAAAAAAAAAGTCGCAAAATTGGGCCTAATCGTGCAGATGTCTCAACTTACAACCGTCATGACTTACGACAGAAATTCCAGGCTCTGTTACGGTTGCAAGACTAAAACTACCAGTAGTTTGTACCTGGTTTTCATATTTACAATTGCAGTCCAGATGGCAAAAAGACCTGAAGAAGGGGTTATCACTAAGAGATGAGAATTTAATTAAACAAGTTAGAGAACAAAGGCCCATGCATATCAAAAGATGGAAAATGTATTGATAGAAATTGACTCTGAAACTGAACTAGTCAAGGATTGTATGATAAAGTGGGGACAAAATTTTGGGCAACCTATCATGATGGAAACGTGGGAGAGAATTTGGGTGAAAAATGTAAATTTACGCAAGGGCAACATTTAAGAACATAAGAACATAAGAAGAGCCATGCTGAATCAGGCCAAAGCCCATCGAGTCCAGCATTCTGTGTCACACAGTGGCCCACCAATTGTACAAGGGGATCTTGAGCAGAAAGAGAAGGCAAAACCCTCCCTTTCCCTTGACCCCCAACAAATGGTACTCAAGGGAATCCTGCCTGCCTCAACCAACATAGAGGCGGCACATGGACATCCATTTTAATAACCACCGATACACTTTGCATCCATGAATCTATCTAGCCCTGCCTTGAAGCTGTCAAGGCTGACAGCTGTCACGACCCCTTCAGGAAGTGAATTCCATAAATCAACGACCCTCTGGGTGAAGAAATATTTCCCTTTATTTGTCCTCACTTTCTTAGCTATGAGCTTTAGGGACCTCCAACCTAAATGTTGGAGATGTGAAAGCATATTTTCATGTATGGTGGACCTGCAGAAAAATTAAAGCTTTCTGGAGAAAGATATGGTGGACACTTCAAACCATTTTGAAAAAGCGTATTGAATTTCTACCTCAGTTGTTTTTGTTACCGTGTTTCCCCGATAGTAAGACACCCCCGATTGTAAGACGTATCGGGGTTTTCAGGGGGTCGGCTAATATAAGCCGTACCTCGAAAGTAAGACATATTACTCCTGCCCACTTCCGCCTCCTGCTTAAAATACTTAAATACTTAAAATACTTAAATACTTAAAATACTTAAAATACTTAATATACTTAAAATACTTAAAATAAAACTGACAATTGTTTTCCAATCAATATAAGCCGTACCCCGAAAGTAAGACATAGTGGGGCTTTTGGGGATAAAAAGAAAGTAAGACACTTCTTCCTTTCGGGGAAACACGGGTAGGGATCATAACAGACTGTACCACTATAGAGACGAACTTAATTTTGAACTTGATCACAGCAGCAAGACTGTTGGTGGGACAATACTGGAAGAAACCAGAATTACCATCTATTGAAGAATGGACTTTGAAAGTCATAAATATGGCAGAAATGGCTAAAATATCTGCATATTTGAAGGATCATTCAAATGAAAAATATATGTTGGACTGGAAACAATGGATAGACTACATACAAGAGAAACATCAATCAAAGAAAATGTATCTTGCTTATAGTTAAATCTTGATATACTGAGTGAAGAATGTTTACAAGTTTAAAATGATTGTATTAAGTTGAATAGCATTCAACTTGAATTTTTTCTTTGTTTACATTTACAAATATATACTTAATAAAAAAATTAAAAACAACAACAATAAACATTGAGTTCATTTACTTAGATCACTTTTTAGCAAGCATGAATGAATTCTGTTGAACTCTGCGGTTGCTATAAAGATGAAAGGCATACTCTACCCTGAGAAATTGAAGGATGTTTTTAACTGGTCTTTACAGATTCCATCTTTGCCGCAGTTCTTCTCAAAGGGCAGCTGTGAGGACATAAGGGAAGGAGGGAGAGAAAATATCAGTCTCCATGAACAGGTGAGATGAGAGATAAAATACTAGAAAGCAACCTTGGCAACTTTAAGACCTGTGGGCTTCAACTCCCAGAATTCCACAGCCCAGCCATGCTGGTGGTGGAATTCTGGGAGTTGAAGTCCACAGGTCTTAAAATTGCCCAGGTTGGGAAGCCCTAAAATAGAGGTTGAATTTATACAACATGCCTTTCAATTCCAAGTCTTTCTTTGTAGACCAGCGGTTCTCAACCTTTTCTGGGGCTCAAACCCCAGCCCGCGCCGTGCATGCGTGGCACGGCGGGGCGCATTGCGCATGCGCAGCGGGGTGCATCACGCATGCGCGGCGCGACGGCCCGCATCACAAAGGGGGAAAAAATGGCTGACCAAAAAAAAATGGTGGACCAAAAACAAAATGGCTGACCCAAAAAAAAATGGCAGGCCCGCATCGCGCATGCGCGGTGCTACGGCCTGCATCGCAAAGGGGAAAAAATGGCCGACAAAAAAAAAAAGAAAATGTCGGACTGCGGTGTTTGGCGACCCCCGTGAAATGGTCGTTCGACCCCAAATGGGGTTGCGACCCACAGGTTGAGAACCGCTGTTGTAGACGCTGATACTGCATTTATTTAGCCTCATATTCATATCACTGTCTGTGGAAGCTTGGTTTACGCAGAGCATTGATTCTCGATTTAATTCTGAAAATCTTGGACTCGGCCCTTCAGGGGCAGAACCCACTGGGTCACACCTGTCAGCCAATTGGATTCCATGATGGACTTGCATCAAGGTTATTTGAGGGACCTCCTCTTCCATATTATATCTGCTGGTTCCATCAGATCCAGCAGATGGCATGTTATGGTCACTCCTCCAGTAGAAGAGATGTGCTATGAGTCCTATTAGTACTATGAATCTACTAATTGCTACTATCTGGCATGACTCTGAAGATGGGCCTTTTCTGCTATGGCACCCGCCTTAAGGGATATCATCCAAGTCCCTTAGATGAGACTGGGCCTAACTTTCGGTAAGTCCTTCAAAACATGGCAATGTCATCAAACTTGTGAGCCCCAAGGGAAGGGTGAATGGTCGGCATGACCCTATTATTTCCATCTGTTGCTCTCTCCTTGCCTTTTAATTATAACGTTAATATTTTCAATTGTTCCTTGTTTTTATATATATATATTTTATTTTTTTATTCTTTGCTGCCCAGAGTCACATTTTCTGAGAAGGGCAGCTATACAAATATGATGAAAAAAAATAAATAAATATTAAATTAAACTCAGTCAATTGACTAGTTGAGCTTTTATGACCTGAGAGCCCTTTCACATGACAAACAAACAAACTTGGTGTTTCTGAGGTAGAACTTCCAGCTGGACCATTGTTGATGGAAAGGATTTGCAGAAGCAAGTAGAAGGACTTGCCAGAATCCTGTTCCCCGTTATCAGCTCTATAAGCTGGACCAGACTAAGAAACAGACACTGAACAGACCCAAAGCTACAGTTATTAGAATAGCTGTGGCAACCAAGTCTTGCACCTTTGAATGAACTTCCCTTCCTCCCTATTTTATCTCCATGAGAACTAGCGAAGGGGGGGGGCTGTCTCAGCGTTTTTGTAAAAATATTTTTGTAGTCTGAGCTCAAGCCTCATTTATTTGATCACTTATTTTATCGATTTATCAAATTTATGCTGCCATCCATCTCAGCAGAAGATGGTGAGATACCGCTGCCTTAATAGACAATCTTCCCTCTGTCCTCCAAGGCCATTCTCTATACTCACTACATTTTTATACTGTTCTGGGAGGCACAATGAGTACCAAAAATGATGAGTACCAAGCAAATTTTCCACATAGGGAATAATGTAGTGAGTCATAAGACAGCCAACACTGACAATATCTAGCTTATGCGTTGAGTACCAAACAAATAATGAGTACTGGGACAACATTTTTGCATCAAAATGCATTGAGTACCAAATTCAATGAGTTTCAAAGCAGCTGAGTACCGAGGTTCCACTGTATTAAGATTCAGTTCCACACCTTTTCGGTATGAATTTGTTCAGCCAAGTAACACTATAAGAATGCACTCAGAGTATGGACTTACCGATGCCAAAAGCCGATTGGATTCACCTTCCTGCAGGACGGCCCGCAGATTGTTGGCACGTTGGATGGGCTCTCCTACCAGGGTATAATTCAGCTGGAGGATTATGGGTGTGAGGCTGTCTTCTATGCAAGTCTTTCCTCATGAGGAAACAGGGGGAAACAACAACAACAAAAACCTGCTTGATTTTTAAGCCAGAATAGTTTCTGTTAGGAATAATAAGAGCAAACTATGAGAAAGATTGTATATACTTAATTTTGCATGTACTAACTGCAGCAAGAATTGCATTTGCCCAATATTGGAAAAATGAAAACCTACCAACGAAAGAAGAACTAATTAAGAAAATTTTAGATTGTGCAGAAATGGACAGATTGACTTTAAAGATAAAAGAGAAACAAGACTCAGCGTACTTTAGAACAAGGCTCTCCAACCTTGGCAACTTTCTGGACTTCAACTCCCAGAATTCCTCAGCCAGCTTGGAATTCTGGGAGTTGAAGTCCATGAGTCTTAAAGTTGCCAAGGTTGGGGACCTCTGCTTTAGAACATGGGATAATTTTTATCAATGGCTAGAGAAACAAGTAAGAGAGAAAGGAACGTGATATGTACTATGTAACATTGAATATATACTAGTAACAAGAAGACTATTGATAATACAGAAATTAATTATTATTCATTGTTTTTTAAATACATGAACCCAGACAACATGCTGTTTGCTAAATATTAAAAATGTTGTTTTTATAACAACATATATAAACTGTTTTTATAACAACATATATAAACTGTTAAGTACTTTGTTCGCGTGCGAATGATGAAGACACATGGCGATGTTAAACAGCTCTTTATTCTTCTCCTAACAACACCCAAATGAAAACAAAAGGCTCGCAGGCCCCTTTATATGGCTAGAAACCCCTACAATGACAAGGAACAGTAACAGAGCATTTCCGTGCCTGGCGCATGGGCAGTTTTGGAATGCCCGGGACCAATGCAATGTCCTGAGCCTGCTTTTGCAGGCTCAGGACACAACACCCCTCCCCCCTAGATGGCACATACCTTGCGCACACACATGTACGACATTCATTAGGAAGAGTGTCATACAGTTTCAATAATCAAATGCAAGGAGTGTGGAATACTCGAGTCTGCCCTCAGGCAACCCCCTTTAATCTTTAGTAATACAATAATGTATCCAAAATAAAAAAAATACAAATAATCTACCATGAGTTACTCCCTTTATTCAGGGCCCTCATGCACAGAACCCTCATGATTTGACAGCAACTTCACAAATTCTCTCTGATGTTTGGGTGGGCACTTGGCCCGCTGCGACCTTCTAAGGCCCTGAGAGATTGCCTGGTCCACCTGCTCACCTATCAGGCTAGGCAGGCCAGGGCATTACCGCCCTAGATTTCCAGGTGACACCGATGAGGGTGCCTGGCCTACCTGCTCGCCCACCAGGCTAGGCAGGCCAGGACTTTGCTGCCCTAGATACCCGGTTGACCCGCCCCGTTGCTGGCTGGCTGGACCCTCTAAGTCCAAGCCAGCATACCGCGGAGGGGTGGAAATCCCCAATTCCTCAATGGACCCCTCTTGGGAACACTGTCCCTCGAGCCCATGGCCAGCAGATGGAGAGGGCTGGGTAGCAAAAGTGCCCCAGTACTCTGTGGCCCCCAAGCATGTGCCCGAGTTGCCAGAGTCAGGAGTTGCCTCCATGGCAACCCCCTTTGCTGGAGACCTCCTTTTGGGAGCAATTGCGGAATTTGGCAAGTGCCCCTGATGGAATTCCTTTTCTCTTGCTGCCTGTGATTTGTGTGGATACCCCCGGTCAGTCTCCCTGTCTGGAGCACTATCTGACATATATGAATACTGTGGATACCCCTGGTGTGACTCCCTGTCTGGAGTAATTATGGATGTATGGGATGATCCCCTATCCAGCGAATTCCTGTTTGCAGCACTTGCAGAACCTTGGGATGAATCCCCAACAGCCTCAGTAGCAGCTAGTGAGGGCCTGTTAGGCCTGGGAAACTGTGACCCAGAATGCATATTATGGTCCTTCTCCCCCCCCCCAGAGCAGAGCCAGGAGCAGAAGGGTGCGAGTCCAGTCTCCAACGCAGTTGGTCTATGTGTCTGCGAACAACGTGGCCATCACCCAAGGTAACTTCATATGACAACGGCCCCAAGATCTTGCAGACCACAGCTGTGACCCAGATATGTCCAGGCCCATAGTTTCTTGCCCAGACCGGATCGCCCACCTGGAGTCTCCTAGGTGCCCACGGTTGTGACACCTGTGAAGCCACCCGGTCAGGGTGCAACCTGTCCAGTTTAGTGATGAGGCAGCGACCCCAGCGGAGTTCAGCAGGGCTCTTCCCTGTGGCAATGCATGGTGTGGTGCGGTGTGCAAGAAGGAAATCTGCTAACCTGTGATGCCAGTTACCATAAGTCAGTTTCTTGAGGGCATCTTTGGTGGTGCGCACCATTCTCTCTGCCAGTCCATTGGAGGATGGGTGGAAGAGAGCCAATGTTGCATGCTGGATCAGATTGGCCTGAAGAAAAGCCTGGAACTCAGAAGAGGTAAATTGAGGGCCATTATCTGAAACCAGAACATCTGGAAGACCGTGTGATGCAAAAATTCCTCTCAACACCTGGATGGTCCTGGCAGTAGTGGTGGAGGAAACAGGAACAACCTCTAGCCACTTGGAATGGCTATCAACAACAATCAGGAAGAATTGCCCCTGAAAGGGCCCAGCATAATCTATATGCGCCCTAGACTATGGGGTTTGAGTTTCCTCCCACCTATGTACTGGGGCCTGAGGCATTTCAGGCCGAGACTGTTGGCATACTTGGCACCCGTGCACCTGAGCCTCGATGGCTTTATTGAGTCCAGGCCACCAAAGATGGCTGCGCGCAAGCGCTTTCATCCTGACTATGCCAGGATGTCCTTCATGCAGAGAGATCAAGATTCTAGACCTCAATGAGGCTGGGATCACTACCCTGCTACCCCATAACAGGCAACCCTTGAAAGTGGAAAACTCATGCTTCTTGTGCCAGAAGCTTTGGAACTCAATATCAGGGCACTTGTCAGGCCATCCTGACAACACCCATGTCAGCACACGTGTAAGCATGTGATCAGTGGCAGTTTCTGCAGCCACATCCCTAGCATTGAGGGGAGACTCAGGTAACTCCTGAATGGACAGAATATTAATGGCTGGAGCAGGATCTGGCTCCAGTTGATTCAGGGGTAATCTGCTCAGGCCATCTGCATGACCCATTTCTTTTCCTGGTTTGTGAACTAATGTACAGTCATATGCTGACAGGAAAATGGACTATCTCAGCATACGAGGAGAAATTATATGTGGGGTCTGTTTGTTAGTGGTAAACAAACCCAGCAGAGGCTTATGGTCAGTACAGACCATGAAATGGCGGCCATATAAAAAATCATGAAATTTCTTGCCAGCCACAATGGCCAAGGCTTCTCTGTCAATATTAGCGTAATTTCGCTCTGCAGAAGACAAAGTCCTTGAATAGGGACCTGTGTCCCATCAGCCTTCAGATGGCTGAGTACAGCTCCCACCCCATAAGGAGATGCATTGCATGCGATGCAAACAGGCAGTTGCTCATTGAAATGTGCTGAAACAGCATTAGAAGTGAGCAAGGCCTTAACCTTATTGAAACTCTTGTCATGGACTTTAGTCCACTGCCAAGGAGCCTGCTTGTCAAAGAACCTGTGTAATGGCTCTGCCACTGCAGCTTTATGTGGGAGAAATGCATGGTAGAAATTTAATAGCCCCAAGAAGGCTTGCAGCTCACTCTTAGACTTAGGGCTTGGGGCCTGCTGGATAGCTTGCAATTTAGTTTCAGTGGGGTGAATGCCTTGAGTATCTATCCTGAATCCTAAGAAGTGAGTAGAAGTGACTCCTATCTTACATTTATCCTTCTTTAGTTTAAGGCCTGCTTTTTGAAAACGAAGCAAGACAGCCCTTAATCTCTCTGCTAAATTTTGAGATGACTCCCCAGCAATGAGGACATCATCAAAGTAGGGACAGACCCCAGGAATACCTCGAAGTGTGCTCTCCATGACACTTTGGAATATGCCGGGGGCTACATTTACTCCAAATTGCAGTCTCTTGACCTTGAAAGCCCCTCTGTGTGTTACAATAGTCTGGGCCTCTGCAGCTGCCTCATCAACAGGTAACTGTTGATAGGCCTGTGCCAGGTCAAGCTTCGCAAAAATACGCCCCCCCCCTTGAGGGAGGCCAGAATGTGACTTACCACAGGCACTGGATAAGCGTGCTGTTGCAGCGCCTTATTCAGTGGCAACTTATAGTCTGCACATATACGTATGTCCCCATTAGCCTTTAGAGGCGTTACTATGGGGGTTTCCCATGGACTTGAATCCACAGGTTCTAGAATGCCCTGCTGGAGCAATTTGTCCAGCTCAGCATCAATCTTGCCTTTGAGGGCAAAAGGTACCCTCATAGGCTTAACCCTGATGGGCGTGATGGTTGGGTCTAACCGTAGCAAACTTCTGCAAGGTTCAACGTTTGCAAATGGTGCAGCCCAGTTACCTGGATTCCCAGAGCCTCAAACCAATCAAGTCCAATAAGACTCGTACACTCACCCCCAACAACCACCACATCTAGGGGACCCTCAAAATCCTTATGCTGTACTCTAAGGGTGGTCCCCCCTCTTAACACACACCATAGAATTCTGAAAATCTGTAAGTATTAGATTGGATGGCCTGAGTTTAACTCAAAGACCACTGCTGCTGTATATCCTTTTGAATATGTTAATAGAAATAATGGAGAGAGCGGACCCAGTGTCCAACTCCATTGATAAGGGAATCCCTTGCAACCTTACGTTAATGGACAGTTTCTTCTTAAGGGGCTTATGTGTCCCTGTCCTCAAAATACTCCTGCGCGATGCGCAGAACCCCACCCTATGTTGGCTGGGGACCCTGTTACCTTTAAGACACAATTCTTCGTGAGGTTAGACCTTCTGGCGACCCAAAGAGACGGATGCAATGTGGCCTTGACTGCCACATGCTCTGCAAATGGTGGAGCGGAAGCTGCAGTCAGCTCGCTTGTGGCATCCTCTGCACCTGAAGCATTGAAGAGATGCTGGGGCCTTGTCCAGACATTCCTTCTGCCTCCTTTCAGCTGGCTGGTGAAACCTATCCACCTCTTCTTCAGGATCTGCTTCCAATCCTTCTCAAGCATCTTCTTGATGGACAGTGGCTGTGTCTGGAGGGTTCTTGGTGAGCCGTAAGGCCTTCACAGCCCCGCCTGCTGCTTCCTCAGCTGTCACCTCTCGTAGTGCGTCTTGGAAAGAGACATCTTCTTTTGCAAAAATCTTCTGTTGTAAGTCTCTGTTCCTTAAGCTGCATACGAAGCGATCTCGCAGCCTCTCTTCCAGATCCTTGAACTCACAAGGTCTGGCTGCTCGCCTTAAGGCCGCAATAAAGTCCGCAACAGATTCACCCGGCCTCTGGTCTCTCTGCTCAAATGCGTGCCTCCAAGCAATAACCGATAATTTTGGCTGGAAGTGTTCCTTTAACATTTTCTTCAAGTCAGTATATGTTACTGACTCCAGAGGTGCAGGGGCCACCAAATTCTCTTTAAAAAGCTTCCTGTCCACAGACACACAAAAGAGTTGCAGCCTTCAAACTGTCTTCTCTAATTTGATTTATTCTGAAGTAATTCTCCACCCTTGCAAGGTAGGAATTCCATCTCTCTGGGTGTGAGACATCAAAATCAGACGAACGGCCAATCTTCGCCATCATACTATTACGACCTTCACCACTCGCTCCTCTGCAAACTGCTATTGGGGAAAGGGTCCTTTAGCCAAGCTCACCCTCCAGCGACGCTATACTGTCAGGCTGGGATGCTGATTCAGATGCCGTCTTCCCCTCTTCAGGACTTCCTGGGTAAGCCCTTAAAGCTTTTTCTTCAGCTTGCAAAGGATCCCACCTTCGTTGCCAGTGTTAAGTACTTTGTTCGTGTGCAAATGATGAAGACACATGGCGATGTTAAACAGCTCTTTATTCTTCTCCTAACAACACCCGAACAAAAACAAAAGGCTCGCAGTCCCCTTTACTTGGCCAGAAACCCGTACAATGACAAGCAACAGTAACAGAGCGTTTCCGCGCCTTGCGCATGCACACAAGGCCGGCGCCGCTCAGTCTGGTCCCGGGCAGCTTTGGAATGCCCGGGACCAATGCAACATCCCGAGCCTGCTTTTGCAGGCTCAGGACACAACATAAACCTGCTTGATTTCATGGCAGCATCTTATGTTTCACGTTAAAGATCAGATATTTTTTTAAAAAACTGTTTCTGATGTGAATCCTGCCTGTCCTACCCCCTCCAAAACCTCTTCTCTTACCGGTAATTTTATACGGTACTGCCTGGATTCTGGCCTCACACCTATCTTCATCTCTTCTGTGATGGTAGACAAGCCCAAGCCCTGGTGAAAAATGGCTCGTACTTTCTGTCGACCAGGATCCAAGGTTAAAGTATACCGAATGGTGCTCGAAATGTCATTGCCTGAGGGAGAGTACAATCAAATTCAGAACACTTAGATTCCAAGATCATCCCTGATATATAGTACAACTTCTCTTACAAGAGGCCTAGAGCAGGGGTCCCCAACCATGCTGGCTGAGGAATTCCGGGAGTTGAACTCCACAAGTCATAAAGTGACCAAGGTTGGGGACCTCTGGCCTAGAGCACAAAATTTTGGTGAGTTACAGCTAGGAAGGCCCTACCATTGTCTTGGATTTCTCTGAGGACATTGTCTTTAGGGATGCTAGGTTTAATGACGGAGTGTACTGCAATCATACCTTGGTGAATTTTCCACAATAATTTAATTTATGGAAGAACACTGCAAAAAACAGTGAACAATAATCCAGTATAGTGAAACCCTCTGAATTTATGAGGTGCTGGTCAGATCTCTGTACTATTGACTGACACAATTCAAAAGTGCACCTTAGAAGATCCCAACATTGCCCTTCAGATACACAGAGAAACTGTGGGGAAGAAATAATCTGAGAAACTCGACATGAGCCCAAACTGTTCCTTTGAAGATCTGTAAACATACCGAAGGTAAACCTGGAGTCTCCCTGGATTTTAAAGCGGACTGTTGCCGTGCTGATTTCCCTGTTCAGCACTTCCTGGCCTTCGCACTCAAAGGCAGAGATGGGGATGGCAGTTGGGTTAAAGCTTATTCCAGTCAGCACACTGACCACAGGTCGGGATCTATGGCAGACATAAATAGGCACATGCTGGAGTGAGCTATGGGAATCATTCGAGAGCCATTCTGAGAAGATCTACTCACTTGTCAGAAAATGTCATTTAGACCAGGGGTCCCCAACCCCCGGTCCGTGGACCAGTACAGGGCTGCGGCATGCCAGCAACTGGTCTGCACAAACAAGCAAAGCCCCATCCATGGGATGCAGGCAGCATACAAAACCACACACTCTCTGGTCCGTGGAAAAACTTTTCTCCACAGAACCGGTCCCTGGTGCCCAAAAGGTTGGGGACTTCTTCTTTTTTTTTTTTAATAATTTTTTTTATTTTTCCAAACTCTCCCCGATACATATACCGTGATATTTATGAGATGTTAACATACATTCTTTTTACATTCATATATAAGATACTTTTAATAAAATGAAATAAATACATACACATGACTTTTGGAGTTGCTCGCCCATTTCCCTTTTCACCGTATCCACACGCCTTCTACTCTACCTTCTTTCTCCCTTTCTTCTCTTCCCTACTTCCCTCTTCTCCTCTTCTCTTTCCTTCACCCCTCTCCTCCCCTTTCTCCCCACTTCTCCTCTTCTCCTCCAACCTTCCTACTTCCTTCTCCCCTCCTTTACTCTTTTCTCTCTCCTCTCCTTTCTTCCCTCTCATCCCTCTTCAGATACAATTCAGGGGTAATGTCCGAGCAACTCCTCTCTCCAAATTTCCCTATCTGTATTATATACAATAAGATTAATTTTCTCTTACATTAATACTTCTATTTATCTAACTTTCTCGGTATATACTTCTATAAATATTTATACAACCTCCATTTATTCAGTATGGTGTCGCCTGGGTCTCCCTCCTTATCTGCTCCTTCTTCTTCCATCTAAATTGATGTTAACTATCTTTTAATCATATTCTCTTTTCAGCCAATCATAAAAAGTTCCGTTGGGGACGTCTGATTTAGACTCACAAAGTACATGTAGTCCTCAAGTTATGACTAATTGTTTAGCAACCTTTTGAAGTCCTGACGGACCTCTCTGGGGATAGTTACACCCTCGCTTTGAATTCCCAATGGTCAGCAAACCCCTCCCCTAGCACATGACCACACTTCACCAGCTGAGCCACAGTTTAGAGCCTTTTGCAGAGTTCCAGAGTCACATGACCAAATGTTACCATGGTTTTGTCCCAAACTAACGTTTACTTCTGGTTTTAGGCAAAAGCCTGCCCATAGCCAACAATTGGTTCATTTAATGCCCATGGCGTTTGCTTAACAACCACCAGGAAAAAAGGCTGGTCACCATCGTGAGTTATGATCATGATGGGCAAGCTCCATTACCTTGAAGACTACCTGTTTCAGACACGGGCACAAACAATACAGACTCAAGGAGACGTATCTGTTTTTATGACATTGCCTTTTCCTTGCATTCCAGAGACAGGAAAATGCCCTTTTCCACTTTCCCTGCTGAAAAAAGTGTGCACGAAAATCAAAAGGATCTAGTAGATCAAATCTCGAAAAGTAACTTTCTGAGAGAGTACTACCGGTAGATAGCACTTCATCCCATGACCCATAAGGCAGCCTGAATGTCCACCTGTGCTTTTTCATCTGGGTGCCAACTTACAAAGCAAAACTCCCCATAAATTGGTTTTGCACATGTCTGTGTGCCTTTCCAGACAGATGTAGGAATTGCATTACTTTTCCACTTTAGCTAGCAAAATGTTTGGGATCAATCCTAAGCCTTCTTGTCTCTCCTGGTTGTGCCTGGTCTGATTGCTTTCCTTTCCCTTGCCTCAAAAAATTAAGGGACACCTTTAAAAGAGTTCCTTTCATTTACGGATCAGATTTTTCTCACTCCGCGTTAGAAATGGACAATTGTCTGCTCTACTTCAATACTTTGAAAGGGAGCATTCATACTGATAGACTTTACATAAAACCCTGGGGAGTTATAAGATGGGTGGCTATATAAATGTGTTAAAGAACAGAACGAGCACAGAGAAGAGTGACAAAGATGATTAGGGGTCCGGAGGCTAAATTATACAATGAATAATTGAGGGAACTAGGCTTGTCTAGTCTAACAAAGAGAAGGACTAGGGTGGACATGATAGCAATCTTCCACTATCCGAGAGGCTCTCACAAAGAAGAGGGAATCAACTTATTCTCCAAAGCACCTGAAGCAGCGGTGGGATTCAGCCAGTTCGCACCACTTCAGCAGAACCGGTAGCTAGTTTTTTTGTGGCCCAGGCCCAAGAATGGACTCCGGAAGTGGCATTCACACAGAGAACCGGTTGTTCACATAGTTGAATCCCACCACTGACCTGAAGGCAGGACAAGAAGCAGTGGATAGAAACTAATCAAGGAGAGAACCAACCTAGAACTAAGGAGAAATTTCCTGACAGTGAGAACAACTAACCAATGAAATGGCTCATCTTCAGAAAAGATTTTGTGTGCTCCATCACTGGAGGTTTTAAAGAAGAGACTGAACATCCATTTGTCAAGAGTGGTATGGGGTCCCCTGGTTGAGAAGTGGGTTGGACCAGAAGACCTCCAAGGTCTCTTCCAACTGTTATTCTGTATTTAATAGAATAGAGTAGAGAGTGGAGTGGAGTGGAGTGGAGTGGAATGGAATGGAATGGAATGGAATGGAATAGAATAGAATAGAATAGAATAGAATAGAATAGAATAGAATAGAATAGAATAGAATAGAATAGAATAGAATAGAATAGAATAGAATAGAAGAAATGAAGAATAGAATAGAATAGAATAGAATAGAATAGAATAGAATAGAATAGAATAGAATAGAATAGAATAGAATAGAATAGAATAGAATAGAAGAAATGAAGAATAGAATAGAATAGAATAGAATAGAATAGAATAGAATAGAATAGAATAGAATAGAATAGAATAGAATAGAATAGAATAGAATAGAAGAAATGAAGAATAGAATAGAATAGAATAGAATAGAATAGAATAGAATAGAATAGAATAGAATAGAATAGAATAGAATAGAATAGAATAGAATAGAATAGAATAGAAGAAATGAAGAATAGAATAGAATAGAATAGAATAGAATAGAATAGAATAGAATAGAATAGAATAGAATAGAATAGAATAGAATAGAAGAAATGAAGAATAGAATAGAATAGAATAGAATAGAATAGAATAGAATAGAATAGAATAGAATAGAATAGAATAGAATAGAAGAAATGAAGAATAGAATAGAATAGAATAGAATAGAATAGAATAGAATAGAATAGAATAGAATAGAATAGAATAGAATAGAATAGAATAGAAGAAATGAAGAATAGAATAGAATAGAATAGAATAGAATAGAATAGAATAGAATAGAATAGAATAGAATAGAATAGAATAGAATAGAAGAAATGAAGAATAGAATAGAATAGAATAGAATAGAATAGAATAGAATAGAATAGAATAGAATAGAATAGAAGAATAGAATAGAATAGAATAGAATAGAATAGAATAGAATAGAATAGAATAGAATAGAATAGAATAGAATAGAATAGAATAGAATAGAATAGAATAGAATAGAAGAAATGAAGAATAGAATAGAATAGAATAGAATAGAATAGAATAGAATAGAAGAAATGAAGAATAGAATAGAATAGAATAGAATAGAATAGAATAGAATAGAATAGAATAGAATAGAATAGAATAGAAGAAATGAAGAATAGAATAGAATAGAATAGAATAGAATAGAATAGAATAGAATAGAATAGAATAGAATAGAATAGAATAGAATAGAATAGAATAGAATAGAATAGAATAGAATAGAATAGAATAGAATAGAATAGAATAGAAACCAGTCTTACCTTAGGAGCAGCACTTGCCCATCAGCCCCAACAGCCAGATCTGGGAGTCCGTCTCCTGTAAGCTCCGACCCCCCATCTAGAGCTTGACCAAAATACTGCAGCCTGTTGGGCAGAATAGAAGCCTGGATGCGCTGCAAAGAAGAAACAGACAGTAAGACGATAAGGAGGCAGAGGGGTGACAGGGATGTGGGCAGCTGAAGGCTCACCTGGATAAAAACAGGGTTGAGGGATCTACTCTTCCCCTGAAAGATGTACACAGCTCCTTGATTCTCGTCCTCCAATGGTGCCCCAACAGCCACATCTGTCCACTGATCCCCGGTAATTTCCCCGGCTTCTGCTATGCTGGTTCCAAAACGGCCCAAGGGGTGATGGGGCTCCCCTTGCAATTCCTTGCCACAGAAAAATGTTTCTCCCTAAGAGAGAAACGGGGTGAAGGAAAGGCATGTGAACTGGGCTGAAAGCATTTTTCTCCAGAAGTCGCCGTGCCTGGAGGAAATCAAACCCATGAATAACAGCCCGGCATGTATTTCTGTTCATCTCCACGCCCCGCCCCCCCCAAAGATATGGTCAAAAAAAATGTCGAGATGGTGGCTGCAATGAAAGCTTCACAATGCACGCAAACAAAAATGGGTATTGTTTGGCACTGCTGCACCTGCCATTTTGACTTTTTTGACCTTATCTTGTAGCCACTCCTGCGCTGCCGCACGGCTGAACCGTTCTATCATTCAGTTCACAGCCACAATGCTCTGTCCTTTTGATTCTCCAACAACTTGAGCTAAACGCTGGTACTTTGTCTCAGAGTTCATTGTCACTAGACTCGGGCGTAGCTGCTTGGGAAAAAAGCTGAATGAATGAATGAATGAATGAATGAATGAATGAATGAATGAATGAATGAATGAATGATGCTTTTAAAAATTGATGCGAATCCAGTTTATATTATTCTTGAAGGTTCCAAGGCTCTAAATGCAACTCATTCCAAACTCTTCAATGAAGGTGAACATACGTGTCCCAGGATAAAGTTGCAGGATCCGATCTGATCACTGGGATCAGAGGTTTAATATTCCGAGCTTTCAAACTCATACTGGAGCTCATCCTCAGGGAACTTCTCTCTACCAGGATGTGTGCTTTATGCTAGTCTATGCGTAGTATTTATGTTGTGCCTGGTTGCGTGTGGTTTTTTTTTTAATTTGTTAATTGGAGTGTTGATGGCTGGCTATTAAGCCATTGGCTGTTGTTTCCTTGTGCTGCCAAGTCCTCGGCTCCTAAGTACCCAATGAGCTGGTGGTAAATCAGCACCTCTGTTGACTGACAAATGGCCTGTTTCCCAGGCTTCAATATTCCCTGGCTACCTTTGTACCTGCTTGACCAACAATCTTAGTAGCTGCAAAATTGAACGTATGTCCTTGTTCATTGCAATGTGAGGCTACAGACCACTCGCTTGAGTTCTTGCAATCAGGTAGTTAGCTTCCCCCCCTATCTTTCCTACATAGTCACAGGGGCTCGGAAGACTAAAACTCTGGTCCCAGTGACTGACCAAGATTGGATCCTGCAACATTCCAAACTACTGGAAAAAAACCTAGTCCAGCCCAACCCAGCCTAGCCTCAGACACAGACACAGACACAGCTCCCAGTCCCCAGTCCAGTTTTTTACTTACCTGCCTTTGGCAAACATAGACCCTTCCTCCTGCAATGCCATCATAGTACATAGGTGCGCCAATGAGGACCAAGTCAGTATTCCCATCTCTGTCCATGTCCACAGCACACAGGGTAGCCCCAAAATACGAGCCGATCTGGGGGGACTTTAAAGTTTCCATTTTTAAAAAAATATTTGCCTAGGGCAGTGGTGACGAACCTATGGCATGGGTGCCAGAGGCGACACTCAGCGTCCTCTCTGTGGGCACACGTGCCGTTGCCCCAGCCTCGCCTCTCCCAGTGACCCCCCTCCTGTCCAGCAGCCACCCTGAAGGAGAGTCGCCCCTGAGTGTGGCCCACATGGAGCAGCGCAGCCTAGGATATGGCAGCCAGGCAGCATAGACAAGACTCTGCCCTCACGCCCCATCATGAACAGTTGATGCTGCAGGGAGTGGCAGAGGGCGTGACTGCCATAGCGCTGCTGGGCTGCCTGGGCAATCTGTGGTGGGCTCTGGAGGCAGTGAGTGGCCCTGCGGGCAGGAGGGGCAGGGGATGGGGGGTGGAGTGGGAGCGGGGCAGGGGGAGCGGGGGCGGGGCAGGGGGGAGCGGGGGCAAGGCCAGTTTTTGGCCACTCGGTCTCTAAAAGGTTTGCCATCACTGGCTTAGGATCCTCAAGTCTGATCAGTTTCCCTGCCTGATGCCCCCCTCCCTTTTTTTTCCTTTATCCGCTGTGTGTCCCAGCAAAGCCTCCATTGCCAGAGACATTACCTAATTTGGTAATGAAACATCTGCAAGAAAACCATCAAGCTCGGAGAACACCAAGGACCCCGAAAGCAGCTTGAAATTTAGCACAGGACCCATTAGCCAGATGCTGCAGTCAAAGCTGGCAGAGTTTCTGATCCACTGAAGTATTTAAACACTTTGTGGATAGATAGTTGTTAGGTTTCCACTCAAGAATATTCAGATTTAATTGCTCCAATATTTTAGAAAATTCCTTTTCGGGAGCTCCTGTATGGCATTTAATGTAGTTTTAAACAGCAGCTCTCTTTCATGAAAGGGTATATGTTGAGAGGATCAAACTTTTCCTTAAATCTGGAGAGGCTAAAAAAAGTTGAGGTTTAGTAGGTAGCCATAATGCTTTAGGATTTTATGCTTGAAATGTTTAAATATTTTTCTGGGATTAAGGAATGTAGTTTCAGTGGGAGAAAAATACAGAATACTGAATAACAGAGTTGAAAGGGACCTCGGAGGTCTTCTAGTCCAGGGCTTTTCCACCTTTTCACCCATTGTGCCACTTTTAGGATATGGCAATATCCGAATACCACCAGTCGCCTAGCAAGGTGTCAAAAACTTGATGACAAAAAAAGGAAAAAAGTGATAAAGTACAGGTAGTCCTTGATTTACAACAGTTCGCTTAGTGACTGTTCAAAGTTACAATGGCGCTGAAAAAAGTGCCCCCCCCAAAGCCACAGCCGAGCAAGACGCCTGTCTGCCCACTCGGCTGTGCTCTTCCTCCTGTCCGAGGTTTTCATTGTTGTGAGCATTTCTGTTGAGGATTGGCAGTGGGAGTGGGGTGGGGGGTGTTTAGTTTCTATTCCCCTCGTCTGCTGGGTGGTTGCAGCAGGTTTTGGTCACTTCACATGACCCTGGGACACTGTGACCATCATAAATATGAATCAGTTGCCAAACATCTGAATGTAAATCACAAGACCCTGGAGATGCTGCAACATTCCAGCTGATCAGCGCTTCTTCTGGGCTCAGCAGAAGCACCAGGATCAGTGCTGCTTTCCAGCTGATTGGTGCTTCTTCAGGGCTCAGCAGAAGCACCAGGATCAGCACCGAGCTCCAGCTGGAGCCTGGCGCTGATCCTGGCGCTTCCACTGAGCCCTGACAGCCCTGCAGCTCCAGCCGTCTCTCGCTCAGGCTTGTGCGGTGCTGCCACCGGTTCAGCTCATTCCCCTCCCCCGCTTTTCTAGGATGGTCGCGTACCACCTGCCAGGTGCCAATGTACCACAGGTGGTACCCATACCACTGGTTGAAAAGCCCTGCCCTACACCATTCCAGATAAACAGCTGTCCACTCTCTTCTTAAAAAACTCCAGTGATGGAGCACCCACAATTTCTGGAGGCAAGGTGTTCCACTAATTAATTGTTCTAACTGTCAGGAAATTTCTCCTAAGTTTTAGATTGTACCTCTGATAGATTTCCATCTGTTGCTTCTTTTCTTGCCCTCCAGCACTTTGAAGAAAAGTTGTCCCCCTTTTCTTTATGACAGCCTCTCAAACATTGGAAGGCTGCTACCAAGAGAGAAGTCTTCTTCTCTGGTTGATGGACCGTACGCCCAATCAAAATACAAGCGTACAAGCTGAATCATTCCTGCAGGTGATCCACCCATTTACCTGCTTTAAAGAGAGCTCTGACGTCGGTTTCCACTGCCCTCTCTTTTGGCTGAACCAGACCACTTTGCCCATGTGTTGATAACGCGGGGCTCCCACTACGAAGCTTGTCTGCCCATTAACTTGAACTTCCTGAATTGAATAACCTGGTGAGGACACAAGGATGATCAAGGAAGAGGATGAAACAAAGGCACACCGCTTATTTACAGTTTTATAAAAGGTGTTCTCAATTAGCCACGATAATGCAGGTGCTTCTGGGGTATGCTTAGCCCAAGATGAAAATTAGCCACAAGCAACTGTCCCTGTCAGTAAGAACAGGTCCTAGATCTTCCTTTCTTATATCCTCAAACTACATTTTTAAATAATCTCTTTATGATTTAAATTTCTTTATTATTTAAGTTTCAATACCGTGCATTGTAATACAAATTAACATGAAAAGGAATTACAAAAGAATAAAGGGACAAAAGCATCAAACACATATAACAAAAAGCGACCCCTGACTTTATTTTAGTACAGAATATTAACAATACAACCACCTCAGGGCTTTTTAACCTTTTCACCCATTGTACCACTTTTAGGATATGGCAACATCTGAGTACCACCAGTCACCTAGCAAGGTGTCAAAAACTTGATGACCCCCCCCAAAAAGGAAAAAGTGATAAAGTACAGATAGTCCTCGACTTACAACAGTTCACTTAGTGACTGTTCGAAGTTACAATGGCACTGAGAAAAGTGCCCCCCAAGCCACAGCCGAGCAAGACACCTGCCTGTCCACCCGGCGGTGCTCTTCCTCCTGTCCGAGGTTTTCATTGTTGTGAGCATTTCTGTTGAGGATTGGCAGCAGGGGTGGGGTTGGGGGGTGTTTGGTTTTTATTTCCCCCGTCTGCTGGGTGGTTGCAGCAGGTTTTGGTCACTTCACATGACCCTGGGACATTGTGACCGTCATAAATATGAATCAGTTGCCAAGCATCTGAATGTAAATCACAAGAACCTGGGGATGCTGCAATATTCCAGCTGATCGATGCTTCTTCTGGGCTCAGCAGAAGCACCAGGATCAGTGCTGCTTTCCAGCTGATTGGTGCTTCTTCAGGGCTCAACAGAAGGACTAGGATCAGCACCGAGATCCAGCTGGAGCCTGGCGCTGATCCTGGCGCTTCCTCTGAGCCCTGACAGCCCTGCAGGTTCAGCCATCTCTCGCTCAGGCTTGTGTGGTGCTGCCACCGGTTCAGCTCATTCCCCTCCCCCATTACCACTTTTCTAGAATGGTTGTGTACCACCTGCCAGGTGCCAATGTACCACAGGTGGTACCCGTACCACGGGTTGAAAAGCCCTGCTCTAGAGCAATCGTTTGCATTTTACTCTTACCAAGATAAGCGGATTTCAAATCATTTGTGGAGGAGGTGGAGATGTTCATAAAAGTCACATCACCCGGCCTGAAAAGGTAGAGTCCTCCAGACCAGTCATAGGCTCCGACTGCCCCCAATATGGAGCCATCCTAAACCAGCAAAAGAACCAGCAAAGCAGAGAAGATGTTAATCAACCGAAAGAAAATAAATCCTTCTGATGGAAATTGTCGTCTTCCTCCTTTCGTAGGGTACTAAGATATTCTGATTTTACTTTTCTACAACCCACCTGTAATAACCTATAATGAAAGAATGCAGAGAAGAGCAACAAAGATGATCAGGGGCCTGGAGGTTAAAATATATAAGGAACGATTGCTGGAATTGGGTGTGTCTAGTTTAAACGAAGAGAAGGACGAGGGGGGACATGATAACAGTGTTCCAATATCTCAGGGGCTGCCACAAAGAAGAGGGAGTCAAGCTATTCTCCAAAGCACCTGAAGGCAGGACAAGGAGCAATGGATGGAAACTAATCAAGGAGAGAAACAACCTAGAACTAAGGAGAAACTTCCTGACAGTTAGAACAATTAACCAGTGGAACAACCTGCCTCCAGAAGCGGTGAATGCTCCAACACTGGACGTTTTTAAGAAGAGACTGGACAGCCATTTGTCTGAAATGGTATAAGGTTTCCTGCCTGAGCAGGGGGTTGGACTAGAAGACCTCCAAGGTCCCTTCCAACTATTCTATTTCTATTTCTATTTCTATTTCTATTTCTATTTCTATTTCTATTTCTATTTCTATTTCTATTTCTATTTCTATTTCTATTTCTATTTCTATTTCTATTTCTATTTCTATTTCTATTTCTATTTCTATTTCTATTTCTATTTCTATTTCTATTTCTATTTCTATTTCTATTTCTATTTCTATTTCTAATTCCAATTCCAATTCCAATTCTAATTCTAATTCTATTCTAACCATGTTTTGGACAAATCAAATATTCAAAACATCACTTACTCTGAATTAGCCAAAGCAATGTACCTCTGTAGAAATCAGGAATCCGAAGAAGTCTAATTCTGCACACTTTCCTTTCCGACATTGCAGTCTACAAAGACTAAGGCCTCTACCGATGATTTGTCCAAGGAAGCCCACTGATCTTCATTTCCACGGTCATTTAATTCTGAATTATTTTCCTCTCTATTTTATGTTTCTACTTAAGTCTGACCTGCTACTTATCAACATCTAATTTGCATTGGGGGACCTGAGATGAGGGTGACTCACCTGGGTGTGTAAAGCACTAAATCCTTCCTGAGACAACTCTAACTCGAAGGACTGAGAGCTGTTGCCAGTGCTCTGGGACTGAGTGCCTGCAGAAGGAAGTGGGAAAGGAGGACAAATGAGCATCCCTGAAATGCTTCTGCTTGATCAGAGGGTGAACCAGGCTGGGACAGGGGTCCTAGTGGGGCAGAAGAGGGCATCACGTTGACTGAAAGAAATATCAAACGAGTCTTGGTATCTCTTGGTGCAACCTGAAGACTTTGGGGAGGTAACGCTGTTGGAGCAATGGCAGGCCAAGCAGATGGATTAGCTGTCAACTTAGGTCTGTTCCATCGATTTCAATGGAGGTTTACTCAAAATATAGATAAATCTGGAAACAGGTCATATTTCCAACCAGCAACATCAAGGATAGATGGAAAGATAGATAGATAGATAGATAGATAGATAGATAGATAGATAGATAGATAGATAGATAGATAGATAGATAGATAGATAGATAGATAGATAGATAGATAGATAGATAGATAGATAGATAGATATGTAGGTAGGTAGGTAGGTAGGTAGGTAGGTAGGTAGATAGGTAGATAGGTAGATAGGTAGATAGGTAGATAGGTAGATAGGTAGATAGGTAGATTAGATAGGTAGGTAGGTAGGTAGGTAGATAGATAGGTAGGTAGGTAGGTAGGTAGGTAGATAGATAGATGATAGATGATAGATAGATAGATAGATAGATAGATAGATAGATAGATAGATAGATAGATAGATAGATAGATAGATAGATAGATAATCATATAGATCAGCGGTTCTCAACCTGTGGGTCGCGACCCCATTTGGGGTCGAACAACCATTTCACGGGGGTCACCAAAAAAGCAGTCCACCATTTTTTTCCCCTTTTCCTTAGCTGTGCTACTCCCTCTTATTCTATTGGCTTTTGAAAGCCAATAGAATAGACTCTCTTGAATAGAGTCTAATTCTATTGGCTTTCAAAAGCCAATAGGAATTGTCCAGGCTGTCTCTGCCCTGCTGAGCTGCCAAAAGTCCCAGTCTGCAAACGGTGCTTCAAGTTGTCTGCAGCGAAGGCGAGCTGTCTGGAAGTTTCCACCCCTCCCTGCTGAGCAACTACTAAAAATGTAAGTAAAAGAGGGCCAGGGGTGGGAGGTGGGAGGCCGGCGGGCACAGGGAGGGTTGCTGGCGCACGTGGGGTCCGGTGGGTGCCTTACCACCCTTGGGCTGGGCCAGCTGGTGGCCCAGCCAGTGGTCGCCCTGCGCCGTCGCTGCCCCTTGCCAGCTACGCCTCGGCCAGTGCAGGGGGCGGCACCACGTATGCGCGGCGCTCCCAGGCAGGGAAATAGTCCTCGACTTACGACTGGTTGGGGGTCCTCGACTTACGACCGGTTGGGTAGTCCTCGACTTATGATCGGTTGGGTAGTCCTCGACTTATGACCGGTTGGGGGGTCGCAGCATTAAAAAGGTTTAGAACCACTGATATAGATAGTCCAACCTATGTCCCTACCCATCAGTAGACCTATGCTCATCTGTATACTGGTACTCCTTGGCTTATGACTGCAGCTGAGGTTGGAATTTTGATCATAAGTCATTGGGGGTCAACAAGTGAGATGCCCACATGATCACTTTGCTCAACGACTGGAATACTGGTGTTCTCATTTGCAGTCATTAAGCGGCTGCCTGGGTTGTTAAATTGAGGGATGAAAGACTGAAAGGATGGCAGCCCCTGTCTGTGTGTGTAAGAGAATTCCCATGGTAGGCCGGAGAAATAAGGCTGGAATCTTTATGATCCCAGCTTCATTTCGCTATCCCACCGCAGGAGTTCCCCTCCCCTCCATGTGCAAAAGGGAAGGCCAACATTGGATCGGAGAAACAAAGCTGGGATCTTTGGGATCCCAGTTTTGTTTCTCCATCCCACCACAGGAATCTTCCCCCTAGGCACCAGGGAGAGAAGAAATCTTTTGGCAAGCAGCAGTATCTTGCAAACTTTCCTGCTGGCTTCCCCATTGACTTTCTGGGGAAGCCGGCAGAGAAGATTGTAAATGATGATGATATGATTGTGGGGTGCTTGGCAATCAGTTGTAAATGCAAACAGACTGGCAAGCACCCAAAAGATGATCCCATGACCCCAGGAGTGGTGCAGCAGTCATAACTTTGAGGACTGGTCATAAGTAACTTTTTTCTGAGTCCTTTGTAACTTTGAACGATTGTTAAGAGACCAGTTATAAATTAAGGACTGCCTCTACTGCTGAAAGTTGCTCACAAAAGTCAATCCTCATGGCAGCTGAAGTATCTGGATCAAGAATCTAACAGTCATCATGACTCTCTTTGGCATTTTGGCTAGGGTGGGAATCCATTTTGAGCTCCAAATCCTAGTGTTATTTCTAGGCAAACCATCAAATGTGATACCTTCTATGGCAAAAATTTTATTCTGAAGATTGTTCTGGATGTCCTTGAGGGCATCAAAGTTGTCCACGGAGAAAACATAGTCCACAGAGGGTTCTGAGGCAATAGTAATGAGTTCTTCACGAGCACGTCCTTTTGAGAAAGCCTTCCCAACCTTGACAGCATGCCAGAAATGGCGAGGGGAGACAAAAACAGAGATTTTACTGAGAAATCACCATAGTTACTCTACCCCCAGTAAGGATTCTGCATATTAGTTGTCTTTCCCTGCATGTGTAAAGGAATCATGACAAAACATTTTGGAGAGGTGCCTTTTGTTGCTAGAGTGAAAGGGAACAATACAATTCCCTCTTTACCATCTGTTCATATTGACTGGCAGCTCTATATATTGGAACAATCAGAAGAAAATAGCATGTTCTGATTTCCTTATACAGGTAGTCCTTGACTTATGACCACAACGGAGCCTGGAATTTCCGCTGTAAGTCATGATGGTAATAAGTGGAAGCACCCACATGACTAGACCTGATTTTATGACTTTTTTTTTTGCAGTGGTCGTTCAGCAAATGCCATGGTCATTAATTTAATCAATATATTCATATCAGCATTTCTTTCTGGAGACCAGCTTGAAAGGCTGGAAATTGGTAAAAAAAATGTCATAAATTGTAGTCACTGACAACAGAACGCTGCAACTGTCCATAAAGGTAAGTTAGTTATCAAACACCCAGAATGCAATCATGGGACTATAAGATATGTGTTGTGCAGCTGTTCAAATTGCAGAAGTGGGTCCTAAGCTGCTTTTGGGGAGTCCATCATTCTCTGTTGCATATCTGGAAAAAGTATCAGTACTTACTAAATGAAAAGATTCCTGTTTGGACGGTTCCCAGACACACAATAGAGAATATAAACATAGTACAAGCTCAAGATGTGGTGCCCTATGGTAAACTCCTAATTAAAGAAGGGAATTTGTTATCATTAAAGTCCTCGAATATGCTAAGAGATGAAGGAATAGTTTATACTTGGTTTTCATATTTACAATTGCAGTCTAGATGGCAAAAAGACTTGAAGATGGGTTTATCTCAAACAGATGAGAATTTAATTAAACAAGTTAGAGACCAAAGGTCTATGCATATTAAAAGATTGTATAATGTATTGATAGAGATTGACTCCGAAACTGAACTAGTCAAGGATTGTATGATAAAGTGGGGACAAAATTTTGGACAACCTATTATGATGGAAACGTGGGAGACAATTTGGGTGAAAAATGTAAGATTTACGCAAGCGCAACATTTAAGAGAGAATTTTTACAAAATGTTTTATAGATGGCATCTAGATCCGAAAAAATTATCATATATCTACCCTGACCTTCAATCTAAATGTTGGAGATGTGAAAGTAGGGATGCTACTTATTTTCATGTATGGTGGACCTGTAGAAAAATTAAGGCTTTTTGGAGAAAAATATGGTGGGCACTTCAGAGCATTTTGAAAAAGCGTATTGAATTTCTACCACAGTTGTTTTTGCTAAGTATTACAAAAGACTGTACCACCTTAGAGACGAACTTAATTTTGAATTTGATCACAGCAGCAAGACTGTTGGTGGGACAATACTGGAAGAAACCAGAATTACCATCTACCATCTATTGAAGAATGGACTTTGAAAGTCATAAATTTGGCAGAAATGGCCAAAATATCTGCATATTTGAAGGATCATTCAAACAAAAAATATATGTTGGACTGGAAAAAATGGATAGACTACATACAAGGGAAATATCAATCTAAGAAACTGTATCTAGCTTATAGTTAAATTTTTATATGCTGATTGAAAAATGTTTACAAGTAGAAAATGATTGTATTAAGTTGAGTTGCACTCAACCTGAGTTTTTCTTTGTTTCCTCTGTTTACATTTATAAATATATAATTAATTTAAAAAAATAAATAAATAATTCCAAATTCCTAAGTGACCAGTCATTAAACGAGGACTATCTATAATGTTCTGCTAATGTTCTCACCCCAATGGCAAAGCGGGTAATGTTAGCCCTTTGTGCTTCTGGAATCACATCCTCATATTCTAGTCTATCTCCTGATTTTTCTCCATCAGTTATCACAATGAGAATTTTAGATGCATCACTGCGGGCTCCTTTATTGGGGAGAAACATTTCACGCCTAAAGAAAAATGAGATCAATAGTAATATGTTAAACCTCTGCCTTTCTTCTTTCCTAGCCAATTTCTGAAAACACGATCTAAAGATGAATGCCCCGTAAAGAAAAAAGAAAAAAGTTTATAGACAAATTAACAAATATTCAGTACAAGTCATTTAAGAATCAAAATTAAGGATGAGCGTAGGTTTGCTCCATTTATCTATTTAAAGGACCAGAATAAAGGCCCACCTCCATGGCACTTATAGGAACATTCTTTTAGAACTAGGAAACCAAAAAGAACTTTCCTTTGCAGATATTGGTGCAGTAGGAGAAGAACAGGCAGAGCTGGGTGGGCGGACTCAAGCTTGTCATCAACTTAAGAGTGGTTACATTCACACGAGCGATCCATGTTCAGCCCCTCTTGAATTCCATTATCCTATCTAGTGCCAATTTAGTGCTGACCATTAGTTGAATAGATTCTTGTATATAGGCTTGAGTAATAAATATTCTGAACTTCAATTTAACGTACGGTCCCGATCCTGCATCTACATGGAAGGAAGTATGCAGTGGGGTATCCCAAAGCTCTGTCTTAGGCTCAGTACTTTTCAACATCTTCATCAATGATTTGGACAAGGGGATAGATGGGGAACTCATCAAATTTGCAGATGACACCAAGCTGGCAGGAATAGCCAACACTCCAGAAGACAGGCTTAAGATACAGAAGGATCTGGACAGACTTGAACACTGGGTGCTATCTAACAAAATGAAATTCAATGGTGAAAAAAGTAAGGTTCTACATTTAGGCAAGAAAAACCAAATGTACAGGTATAGTATAGGGGGTACCTTACTCAATAGTAGTAACTGTCAGAGGGATCTCAGAGTCCTAGTGAACAATCACCTAAATATGAGCCAGCAGTGTGCTGCAGCTGCCAAGAAAGCCAACACAGTGCTGGGCTGCATTAACAGAGGGATAGAATCAAGATCACGTGAAGTATTAATACCACTTTACAATGCCTTGGTAAGGCCACACTTGGAATACTGCATCCAGTTTTGGTCACCATGATCTAAAAAAGATGTTGTGACTCTAGAAAGAGTACAGAGAAGAGCAACAAAGATGATTAGGGGACTGGAGACTAAAACATATAAGGAACGGTTGCTGGAATTGGGTATGTCTAGTTTAATGAAGAGAAGGACGAGGGATGACATGATATCAGTGGACCAGTATCTCAGGGGTTGCCACAAGGAAGAGGGAGTCAAGCTATTCTCCAAAGCGCCTGAAGGCAGGACAAGAAGCAATGGGTGGAAACTAAGCAAGGAGAGAAGCAACCCAGAACTAAGGAGAAATTTCTTGACAGTTAGAACAATTAATCAGTGGAACAATCTGCCTCCAGAAATTGTGAAAGCTCCAACACTGAAGTTTTTAAAAAGAGATTGGACAACCATTTGTCTGAAATGATATAGGGCAGGGGTGTCAAACTCAATTTCACTGAGGGCCGCATCAGCATTGCGGTTGCCCTGAGGGGGCTGGGTGAGTGTGGCCAGAGTGGGTGCAGCCTACTGGGTGGTCATGGATGGAGTGGGTGTAGCCTACTGGGTGAGTGTGGCCAGTTCTACATTATTCGAGTCAAGGGTGCCTATGGGGGCCTGGACAGGAGTGGGACAGATCTGAGGGTCTCTGGCAGAAGGGGGTGGGACCGGAGCAAGTGCCAAGGCCTGGTCCACCAGGGCAAGTGCCAAGATGGCCACCACAAAATTGTACATTGGCTCCCGGCTGGCCTGAGCCAGGGCCAAGGCAGCGGGGGCCGTTCCCTTACTGTTTCCAGGATGGCTTCGCGGGCCACATGAAACCATTTCGTGGGCCGCATCCGGCCCCCCGGACCTTGTGTTTGACATGTCTGATATAGGGCATCCTGCCTAAACAGGGGGTTGGACTAAATGAGCTCCAAGGTCCCTTCCAACTTTGTTACTCTGTTATTCCTCTGCGCCCAACAATTGTTGATAGTCAGATCCCTCCCAGAAGAGGCTGTCCTAAAACAATAAGGTCCTGAGCCCTGCAGGGCATCAAAGATGGCAACCATCATTTTGAAGAGCACTTGGAAGACAGCTGGTAGCCAGTCCAGCTCTGAAAGTGGTGGCATTTTCTAGACAAAATGAGATCCACTCATACAACCTAGGCTGCTATTCTTGAGACCTAGGAGCTATTCTGTAGCTTCTGGTGGATTTCAAGGGATGCGCCACGTACACCACATGCTAGCAGCGCAACTGGGAAGAGGCTGATGCCTGAGTGACCCTGAAGATCAGAAAGACTCCTAACCCAGAGATAATCATAATTAGTATAGCAGTTGAGGCACTCCTAGACACGGGTGTCACCTGCTTCTTGAAATTTTAAAAGAGCTGGACCCACTGTCTATGCAAATCATCAGAGCCGATTAATTGCAGGGGTCTCCAAACTTGGCAACTTTAAGACTTGTGGACTTCAACTCACAGAATTCCTCAGCCAGCCCTGGCTGGCTGAGGAATTCTGGGAATTGAAGTCCACAAGTCTTAAAGTCGCCCAGTTTGAAGACCCCTGCGATTAATTCATAATGAGTGAACTTTTTTGCAAATCAAATCCTTTTCTGGCAAAAAGCAAAGAAAGAATTACCATTCAACCTTGCTTACTGACTGCCTCATTTAGCGACCGTTCAAAATTATGATGGTACTGAAGAAGTAACCTTACAGCTAGTCCTCATGTTTATAGCCACCTGCAGTCAGATGATTGCAATTTGTGTATGCTTCACCACCAGCTTTCAACAAGCAATGGAGAAGCCATTGGTAAAATCTCAAATGACAGTCATATGATGTCTCATTTAATAACTGCAGTGATTTATTCAATGACCATAGCAGAGGTGAGATTGTAAGTCCATTGCTGTCACATGTTTTACTTAATGACCACATTGCTTAGCAATGGACTTTCCAGTCCTAATTGTGGTCACTAAGCAAAGGTTACCTGCATATCTATTTTTGAATGTATATTTTTGTTAATGTACATAAGGACCTGTCAGGATCTACTTCTGATCCTGGATTAAACTGCATTTGACAATAGGGAAAAAACACCAACCTATCAAAAATAGTGCCATAAAAAACAATATAGAAACACAAGTTAAGATAAGCAAGAAAATGTAAGTGAGTACTTGTCTAGCCTAGACGAGTTCAAATCACCAGGACCAGATGGATTACACCCCAAGGTTCTCAAGGAACTGGCAGATGTGATCTCAGAACCACTGAACTATATTTTTCAAAGATCTTGGAGCACTGGGGAACTACCAGAGGATTGGAAAAGAGCTGATGTATTTCCCATCTTCAGAAAAGGGAAAAAGATGGATCCAGGAAATTAGAGACCTATCAGCCTGACCTCAATACCTGGGAAGATTCTGGAAAAGATAATCAAACAACGAATCAGCGAACACTTAGAGGCAAACAAAATCACTACTAAAAGCCAACATGGGTTTGTCAAAAACAGATCATGCCAGACAAACCTTATTGCATTCTTTGATCAAGTGACAAAATTAGTGGATCAGAGGAATGCTGTGAATATAATTTACTTGGACTTCAGTAAGGCATTTGATAAAGTAGATCACAACCTACTACTCCAGCGGTTCTCAACCTGTGGGTCGGGACCCTTTTGGGAGTCGCACGAGCGTTTCACAGGGGTCGCTTAAGACCATTGGAAAACACATATTTCCAATGGTCTTAGGCAGGGCTTGTCAACCACCTTCTCTCCCTCCCCCCCCCGCTCCACCTCACTTGTTTGTGGAAAATATGCTGCTTGGCGGCAGTCTGCACGAACTCTACCAAATGTGCCCTGCAGGGGGCGCATGAAGAGCGCAGGCACAGAGCAAGGCCCCGGCCTCCCCGGAGACTCATTGTGCAGAACCGGATTGACTTCTTCTCATGCACGCAGGTCAGCGAAGGGGAGGCTACCACAGCACCCAACTCCTGCGCCCGTCAGCCGGGAGGTCTGGCAACGGCCACCGGTCTCCTTTGCCACCCCGCCTGTCCTCGACTCCTCCTCCGCCCGTTCATGTCGAGCCCGCTGGGGCTTGACAGGGAGAGAGGGAGGGAAGGAGGAAGGGACTCCTCCTCCTCCCCTAAGCTTCAAAGCATGATCGGCTTCACAAGGGCGCCACAATCCTCACGAAAGCGGGGGAGGGGAGAGAGAAGCAAAGGGGGCAAGAAAGCTCGCGGCGGGCTCGAAGGAGCATCTGTCAGCGTTGGTGATGAGAAATTCCCCACAAACCCAGGGAAGGGGTGGAGAAAAGGAGCCCCCTTTGGGAGGAAACCGCCACCTTCTTCTCCTTGGCTTTGTGCTCTTCTGTTCCTCAGCAGCCGAGCTGCCAAGCCTCTCCTGGCTGGAACTTCCTTTCCTTCCTTCCTTCCCTCCCTCTTGGTCTCTACCTCCTTCCCTCCCTCTCCCATTGTCCCTTCCTTCCTTCCTTCCTTCCTTCCTTCCTTCCTTCCTTCCTTCCTTCCTTCCACCTCCCTCTTTGTCCCTCCTTCCCTCCCTCTTTCCCCTTGTCCCTTCCATCCTTCCTTCCTTCCCTCTTGTCCAGGATCAGGGCGAGCCTCTACAGCTGATCCGCACTTCTGCAGCTGTAGCTGCTCTCCTTGGCTCCTGCCCAGCAAACTTCCTCCAGCTTTGCTAATTTAGCAGAAGCGTGAATCAGCTGTAGCCCAGCTTCTGCTAACTTAGCAAGCAGCAAGTCTTTCAGCGAAGCTGAGCAAGTGAGCTGGGCGGAGCTTTCTTCTGTCTCTGCCTGTGCACAGGCAGGTTTGCCGGCAGCAAAGCCCCCAGCCACGCTGGCAGCCTATCCCCCTCCCCTTGTTCCTTCCTGGGCACGGAGGGGGGAGGAAGGAAGGGATAAAGAGGGAGGGAAGGAAGGAACAATGAGAGAGGGAAGGAAGGAACAATGAGAGAGGGAAGGAAGGGATAAAGAGGGAGGGAAGGAAGGAACAATGAGAGAGGGAAGGAAGGAACAATGAGGGAGGGAAGGAAGGAACAATGGAAGGGAGGGAAGGAAGGAAGGGACAAAGAGGGCAGGAAGGAAAGGAAGGAAGGGACAAGGGGGAGAGGGAGTGAAGGAGGAAGAGACTAAGAGGGAGGGGAAGGAAAGAAGGAAGGAAGGGACAATGGGAGAGAGGGAGGGAAGGAGGAAGAGACTAAGAAGGAGATGAAGGAAAGGAAGGAAAAAAGGAAGGAAGGGACAATGGGAGAGAGGGAGGGAAGGAGGAAGAGACTAAGAAGGAGGTGAAGGAAAGGAAGGAAAGAAGGAAGGAAGGGACAATGGGAGAGATGGAGGGAAGGAGGAAGAGACTAATAAGGAGGTGAAGGAAAGGAAGGAAGGGACAATGGGAAAGGGAGGGAAGGAGGAAGACACTAAGGGAGGTGAAGGAAAGGAAGGAAGGAAGGGACAATGGGAAAGGGAGGGAAGGAGGAAGACACTAAGGGAGGTGAAGGAAAGGAAGGAAAGGAAGGAAGGGACAATGGGAGAGAGGGAGGGAAGGAGGAAGAGACTAAGAAGGAGGTGAAGGAAAGGAAGAAAAGAAGGAAGGAAGCGACAAGGGGAGGGAAGAAAGGTAGGCACCCACCCCAGTCCCATCCCAGAGACCCACAGATTCCCCCCCACAGGCACTCTGCAACCTGAGTGATCAGCTGGCCACGCCCCCTGGCCATTGATCACGTGACCCTGGGACACTGTGAATGTCATAAGCATGAATCAGTTGTCAAGCATCCAAATGTAGTTTTCATCTGTCTCCCTTGTAAAAAACCAGTTTGATCCGGGTGAATCCTCTGTGTCAAAACTGTCATTAATCTATTAGCCAAAATTTTGGCAAAAATCTTATAATCCGTATTCAACAAGGAAATAGGTCTAAAATTTTCTACTTGAACATTATCTTTACCCTCTTTAGGAATCAAACATACATTAGCCGTTTTCCAAGAGGGTGGAACCCGACCACCCTCTTGTATATTCACAAATAACTCCCTCATATGTTCCACCATTTCCTCCTGTAAACACCTATAATAAATCGTGGTAAAACCATCAGTACCTGGAGATTTTCCCAATTTCAATTGCTTAATTGCATCAATAATTTCTTCTGGCCTAATCAAAGCATTTAATCTATCTCTTTGTTCCAAAGTAATTTCAGAAACATTTTGATTTTGTAAAAAGGCATCTATCTCTTTCTCTTGAACTTTTTCTTCAGCATACAATTTGGTGTAGAACTCTAGAAAAGCCTTCTTAATAGTTTCTTGATGAAATACTTCTTGCCCTTTATATTCAACCTTCTCAATTAAACGGGATTTTTGTTTTTTCCTTAATGTATAAGCCAACCATCTGCCAGGTTTATTAGCATTAAAAAAAGTATTATGTTTAGCATATTGTATATTCCTGGCAACCTGGTCGGTCATCAAAATATCAAATTGTTTCCGTAAAACCTTTATCCCTTCTTTAATGTCGCTATCATCTGGTTTATCAATTAATAATAACTCTTTCTTTCTTATTTCCGCTTCTAAAACTCGCCTCTTTTCCTCCTGTTTACGTCTATGCCTAGCATTCAGTTCAATTAATATTCCACGCATATGGGCCTTACTAGAGTCCCACACCACTTCTATTGGTAAACCTACATTCTTGTTTAACCTAAAAAATTCCTTGATAGCCTTTTTACATTCTTGCACATACATTTCATAATTAAACAGATTTTCATTAAGTCTCCAGGATCTACGTAAAAATTGGCCAGACCTTAATTCCATCATAACTGGATTGTGGTCAGACAATACATTAGGTAGAATTTTAACTTTCTTTAAATTTAACATAAAATCACTAGTAGTTAAAATAAAATCAATTCTAGAAAATGATTGATGTCTGTCAGAGAAAAAAGTAAACTCTTGATCCCTACCATGTCTTTCTCTCCAAATATCAAACAAATTAAAATCATCTTTAATATCAAAAAAAGATTTAGGTAAAATTGAACGCGATTGAGAAACTAATGAAATCTTTTTCTTGTCCAAACCAGTATCAAGGATTCCATTCCAGTCTCCCATTAAAATACAAGATCTATAGTCCAACTCTAATAACTTTTTGTGTAATGATTTATAAAACATGCCTTGTTTTTGGTTTGGAACATATATACCCATCAAGAGAACTTTCTTCCCATCCAGTAAAATTTCTATAGCTAAAAATCTACCTTGAGTATCTGCTTCTAATAACTTAGCTTTTATATTATTTTTAACATAAATAACAATTCCATTTTTTTTATCTAAAGATGATGCCACAAAGTGTGTACCCAGCTTATTATTAATCAAGTATTTCTGGTCTGAAAATCTAATGTGAGTTTCTTGTAGACAGATTACATCATTTTTACATTGCTTCAAATAATGAAATATCTTCTTCCTTTTTTGTGGAGAATTTAAACCATTAACATTCCACGTCAAATACTTATTTGACATGGCCTTTACGTGAAAGCTTCTGCAAAGACCATTCCACTTCTTCCTGCCTCTTGGGTCTTGCTCCCATGGCTTCCATAGATGTCAGATCAGTTTGCTTGGTTTGAGTTGGTTGTGTTTTTTCTCTTTGTTCAATAGCTTTAGTAGGTTCCCGTACACGCCTTGGATCTTTAGGCTTGTCTAGTGCCAAAGGTTGAAAGATATCAATTGACTGCACTGGTTGCTCAACTGCTTTATCCAAAAGAACCGATGAAATTAGTCGAGGTTGTTGAAGTTCCGCAGATTGCAATAATTCTAGGTCTTTAACCAACATTGCCCCCTTAGGTTTTGGGGAGGTAGATCTATCAGCCATCAATATATTCTCAAAGAAATCTTTCGCTTTAGCTACAGTAAACAAACGGTATCTTTTATTTTTGAAAAGTAAAGAAAGTCCAGTTGGTACCTCCCATCTATATTGTATTTCTCTTCTTTTAAGCTCCTCCGTCAAAAAGGTGTAATCTTTCCTTGATCTCAACATCTTAGGAGGTATCTCTTTCAGAACCTGTACATCTTGACCAGCAACACTCAGTTGTTTATTATAGGCTATAGATAGAACCCAATTTCTATATTTTCTTGTATTAAAATATATCACAATATCTCTAGGCAAATTCCTCTGTGCTGCAATGCGTGAGTTCACTCTGAACAGTCGTTCAATCTGCCAGGCCACATTCTCAACTGAATCATCCAAAAATTTTGCTAAAGCTTCAGAAAAAGTTTTTCTTAAATCTTCTTGGTTCTCATTTAATACATCTCTAAATCCCCTAATTCTAACCGCAAACTACATCTGATGATATTGTGTCAAAGTAGCTTGATCTTGAACATCGCTTCTAATTTCTTCTAATTTTTCTTCAAAATGTTGCTCAGCATTCTCTAATTTCTCTTCAACAACAATAGTATAGTCCCAAACACTCTTGATAGCGTCTACAATATCTTCTCTCATCTCCTGATTAGAGGCTTCTATCATAGCTTTAAAGTCTTTTTTCTGCTCAACCATCTTTTCCTCTATTTTCACATCAAATTTATCTTCCAATTTATCAAACCTATCATTAAAAAAAGATATTACATCTGTTAAAGCCGACTGTAGATCTTTCACTGTGAGCATTTGTGAGGACTGTGCAGGTTCTTGAGATTCTAAAGGAGCAGACTGTGATTTGACAAGCTGTCCTGGAGAGGGCATAGCCGCCTTAGCAGCTGCCTTTTGTCTTGTAGTCATAATTGAAACAAAGAAAGAGAAACTAAAAAAAAAAAAAAAAAAAAAAAAAAAATTAAAAAAATTTTCCACTTCCGCCCTTCTCAAGTTCTTTTTAAAAAGTCCAGTTATTTTATAATTTAGTAAAAAAATCAATAAATAAATCAAGTCCAAATAGTCTCTCAAACAAGTCTTGAAAAGAAAAGAAAAAAAATTCCGTTTCAATTTCTCAGTGGAATAAACACTTTCATCTTTCACTTTCACTCAGCAGAAAAAGCAAACGCCATCTTAAAAAGGTTATATTGATTCAAAAAAGTTTGTAGATACAAAGGCAGAAACAAAGTAACAATATACTTGCAGTACTCAGAAGACTCCTGTATCCATTCCGTCTGAATAAAGCCTTTATTATTCTTCCTGAAAGAACAGAGGCGGTCGCAACGTCTAATTCTGTCAGCCGACAGAAGCGTTTCTGAACAGGAGCTTTTCAAGAGCCTGGGGAGCACACCTTCTCTGCCCCTGAAAATTTAATCCAGGGGTCTTGGAAGGGCTCAACCCGGCTCTTAATGCTCTACTCCCCCTCTTTGCCCGAGGGGGAGTTTTTCCGCCGCAACAAACAGCTGTTGAGCGCTGTTGTTGACGGCTATACTGATTCAGAGACCAGAGCCTCACATTAGAGGCTCCATCGACGAGGCGAAGCAACTTGTTAACATATTGGAATATTTGGATAAACATATCCAAGTACCAGCTGTTTTAATGTTTTTAGATGCAGAAAAAGCTTTTGATAGACTGAATTGGACGTTTCTGCAAAGGCTTGTGGTAAGGATGGGAATGGGGGACCAGTTTATTAATTCTATATCAGCTATATATCAGAAACAAACAGGACAGATTATAGTGAATGGACAATTAACAGATTCATTTAATATAGAAAAGGGTACTAGGCAGGGTTGTCCCTTATCCCCTTTATTGTTTGTTTTAACCTTAGAGGTACTATTGAATAGGATTAGAGCATCAGAGGAATTAAGGGGGGTACAAATTAGACAACATGATTATAGATTATGTGCCTTTGCAGACGATTTACTTGTGACGCTAACTCAGCCAATACAATCGGTTCAGAGTTTGATGGAAATTATTCAAAATTATGGAAAAGTTTCAGGTTTTAAACTAAATTTATCCAAGACAAAGATGTTGGTTAAAAATCTTGATAACAAATTAAAACAAGATTTGGAAAGAATAACGGGATGCGAGATAGTTAAAAAAGTTAAATATTTAGGAATTTATATAGAAGCTTCAAATGGTAAATTATATAAGAATAATTATGAACTTTTATGGTGTAAAGTACAAAAAGAATTGGAGAATTGGAAAAAACTACAATTATCCATGTTGGGCAGAATAGCCGCTATTAAAATGAATGTATTGCCGAAATTTTTATTTTTATTTCAAATGTTACCAATACTTAAAAAGGATGGAAATCTCGATGAATGGCAGAAAGGTATAAACAAATTCATTTGGGATGGCAAGAAACCAAGGGTTAAATTTAAAATTATTCAAGACACAAGAGAGAGAGGTGGTTTGAAAGTGCCTAATTTTAAATTATATTATTATGCAGCAGTTCTAGTGGTTATAAGTGATTGGATTAACTTAACAAATGAAAGAATATTAAATATAGAAGGATATGGGTTAGTATATGGGTTCCACGCGTATTTAGTTTATGACAAAAAATTGGATAGGAGTTTTAAAGAACATATAATAAGAAACTCTGTCTTGCGAGTCTGGAAAAAGTATTATTATAAGTTAAATGGTAAAATTCCTTTATGGACAGTTCCCAGACACGCAATACAGAGTATAGGTATACAACAAATTCAAGACGTGGTGCCCTATGATAAACTTTTAAATAAAGAAGGGAATAGCATAGAACTGAAATCATTAGATAAATTAAGGGAGGAAGGTATAGCTCATAATTGGTTTTATCATGCACAACTTCAAGCCAGATGGCAAAAAGATGTCAAGATGGGTTTTTCTTTAAAGGATGATGAAAAATTAATTATACAAATTAGAGATCAAAGAAAGATGCATATTAAAAGAATATATGATGCTTTAATTGAAATTGATTCTGGAACTGAATTAATTAAAGACTGCATGATTAAATGGGAAGGTAACTTCGGCCACCCAATTATGATGGAAACTTGGAAAAGAATATGGGTGAAAAATGTTAAATTTACACAAGCTCAGCATCTAAGAGAAAATTTTTATAAAATGTTTTACAGATGGCATTTAGATCCCAAAAAATTATCGTCTATGTATCCAAATTTGCAACCCAAATGTTGGCGATGTGACTCTATGGACGCTACTTACTTTCACATTTGGTGGTCTTGCAAAAAAATTAAGGCTTTTTGGATAAAAATATGGTGGATTCTTCAAAATATTTTGAAAAAGCGTATTGAGTTTGTACCACAGTTGTTTTTGTTGGGTATTACAAAGGATTGTTCCACCACAGAGACTAAGTTGATTTTGAACTTGATTACTGCTGCAAGACTGTTGGTGGGACAATATTGGAAGTCATCTGAAATACCATCTATTGAAGAATGGACATTAAAAGTTACCCATCTTGTGGAGATGGCTAAGATTTCGGCATACCTGAAGAACCACTCAAATGAAACGTTTTTGATGGACTGGAAGAAATGGATTGATTATATGCAAAAGAAATATCAGTTGAAAGAATTAGATTTGATATATAGTTAAATAGTTTAATATAGTAGTTTAGTGAGGTTTCTTGTGTTTTTACCCTGTATTCATTCTGGGAAGTCGGGGGGGGGAGGGGGGAGGGAGATAATATATGTTAGCTTATGTTTCTCAACTGTAGTTGGGGACTTAGGGATTAGATAATTTTTGTAGGATGCTCGGTAGAATTGTAGCTAGTGTTTTGGATGGCGAGGAGGAGGAGCGAAAATACAAGAGGAGTGGGCTGGTGGAGGGTGTTCTGGAGGGGGGTTCCGAGCAGTTCTTTGTATTGTTTATTTTTATTATGTAATTTGTTTGTTTCCAGTTGAGTTAATAGGTTACTATGTTATAATTGTTAAAAGTTTTTTATAAAAAATTTTAATAAAAAAATTATTAAAAAAAAAATAAAAAAAAAAAAAAAAGCATCCAAATGTAAATCACATGACCCTGGGGATGCTGCAACAAACATAAGTGTGAAAAATGATCATAATTCGCTTTTTCAATGCTGTTGTAACTTCTAACAGTCACTAAGTGAATTGTTGTAAGTCGAGGACTACCTATACTTTCCCATTTTTTCCTTTTTCTTTTTTTTTGGGTCAAGTTTTTGATACCCCCGGCCAGCTGGATGGGGGGTTGGGGGTCACCACAACATGAGGAACTGTATTAAAGGGTCATGGCATTAGGAAGGTTGAGAACCACAGCTTACTACTCGATAAGATAGAAAAATGTGGGTTAGACAGCATCACCACCAGATGGATTCATAGCTGGCTGACTGGCTGTACTCAGTGTGTGGTCCTCAATGGAACTGCATTTACATGGAGGAAAGTGTGTAGTGGGGTGACCCAAGACTCAGTTCTGGGCCCAGTGCTCTTCAACATCTTTGTCAACGATTTGGATGAGGGGATAGATGGGAGCTCATCAAATTTGTGGATGACACCAAGCTGGCAGGAATAGCCAACACTCCAGAAGGCAGGCTTAGGATACAGGAGGACTGGACAGACTTGAACACTGGGCACTATCTAACAAAATGAAATCCAATGGTGAAAAAAGCAAGGTTCTACATTTAGGCAAGAAAAACCAAATGTACAGCTATAGTATAGGGGGTACCTTGCTCAATAGTAGTAACTGTGAGACGGATCTCGGAATCCTAGTGGACAATCACTTAAATATGAGCCAGCAGTGTGCTGTAGCTGCTAAAAAAAGCCAACACAGTGCTGGGCTGCATTAATAGAGGTATAGAATCAAGATCACAAGAAGTATTAATACCACTTTACAATGCCTTGGTAAGACCACACTTGGAATACTGCATCCAGTTTTGGTCACCACGATGTAAAAAAGATGCTGAGTCTCTAGAAAGAGTACAGAGAAGAGCAACAAAGATGATTAGGGGACTGGAGGCTAAAGCATATAAGGAACGGTTGCTGGAATTGGGTGTGTCTAATTTAAACGAAGAGAAGGACGAGGGGGGATATAATAGCTTTGTTCCAATATCTCAGGGGCTGCCACAAAGAAGAGGGAGTCAAGCTATTCTCCAAAGCGCCTGAGGGCAGGACAAGAAGCAAGGGATGGAAACTAATCAAGGAGAGAAGCAACCTAGAACTAAGGAGAAACTTCCTGACAGTTAGAACAATTAACTAATGGAACAACCTGCCTCCAGAAGTGGTGAATTTTCCAACACTGGAAGTTTTTAAGAAGAGACTGGACAGCCATTTGTCCGAAATGGTGTAGGGTTTCCTGCCTGAGCAGGGGGTTGGACTCGATGACCTCCAAGGTCCGGTCCAACATTATTATTATTATTTTATATTATTATTATTATTATTATTATTATTATTATTATTATTATTATTATTATTATTATTATTATTATTATTATTATTATTATTATTATTATTATTATTATTATTATTAAAAATCTAGTTCAATCTATCCAAGCTGGTCAGCTTATCTCTACATATTCCTAGGAAATGCAAATTAAATTATTTCATTCCTTTACTGGTCCAGTATTGTTAAACATAGGAATGTCTCAATATAAAAGATAGTTTAATACTGCTTCCTAATTAAAAAGCAGATTGTGAAAGCTACCTTTAAATTCATTCCTGTATCATAAATGATGGTGCAATTGCATTTTTAAAGTTGTGGTAAAATAACTTGAATTGTGGTCCAAAACCCAGGAAACTGGAAGAATTTGATTTTAAAAAATCTGCAAGGTTTGATTCGCAAAATCAGGATAGCAGTTGTCATCATACAACTGTTTTCTTTTTTAACCACACCCTGCATGGATCTTCTTTTAAATGCAAGTAAAAATGAGCATTCTGGATTAAGCAGCTGAAGTAAACACCAGCACGTTGTGTTAAATTAAAAAGAACCAACCAATGAATACTTACACCACTTTCTGGATATATGTAGCTGTGTGAGTAGCTCCGTGCAGCTGCCTGATTGGTTTAATCAAGTCACCCGGATTTGGGGTAGCTTTGAAACTGAGAAAGTCGAAGTGTTCTTGATAACTACCTGAGTACTGGGACAAGCCAAACTAGAAAAAGGGGGAGAAAGAAAGAAGAAAGGAAAGAAATATTTTATTTGATCATTTATATGGCTGTCCACCTGGCTATAGTGCTGTGTATTTAATGACACATTAAAACATCTGGATGTCAGGTCAGATTGGTTGGGTAAACAGAGTTGTGGAAGTCAATAAACCATGAACCTATTTTGCAAAGGGGAGAATTATTATTGAAATTATCAGTATTCAACTAGAGGGGACAATCTATGTGTTATGTGCTTTTATGAACATTTTTATGTCTTCTTTAGCTTTGCTTCGGTTTTTTTCCTCCTTTTTTGAGTTTGTTATTTTAATTTTGTGAATAAAATAAAAACAATATACTGAAAAAAAAATAGAAAATAGCAGCAAAACCCCATGTAAAAAGTCTGTAAAGACCACCAAGGAAAAATATAATCTAATAAACTAGGAATGCCCCCCCCCCCATGATTCAACTAACTACCACCACTATTTAGGAATACATCTAGATCAGTGTTTCTCGACCTTGACAATTTTAAGGCATGTGGACTTCAACTCCCAGAATTCCACAGCCAGCATTGCTGGCTGTGGAATTCTGGGAGTTGAAGTCCACATGCCTTAAAATTGTCAAGGTTGAGAAACACTGATTAGATCTTCAAAGCTTTTGGGAAAGATGGCAGGGTTGAGGCCAATCTAATCTCTGGGATTATGTTGTTTCAAAATGGAGGCACAGCAACAGAAACATTCTTTAACTGAGGGAACCCACAGCAAGCTTAGCCTGCTGGACCTAATGGGGCAGCTAGAAATAATGGAGGAGAGGTAGCAGTGCCCCCTGAACAAAATTCAGCCCCACCCACATTTATGACCACACACCCTGCCATCGCTGTCCTCACCCCCAGCAGACTAAACCTCCATTATCCTCAAAGGACCTGCCTGAAAGCCAGAATCCAGTTTGGGACAAATCTAGGTGACCTGATCACATTTGTCTATTCATTCATTCATTCATTTTCTATAGCTACCCATCTCAGTCAATGATTCTGGGCAACTTACAATTAAAAAAATAGAGAGAGATAGTCCTCAGCTTACAACCACAACTGAGCCCAAATTTCTGTTGCTAAGCAAGACATTTATTAAGTGAGTTTTGTCCATTTGATGTTGTTAAGTGAATCACTGCAGTTGTTAAGTTAGTAACACAGTTGTTAAGTGAATCTGGCTTCCCCATTGACTTTGCTTGTCAGGAGGTCGCAAAGATGATTACATGACCCCGGGACACTGCAACCGTCATAAATATGAATCAGTTGCCGAGCGTCTGAATTTGGATCATATGACCATGGGGGTGCTGCAATAGTCGTAAGTGTGGAAAATGGTCACAAGTCATTTTTTTCAATGCCATTGTAACTTCAAATGGTCACTAAATGAACTGCTGTAAGTCGAGGACTATCTGTATTACAATCAAAATTCTAAATAAATTTAAAACAATAAAAAAACAATAAAAACGTACAAACTAAACATACGTACACATTATAAGAAAATAGCAAACGCAATATGGCAACTGCCACAAACTGAATATCAAAGGGCTCCTAACTAGAAAAAGCGTATTTTTAGCATGGTTAAAAAATGACAACTGCTTCCTAATATGCTATTATGGTTAATGTTGATTGCTTTAATAAAAAAAATTTATAATAAAAAAAAAAGAAAAACAAAAAATGAATAATGATTCTATACTACTGCAGATTTTAGCGAGGGACTAAACATTTTCATTCTGAATATTACTGTTTCATCCAGAATCTGATCTCTTAACATTACGGGATATGACGGGAGGCCTGGGGTAGGCCGCTCTCGGGGAACAAGGCCTTGCTACCTGAAAGCGATCTCTTGTTCCGGCCCCTTGAACCTCTCCCAGGGTACTGGTAATGAGCGAAATCTGGACCCTGGACTCAGACCGCTGCTGCTCAATGCCAGGTCGGTGGTAAATAAAGCTCTCCTCATCCGGGACTTAATTCTGGATGAGGAGGCCAACCTGGCATGTGTGACTGAGACCTGGCTGACCCCAGAGGGAGGAGTTCCCTTCTCTGAGATGTGCTCAGCTGGGTTTCAGGTATGGCATCAGCCGCGACCCCAGGGAAGGGGGGGAGGACTGGCGATTATAGCTAAGGAGACACTCGGGCTGCGCAGACTTGCTGCTACCAAGATATCAGGTTGTGAGTCCCTCCTTATGAGGTTGGACCTAGGTGTACAGGTGGGTCTGTTGCTTACGTACCTGCCTCCCAGCTGCGTTTCTACAGCCCTGCCCACGCTACTCGAGGAGGTAGCCGGGTCGGCGGTTGAGTTCCCCAGACTTATTGTCTTGGTGGACTTCAACGTGCCGTCACTCGGTGAGTCCTCTGGGTTGGCGCGGGAGTTCATGGCCTCCATGGCAACCATGGACCTGACACAAGTAATTGAGGGCCCAACCCATGAGGGGGGACACACACCTGATCTGGTTTTTCTCTCGGAACAGTTGAGGTATGATCTGAAACTAAGGGGCTTAGAAGTGTTGCCCACGTCATGGACAGATCATTTTCTGCTGCGGCTTGAGTTTACGACACCAATCCTCTCTCGCAGGGAGCCGGAACCGATTAAATGGTTCCACCCCAGACGCCTGATGGACCCTATCGGCCTTCAAAGGGCACTTGGGGAATTCCCGGATTCGCTTGTACACAGTTCGGCAGAGTCCCTAGTGACGGCCTGGAATACAGCCACTACGGGGCTCTAGACCGAATTGCGCCGTTGTGACCTCTCTATGGTAGCAGACCCAGGAGATCTCCTTGGTTTACCAAGGAACTTAGGGGGATGAAGCGCCAGAAGAGACGTTTAGAGAAGCAATGGAGGGAAAGCAGATCCGAATCTGATCGAACCAAATTGAGAGCTTATATTAAGACCTATTTGGAAGCAATCACTACAGCAAGATCTCAGTATCTTTCCGTATTGATTGCATCTGCGGAATCTCGTCCGGCTGCCCTGTTTAGGGTGACTCGCTCTCTCCTTGATGCGGGGAGGAGGGAGGAAACTTTGCAGGGCAAAGCCGAAGAATTTAACATCTTTTTCGCAGACAAGGTCGCTCAGATCCGGGCTGACTTGGACTCCAATTGGAATGCAGTGTCAGCTGACAATGAGTCAGTCGAGATGACAGAGGCCTGTCTTAGTCCTGTTGAATGGGGGGAGTTTGACCTGGTAACTCCTGATGATGTGGACAAGGCCATTGGAGCTGTGAGTTCGGCCACCTGTTTACTGGACCCGTGCCCCTCCTGGCTGGTTTCAGCTAGCAGGGAGGTGACACGGAGCTAGGTCCAGGCTGTTGCTAATGCTTCATTGAGGGAGGGGTCCTTTCCGGCTCCCTTAAAGGAGGCACTTGTGCGCCGTCTCCTCAAGAAGCCTTCCCTGGACCCGGCAGTTTTAAATAATTATCATCCAGTCTCCAACCTTCCCTTTTTAGGGAAGGTTGTTGAGAAGGTGGTGGCACTCCAACTCCAACAGTCCTTGAATGAAACTGATTATCTGGGCCCTCAGCAGTCTGGCTTCAGGTCCGGTTACAGCACAGAAACTGCTTTGGTTGCGCTGACCGATGATCTCTGGTGGGCCCGGGATAGAGGCTAAGCTCCTGGTGCTTCTTGACCTCTCAGCGGCATTCGATACCATCGACCATGGTATCCTTCTGCGCCGGTTGGAGGGGCTTGGAGTGCGGGGCACTGTTTTACGGTGGTTCACCTCCTACCTCTCTGGCCGGTCGCAATCGGTGTTCACAGGAGGTCAGAGATCGGCTCCGAGGTCTCTTCCATGTGGAGTCCCTCAGGGGTCTGTTCTCTCACCTCTGCTTTTTAACATCTACATGAAGCCGTTGGGTGAGATCATCCGTCGACACGGTGTGAGTTATCATCAATATGCTGATGATACTCAGCTTTATATCTCTACCCCGCATCATTACAGCGAAGCAGTGGAAGTGATGAACCGATGCCTGGAGGCTGTTGAGGTCTGGATGGGTGCCAACAGGCTCAGACTCAATCCCGACAAGACGGAGTGGCTATGGGCTCTGCCTCCCAAGGACAATTCCAACTGTCCGTCCATTACCCTGGGGGGAGAAGTTTTGTCCCCCTCGGAGAGGATTCGCAACTTGGGTGTCCTCCTCGATCCACAGCTAAGTCTAGAACATCATTTTTCAGCTGTGACGAGGGGGGCATTCGCCCAGGTTCACCTAATGCACCAGTTGCGGCCCTATTTGGACCGGGAGTCACTCCTCACAGTCACCCATGCCCTTGTCACCTCGAGATTTGACTGCTGTAATGCTCTCTACATGGGGCAACCTTTGAAGAATGTCCGGAGACTGCAAGTAGTCCAGAATGCAGCCGCGCGAGCCGTCTTGGGTCTCCCAAGACATGCTCATATCACTCCAGCTCTCCGTGAGCTGCACTGGCTACCAATTGGTCTCCGAACACAATTCAAAGTGTTGGTTATGACCTATAAAGCCCTTTATGGCAATGGACCAGGATATTTGTGGGACCGTCTTCTGCCTCATGAATCCCAGCGACCGGTTAGGGCACATAGGGTTGGCCTCCTATGGGTCCTGTCTGTTAGGCAATGTCATCTGGCGGGGCCTAGGGCTAGGGCCTTCTCCGTTGCTGCCCCAGGCCTCTGGAACCAGCTTCCCTCAGAGGTTCGTACTGCTTCCTCCCTCCTAGCTTTCCGGAAATTATTAAAGACCCATTTATGCCGACAGGCTTGGGGCGTATGAGCTGTGCTCTGCCCCGGGCCTAGGAATGTCCCTCCATCAGCAAATGTGAGTTGAATGTGTTTGTATGTTGTATAAATGTGATAAATTTTATTAATTTTATTGTTATAATCTCATTTTATTGTTTGTAAGCCGCCCTGGGTCTTCGGAGAAGGGCGGCATATAAATTTGAGTAATAAATAAATAAATAAATTACCTGAGTGTTTGTATTTTGGAAACGATTAATGACTTGAAAAATAAAGGTCTTCATTTCTGTGAATTGATAATTTTTTATGCTTCCTGAACCGTCAATCAGAAAAACGATATCAACAGGGCGTCTGGTACATTCTATAAAAACAATGCCAACAGAGAAGAAAACAAAAAAAGAGAATAGCACATAGTCAAGCAGATGACAAAATAAATAAAATAACATATACAATTTTCATTCTGTAAAAAAAAATGAATCACTTTCTAAACTTGATTCATTATTGTATGTATGGGTGTGTGTGTGTGTGTGTGCATGCATGTGAGGTAAGATGACTGACATTTAATTGTCCCATGTTCTTCTTTGAAATGAGCTGATCTTCATCCTTGTGTGTGTAAAACTCTGCACACGCTTATTTCAGAGGAGTCAGTGCATCTGGAGAGTACAGATAGTTCCCAACGTATGACCATAATTGAGCCTGGAATTTTGATTGTAAGTCATTGCGAACATCGGTTGAGGCACCACATGACCAGATTCAAAATTACTACCATTTTTATGACAGTTCTTATGCAAACACAATGGTTGTTAAGAAACCGGAAGTAAATACTGGATACCAGCAAACATTCTGTTATTCTATTCTGTTCTGTTCTGTTCTAAAAAAAAGTCACAGATTCTAGTCACATGACTGTGAGACAGTGGAAATGACTGTAAAGCTGTGCCAGTTGCCAAATACCCCAAATGAGATCAAGTGATCATATGATGTGTGTCTGTAGCTGTTGTAACTTCAAAAATGAGTTATACTTAGCTCTGGAGAGGTCCATTGTAATTTCAAATGATTGTTAAGCAACTGGTCATAAGACTATGGAAAACCCATGAGTTATAACAGGGGTGTCAAACTGCTGATCTGTAGGCTGGAAGTGTCACATGGAAGCCATGCCCACCCCATTGCTGGCAATGGCAAAACCACCCCGATACGTTGTGCAACGTCATGTGACGTCATGAGTTTGACATGCCTGAGTTATAAGATAGGTTTACCTGATTTGAAATTGTATTTCCCCATAGTTGATCTCTAACATTTGTAGTTTTATTTTTCCTGCATCTAGATCTCACCTGGCAGTTGATCAGGAAAGCGCTGAATCTGTCTCAAATTTTGGTCCAAGAGGAAGCAGTAACCTTTCAGATATATGTATTCCCCACATGTTTGGTGCACTCTGGGCCCACAGACCTGTGAGGGCAAGGAGAGCCATTTACAGTGACCAGGCCCGGAAAACCAGGCACACTTAAATTGTTTTGTCTTGTTTTAACCTTGAATTTTAATTGTTTTATTCCTGGTTTAATTGCCTCCTAATATAATATCTATACATAGCTTTTATGTTCTTATATTTTACTTGAACACCACTCCAGAGTCGCTCCATGAGGGAGATGAGCAGTTTTTAAATTTGACAGAGATAGATATGAAGGATGGATGGATGGATGGATGGATGGATGGATAGATAGATAGATAGATAGAGAGCTTTTTTTCTCATAGAACGCCCAGAACGGAGTTCCGGCACCTTTTTTGGATGGAACCTTGTAGGGTAGGCAAGGCGGGTTGTATGACATGTGTGAGTTCCGGCACCTTTTTTTTTTTTTTAGAAAAAAAGCACTGGATAGATAGATGATAGATAGATAGATAGATAGATAGATAGATAGATAGATAGATAGATAGATAGATAGATAGGTAGGTAGGTAGGTAGGTAGGTAGGTAGGTAGGTAGAGATAGATAGATAGATAGATAGATAGATAGATAGATAGATAGATAGATAGATAGATAGATAGATAGATAGATAGATAGATAGATAGATATGATGGATGGATGGATGGATGGATGGATGGATGGATGGATGGATGGATGGATGGATGGATGGATGGATGGATGGACAGACGGACGGACGGATGGACGGATAGACAGACAGACAAATAGATAGATAGAGAGCTTTTTTTCTCATAGAACGCCCAGAACGGAGTTCCGGCACCTTTTTTGGATGGAACCTTGTAGGGTAGGCAAGGCGGGTTGTATGACATGTGTGAGTTCCGGCATCTTTTTTTTTTTTCTTAGAAAAAAAGCACTGGATAGATAGATAGATAGATAGATAGATAGATAGATAGATAGATAGATAGATAGATAGATAGATAGATAGATAGATAGATAGATAGATAGATAGATACCGGGTAGATAGATAGATAGATAAGTAGGTAGGTAGGTAGGTAGGTAGGTAGGTAGGTAGGTAGGTAGAGATAGATAGATAGATAGATAGATAGATAGATAGATAGATAGATAGATAGATAGATAGATAGATAGATAGATAGATAGATAGATAGATAGATAGATAGATAGATAGATAGATAGATAGATAGATAGATAGATAGATAGATGGAGCCACAGGCCTCCTGATCCAAAAATTCAAGCACACCAGTGCTGAGTCAATGTAATGGGAAGAAGGAATGACCTTGAAGAACCAAAAGAAAAAATGCAACAAGTCCACAGGCTGGCAAGAGAAATCTGAATCTGGGCTACAACTGTAACCTGGGAAAGACCCTCCCTAGTTTTCATGAAAATAAAGGGGAGAGGGGAGGGAGTACCTTCAGACTTGCAAGACTGATGTCAGTTCTCCAAGACAGACCAAACTTAATACCAAAGGCACACTAAACAATGCTATTTTTATTATAAGATTACAGTGGCAGAATTTTGCAAGTCTAAGGTGTCACCTCCCTTTATCATCATCCAGAGTCTTTGGGTACGAGATGGGCAGCAAATAAACAAACAAACAAACATTCTCCTCCCAAGGACCCAGAATCCTGCAGTTAGCTTTTTTGAGACCTCCTAAGGTCAGCAGTGCTGACACCTGCTACACAATTGCCCATCTCATTGCTACCAACCTAATAACAAAGCCCCCACCTTACCAACACTTCAGACTCACGGGCCGAAACAGATAAACCAAGAGACATGTTGACTGCATCAGCAGGTCCTGAGGAGACAAAAGAAGATACTAAAGCAAATGAAACAAACACACAGAAGAGCATTTGCTATGAATTTTCCACTTTAACTGTATTTTATTCATTCATTCAGTTTGATGCTGCCTGACTCCAAATGACTTGGGCAGCTCACAATAATTATGCTGATCCTTTTTTTTTTTTTTTTTTGTAAAGCCCATCCTGGATTTTAAGGAAATGCGTGATGATTACTTCAAAATAAGCCTGAATTGCAGAAAGTTACATCTTGGGAGGACCTGGGTGCGGTACTCAGCTGGTAATCATCAAAGGGTTTCACCTACAAGCGGTTTTATTCACTGCCAGCTTGTCTCGTAAGGGAATTGGGCATATAAGGGAACTCTAGACCAGGGTTTTCAAACTGTGTTCTGTGGAAGTCAAAAGGTTTCAGGAGATGATGAAGATTGAAATATATAAGCCACCCCACTCCCAGGGATGGATGGATGGATGGATGGATGGATGGATGGATGGATGGATGGATGGATGGATGGATGGAAGGAAGGAAGGAAGGAAGGAAGGAAGGAAGGAGAATGAGGAAGGGAGGAAAGAAAGAAAGAAAGAAAGAAAGAAAGAAAGAAAGAAAGAAAGAAAGAAAGAAAGAAAAGAGGGAGAGAGGGAAGGAAGGAGAATGAGAGAGGGGGGAGGGAGGGAGGGAGGGAGGGAGGGAAGAAAGAAAGAAAGAAAGAAAGAAAGAAAGAAAGAAAGAAAGAAAGAGGGAGGGAGGGAGGGATGGAAGGAAAGAAGGAGAATGAAAGAGGGAGGGAAGGAAGGAGAAAGAGGGAGGGAGTAAGGGAGGGAAGAAAGAAAGAAAGAAAGAGGGAGGGAGGGAGGGAGGGAGGAAGGAAAGAAAGAAAGAAAGAAAGAAAAAAAGAAAGAAAGAAAGAAAGAAAGAAAGAAAGAAAGAAAGAAGGGAAGGAAGGATGGATGGATGGAAGGAAGGAAGGATGGATGGATGGAAGGAAGGAGAATGAGGGAGGGAGGGGAGGAAGGAAGGAAGAAAGAAAGAAGGAAAGAAAGAAAGAGGGAGAGAGGGAGGGAGGGAAGGAAGGAAGGAGGGAAGGAAGGAAGAGTTTCATCTGTCATGTGGATGTATCTCTTCAAGGAGAGGAATTGCAATACAGTTTACATCATCTGGCCCTGGAGCTTAAACACAATAAATAAATAATGTTCTGAAAATTCAATGTACATACAACATATAACTTTAAAATATGAGTAAAAAATAGTTTAGTACTTACGTTCCTCACTTGTAGTAAAATATAGAACTTATGAGGAACACAAGTAATAAATAAGTCAGCATTAAATGCTGAGGTTCCTGGCTTGAGCTTCAAGGGATGGAGGGATTCAGTGCTTACTTTGGAGAACCACCTCCTGGCAGCTGCCTGACTTGCTCGATGTTGCCTGGCAATTGTACAGTTTCCCTGTTTCGTTCACACCTCCTTGCTGAAGTGGAGCACCTACTAACACCCTGTAAAGAAGAGGGGAAACACAAAGTAGAATAAGCAAATCAGAAGCCTACATGCACAAGGACCCAATCAGGACTCGGCTGCTCAGACTAACCAACCAGAACTCAGCACACACACAAAAAGAAAGTACTCTTAATGTTGGTTAGATTTTGCTTTAGCCCCACCCCCTCCAGGCATTCCAAGTGGCTGATGGTAGCTTCCTTCCATGGGCGGGTGACTTTTCCCCCCCCTCACAGATCTAAAGATGTCTGAGTGGTGTGGGAAGTCAGCCCCCCAGAGAAGGAAATGTTAAAAGGGCAGAAAAATATATTTCCTCAAAGCTTGTCCAGTTTTTCTTAATAGCCCCAGGTCTCCCTTCCCCAAGCAGAAACCAGCTCTATAGAGATGCATATGTAAATCCAGGGAGCTAGGAGATTAAGAAGACAAAGACCTAAAATCTACATACCCCACCCAAACTCTAAGAGTCATCAGCCTCAGGGAAGCAGGATATGACCTTTGGACATAATAAGATTGACCCATCACCATCAGAATACCAGGAAGGCACACAGACTCAGGTCAAAGTTCATGCCACAGGAACAACTCCAAACAAAAGGCTCCAGAGGGTATAAAAACCCAGCTCCTACTTGTGATCAGACCTTTTTTTCCACTTCTCTTGCTGCCAGAACCATCTTCCTGTCTGGCTCTCCTCTCCAATAAACTACAACCTTCTTCCCAAAGCAGTTACCGTGTTTATTCCCAGCTTGGATGAACCAGGATGAAGACTTTTCTTTCAACAGTGGTATAAAGATAGTGAGCTGTCCATGATTCTAGAACAGTGTTTCCAATTTGGCAATTTGAAAATGGGTGGACTTCAATTCCCAGAATTCCCCAGCCAACATGGCTAGCAGGGGAATTCTGAAAGTTGAAGTCCACCCATCTTTAACTTGCCACCTTTGAGGAATATTTTTCTAGACCAGGCATGTCAAACTGCTGGCTCATGGGCCAGATGCATCACACCGAAACCGCGCCCACCCCATTGCCAGCAATGGGGGGAAAGTCCCAATACGTCATGCGACGTCATGTGACATCGCAAGTTTGACATGTTGTTCTAAACAGACTGTTGTCAACCTACCCGGCACTTGGGCCGTTTCCAAATTGCACCACGCTGTACCCAAAACTCTTTACTGCTTCCCGGAAGACAACCGGTTGTTCAGTGTCCACACTGAATCCATGGCACGGGATCAGCACTGCGGGATTAAACAAAATAAACATTTTCTTTAGCTTTTCTTCCTACAGCAAGAAGGGAGGAACCATATAAAGGGCAGAATAAGCCTTAACATCCATTTATTTGCAACCCGCCATGTTGTGCACGGGACTATCTGTAACAATGAGGAATTGCAGCTTCTGTACATTTGATAGTTGCACAAGAGAGCATTAGAAGTCTCTCCTGAGCACTAGCAACCGAAAACAGCAGCTTTATTAGACAATCAGTTGTGTCTATTCCTAGCTGACTTCTAAGTTCTTTCTGGATCTCCTTCTATTTTTTTTTTCCAATCTTTTTTATTAATTTTTTTTCCCAATGTATGTTAATTTTTCCAATCAACAAGTTGTCTGGAATTTGCTAAACTAATACATGTTCAATTTCTAATCCTTGCTTCTTTTCTCTAACCAAGTGTAAAATAAATTCCAAATTTGATAATAGTCTGTATCTTCTTTGTCTTTCAGCCTCATAGTTAATCTGTCCATCTCTGCACATTCCAAAATCTTCCTGATTATTTCTTCCTCTGATGGCAATCCTTCATTCTTCCAATATTGTGCAAAAATTATTCTTGCTGCTGTGGTAATATGTAGAGTTAAATATAATTTCTGCTTATTAGTCTTTTCAGGCATGATGCCTAATAAAAAAAGTTCAGGTTTAAAATCCACCTGTTCATCCAATATTTTTTCTAACCACATATGCATATTTTTCCAATAAGCCTTTGCCTTCCCGCATGTCCACCAAATATGATAATACGTGCCTATATTATATTTACATTTCCAACATCTATCTGACATATTTTTAAACATTTTTGCTAATCTTGCTGGTGGAAGGTGCCATCTATAAAACATTTTATACAGATTTTCTTTATATGAAGTTGACATTGTCAATTTATAATTTCTCTCCCATAACATTTGCCATTTTTCTAATTCTATGTTATAACCAAAAAAATTTGCCCATCTTATCATTGTTTCTTTCACTTGTTCACTTTCCATATCTAAAATTAACAAAAAATTATACATTTTCTTAATCAATTTCTCATCTGAGGTCAACAAAATCTTATCAAACACATTTTGTTGGATCTCCTTCTAAAGCTTTGTCAAGAAGGGGAAAAGAGCATCAAGGTATTCTCTGGGGGGGGGGAAACGCTATCACCAGGACCACCAAAAAGATGTCTTGATTGGGTTTTTTATTTTTAAATGTTTTTGTTTGGGGTAGTTTGAAGCGTGGGCAGCTATGTATGCAGGAAGAAAAATCATTTCCGGGAGTGTTTAAAAAAGGAAGAAAATGACCCTGAGTATGTGGCAACACTTTTAAATTCCTTTGAACGGTGTCATCATTGTGACTGTAGGAAAATAGAACTGGCTTCTTCTTCTTCATTTATGGGGAAGGGGTGTTATTTCTTTTTTAAAATACAGCTTCAGTGTTTTAAATGACAAGAAGTATGGTTATTGGGTAGATCAGAAATAATACAGACTACAGTGCTCATTTAGCGACTGCCCCAGATAGCAACTATTCACAGTTATGATGGTGATGAAAAAGTAACTTTGAGACCAATCCTGGAATGTCTGTGAAGTCTGTAAAGCAAAAGAAAGCTGAAATAAGATTGTAAGTTGTTGTTGTGATTTCATTTAGCTCTCTTTCACTTAACTATCAAGATGCTTGTTCCAACTGTGGTCTCTAAACCATAGTAAATATCCCTGTTTCCCTGAAATTAAGACCCAGTCTTATACTTTTTTTGCCTCCAAAAGAGGCAGTAGGTCTTATTTGGGGGGGATGTTCTTAAGCTTCCCATAAGCGCCCAAACATTCCCCCCCCCGCGCATGCAGACTTGCCTGCTCTGCGCCAAGGGGCCAGCAGACTGCGACTGCTGCCAGACACCATCGGCCCCCACGCACTTGCTGCCACTTGTGTTGGCCACACCCACCCCCGGCTTATTTTGGGGGTAGGGCTTATATTAGGCCCACCCCAAAAAAGTCAGGCTAGGGCTTATTTTCAGGGTGGATTTTATTTTCAGGGAAACACGGTAGATGTTTTTGACTCCTCGGTCTAGGGTTGAGAGAGAAAGTCTAGCCAAAGTCAGCTAGCTTGGGGGGTCCCCAACCCCAGGCTGTAGGCCACTACCAGGCCGCAGCCTGTTGTGAACCAGGCCACTGATGTGGTGGGCAAGTGTGTGAAGCTCCATATGCACATGTGCTGGATTTAGGTTGTGTGCATGAAATCATTTCCCACACACACTGCCATCACCGGTCTGCGAAGCAAAAAAAGTTGGGGACCTAGCTACCCTACCTGGTTTCCATGCCTAAAGGAGGACTAGACCCTGGGTCTCTATCCTTATATACATACACACACATCAATCTCTATTTCTGTATTTTCATATTCCCCCATCACCCGTTGTTGTTGCACTGTAGTTTTTGACCATCGGGGATGCAATGTCCAGTTTGGTTGCTGTGTGTATAGACTTTTAGCCACTCTATTATGACAGAACTTTGCCCGGGGTGCACCATGGCAGAAGTAGTCTATACTTCATACCTTGCATGACCTCTGTAGATGCCATATGCTAAATAAAATAAACAAAATCACCCATCATCTGCTATGCTCAGGTTAACCATTCAAATGCCCTCAGGAGCTCTGGAGAGGCGCGAGAGACCAATGAGAACACAGCTACACTTTTTCCTATGTAAAGTGTTAGTATTGCTTTATACTGCACTAGTAAGACCACACTTGGAATACTGCATCCAGTTCTGGTCACCACAATACAAAAAAAAATATGCTGAGACCTAGAAATAATGCAGAGAAAAGCCACAAAGATGATTAAGGGACTGGAGGCTAAACTGGAAAGTGGACTGTTACAGGAACTAGGTATCTAATCTAACAAACAGGAGGACTACAAGTGACAGGATAGCAGTCTTCCAGTGTCTGAGGGGTTGTCATAGAGAAGAGGTGGGTTAACCTATTCTCCAAAGCACCTGAGTGCAGGACAAGTAGTAAGAGATGGAAGTTTAATCAAAGAGAAAAGCAACCTAGAATTAAGGAGAAAATTTCCTCACAGTGAAAACAATTAATCAAGGGAAGGCTTGCCTCTGGAAGCTGTGAGTGTCCATCACTGGAGGTTTTCAAGAAGAGAGTGGATAGCCATTTGACTGGAGTGATAGAGCGTCTCCTGCTTGAGCAGGGGGTTGGACTAGAACAGGGCTTTTCAACCAGTGGTACGGGTACCACCTGTGGTACATTGGCACCTGGCAGGTGGTACGCGACCATCCTAGAAAAGTGGTAGCGGGGGAGGAGAATGAGCTGAACCAGTGGCAGCATTGCACAAGCCTGAGCGAGAGATGGCTGGAGCTGTAGGGTGTTCAGGGCTCAGTGGAAGCGCCAGGATCAGTGCTGCTTTCCAGCTGATTGGTGCTTCTTTGGGGCTGTCAGGGCTCAGTGAAAGTGCCAGGATCAGCTCCAGGCTCCAGCTGGAGCTCGGCGCTGATCCTGGTGCTTCTGCTGAGCCCTGAAGAAGTACCAATCAGCTGGAATGATGCAGCATCTCTAGGGTCTTGTGATTTACATTCAGATGCTTGGCAACTGACTCATATTTATGATGGTCACAATGTCCCAGGGTCATGTGAAATGACCAAAACCTGCTGCAACCACCCAGCAGACGGGGGGGAATAAAAATCGAACACCCCCCCACCCCAATCCTCAACAGAAATGCTCACAACAATGAAAACTTTGGAGAGGAAGAAGAGCACCGCTGGGTGGGCAGGCAGGTGTCTTGCTCGGCTGTGGCTTGGGGGGCACTTTTTTCAGTGCCATTGTAACTTCTAAGAGTCACTAAGCGAACTGTTGTAAGTTGAGGACTACCTGTACTTTACCACTTTCCCCCCCCTTTTTTGTCATCAAGTTTTTGACACCTTGCTAGGCGACTGGTGGTACTCGGATGTTGCCATATCCTAAAAGTGGTACACTGGGTGAAAAAGTTGAAAAGCCCTAGACTAGAAGATCTCCAAGTTCCCTTCCAACTCTGCTATTCTGAATGCTGATCAGAGACTCAAAGATGGGCTGGCAAAATCTCTCATTACCCCTTTGATGTAGGACTGATGTGAACCACCAGACATGCAACGAAGGCAACCATCCCCCTCACCCAAATTGCAACTGGTTTGTCATTTTTGCTGTTACAGGAATGAAAAAAAAAGAGTAAGACCTGAGGACTGGTTTTATTGAGGGTATTTAATTAAAGTTATATCCTTGAACCTGAAACACAAGTTAATGATAAAATGCTTTCCATTGATGAAATGACCCCCTTGGGAATTGCCAGATGTGTCAATGAACAGATGCTGCCGGCATGTCACAACTTATACTGTCAGATTGTTTACAGGAGGTTTTAAATTGAGCTCAGCATGAATGTCGTGTCTTAACAGAACACAGAACATAGAATTACTGTGTTGAAAGGGGCCTTAGAGGTCATTTAGTCCAACTCCCTGCACAAACAGGAGAATCTATACCAGCGGTTCTCAACCTTTTTCAGGTTGAGACCCCAACCTGCACCACGCATGCCCAATGCGACCCCGACCTGCGCTGTGCATGCATGGCGCGACGGCCCGCATCACGCATGCATGGTGCGCGCGCAATGGCCCGCATCGTGCATGTGCGGTGTGACAGCCCACATCGCGCATGCGTGGTGCACGCGATGCCCGCATCGCACATGCGTGGTGCGCGCGACGCCCGCATCGTGCATGCGCAGCACGATGCCCGCATTGCGCATGCATGGTGCAACGCCCGCATCGCGCATGCACGGTGCAATGCCCGTGTCGCGCATGCGCGGCGCAACACACGCATCACGCATGCGCGGTGCAATGCCCGCATCACGCATGCGCGGTGCAACGCCCGCATCACGCATGCGTGGCACAATGCCCGCATCACGCATGCACGGTGCTTCCCCACGCATGCGCGATGCTGCCCCCTGCGCCAGCCGAGGGGAAAAAAATGGTATACGGCGGTGTTTGGCGACCCCCGTGAATTGGTCGTTCGACCCCAAATGGGGTCGCGACCCACAGGTTGAGAACCGCTGATCTATACCATTCTAGATAAGTGACTCTCCAATCTCTTCTTAAAGTCCTCCAGTGATGGAGCACCCACAAATTCTGAAGGCAAGCCGTTCCACTGGTTAATTGTTCTCACTCTCAAGGAAATTTCTCCTTAGTTGTAGGTTGCCTCTCTCCTTGATTAGTTTCCATCCATTGTTTCTTATCCTGCCTTCTGGTGCTTTGGAAAATAGTTTACACCCTCCCCCCTCATCTTTGTGGCAGCCCCTCAAATAGTGGAACCCCGCTATCTTATCTCCTCCAGTAATTGTAGTAGATTGTAATATACGTTCCATGTTCAATAAAGCAGAATGGCCACAGCCTATTTTTGACTATCACCAGGGCTTCAACTGGTGGTATGTGTACCACTGGTGGTACTTTGGCACCTGGCAGGTGGTATGCGACCTAGACAAGTGTAGCAGGGGGATGAGCTGAAGTGGCGGCAGTGCCGCACAGGCCTGGGGGAGAGTCAGTTGGAGCTGCAATGTTCCTGGGGCTCTGCTGAAGGTCCAAGATCAGCACGCGCAACTCTAGTTGATTGGCACTTCCAGAAGCCTCTGCTATCACCAGGAGCAGCAGACAGGCCTTGCGGTGAGAGAGTCAGCTAGGGCTCTGCTGAGGGCCCAGGATTGGCTCACGTAGCTCTAGCTGATTGGCGCTTCCAGCGGCCTTGAGGGTGGCCAACAGCCGCACGCAATCTTTGGGCGGAGAGTCAGTTGGAGCTACAGTGTTGCTGAGGTTCTGCTGAGGGCTCTGGATCGGCGCACGCAGCTCCAGCTGATCAGCGCTGTGTGCAGTGGCCAGCCGGGGAGTGGGTGACTGCAGGGGGGAGTGAGACCGGGGTAGCGACTGATGCTGGAGCTCTCTCTGAGCCCCAGAAAATGGCGCACCTGGAAGGGAAAAGGAGGAGGAAGCGGGAGAGGGGAGAGGTTCAGAAAGGAGGAGATTTTGGTGGGAGAGGGAGAAAAAAAAGACGACAGAGAAAGAGAAAGGGATGGAGAAAGGGAGAGAGGGAGAAGAGGAGTAGCTTCTGTGAGACAAGCAGAAGGGTCAAGAAAGGAGTAGAGGAGAGGGAGAGAGGAAGATGGGCCGACCAGCCACCTGACCACCAAGGCAGTGGTGCATATAAATAAATATGGATAAATTCATCACACATTCGTCAGTGCAAAGGGAAAGTGATTCAGCAAAGGAACCGCCACCAAAGAAAGTAAAACCGGTATTTTATTCCCTTTTTTTGTCATAAAGCACTGATGGTACTCAAATATTGTCATGTCCTAAAAGTGGTACAATCTGTGAAAAGGTTGAAAAGCCCTGATCTAGACAACACTCAACTGCCTCTTTCCTATTTAAATTGCTTGAATGTTTAAGAATGTTACTGCTCTCTAATAATTTGAAGTGATTTTCAGAATGCTGCTTCAGATAATGAGGTGGGGGTTTTTTGGCATTTTTTTATGTATTTGTCAAATTTATACAGCCAGCCATCTCACACACAAGTGATTCAAGCCAAGGATGACTTGAATTTTAAATTGAAACCTAATTGTGTTTAATTCCATTCTTCTTCTTTTTTTAAGTTGGCTCTGCTTACATTTTAGAGTTAATTTCCAGCACACCACTTAAAGGTGTGTTCTTGCCTCCCCCTCCCCCCCAAAAAAACGTTGCATATTTTTGAACAAGAAAAGGAAACTTTGTGAGTTCCTGCTGAAGAGGATGTTTCATGGAAATTAAAAAATGTGAAGAATCAGTGGGAAAATACTGAGTGATTGCATTGCACAATATACCTTTTTGAAGGCAACAATTTAGAGCAAGATGATCTTCAGTTCCCATTGTCTTCCCAATGTCTTCAGACCTTATGTCAGTGGTTCTCAACCTATGGGTCGCGACCCCATTTGGGGTCGAACGACCGTTTCGCGGGGGTCGCCGGACACCGCAGTCCGCCATTTTGGTGTGGGTTTTTTTGAAATTTTTTTTATTTTTTTTATTTTTTTATTTTTTTTTCGGCATGCGCGTGCTGCGCACGCGCGGATCGGCCCATCGCATGCACGCGCCATGCATGCGCTGATCCGCCCGTCGCGGTCCACCATTTTGGGTTTTTTTTTTAATTTTTTTTTTAATTTATTTTTTTGATTTTTTTTGGGTGCACGTGTGCCACGCATGCGCGGATCGGCCCATCACATGCGCGCTGCGCATGCGCGGATCCACCCATCGCGGTCCGCCATTTTGTTTGTTTTTTTAGTTTTCTTTTTTAGTTTTCTTTTTTATTTTTTTTGGGCGTGTGCGCCCAGCGCACGCGCGGATCAGCCCGTCACACGCGCGCCACGCATACGCGGATCCGCCCATCGTGGTCCGCCATTTTGTTTTTTTGTTTATTTTGTTTTTTTTATATATTTTTTTAAAAAAAATTCGGCGCGTGCGCCCCGCGCAAGCGCGGATCGGCCCGTCGTGCGCGCGCATGCGCACACACCCAGGTCGGGGGCGCAGCGTGCATGGGCGGGGCAAGTGGGGTCTCAACCACTGCCTTATGTAATTCAGAAAAGAGCATGTGATGGCCATAGCTTAGATAGCCATAAAAGGAAATTAGACATGCTCACCTAGAAGGGACCCATTAGTGGCTCATACACATGGCTGACCAATGGACCTAGAGAGGCATATATGTCCTACTTTACATAGGTTAATCCTCTATTGTATATAATATATACTGTACAGTATATAAACCAGGGGTGTCCAACTTTGGCCACTTTAAGACCTATGGACTTCAATTCCCAGAATTCCCTGGACAGCCATGCAAGATTTTGTCTGTAGTGTAGTGTGTAAGCCAGCGGTTCTCAACCTTTTTCAGGCTGACACCCCACTTGCGGCGCCTGTGCGCGGCGCGACCCCGACCTGCACCGCGCACACGCGGCGCGACGGCCCAAACCACGCATGCGCAGCGCAATGGCCCCATCCCCGCATGTATGGCGCGACGGCCTGATCAGTGCATGCGTAGCGCATGCACGACAGCCCGATCCGTGCATGCCGGCGCAACGGGCTGATCCGCGCATGCGCGGCACGCGCGACGGCCTGAACCGCGCATGTGCGGCGTGACTGCCCTATTCACGCATGCACATGCGCAGTGCGACAGCCCGATCCGTGCACGCGCAGCGCGCGCGCGACGGCCCAAACCACGCATGCACGGCGCGACAGGCCGAACCACACATGCGTGGCGCGACGGCCTGAACCGCGCATGTGCAGTGCGCGCGCGGCGGCCAAGGTGAAACGGGCAAAAAAATGGCCGACTGCGGTGTCTGGTGACCCCTGCGAAACAGTCGTTCGACCCCAAATGGGGTCACGACCCATAATTGAGAACCGCTGGTGTAAGCAAACAAAGAACTGAACTTTGGCTAAATTGTTCCACATCGTTCTAAATTTTCATTATATGTTATTTGGAGAAAAGGTCAGAGATTACAGATTATAGAATATAGAATAACAAAGTCGGAAGGGACCTTGGAGGTCATCTAGTCCAACCCCCTGCTCAGGCAGGACACCCTATACCATTTCGGACAAATGGTTGTCCAGTCTCTTCTTAAAAACGTCCAGTGTTGGAGCATTCACAACTTCTGGAGGCAGGTTGTTCCACTGATTAATTGTTCTAACTGTCAGGAAGTTTCTCCTTAGTTCTAGGTTGCTTCTCTCTTTGATTAGTTTCCATCCGTTGCTTCTTGTCCTGCCTTCAGGGGCTTTGGAGAATAGGTTGACTCCCTCTTCTTTGTGGCAGCCCCTGAGATATTGGAACACTGCTATCATGTCCCCCCTCGTCCTTCTCTTCATTAGACTAGACATACCCAATTCTAGCAACCATTTTTCATATGTTTTTGCCTCTAGTCCCTTAATCATCTTTTTTGCTCTTCTTTGAACCCTTTCTGGAGTTTGTACAGGAGTCAGGAAACAAATCTACAATTTATTTTCCACATCATTTTAAAGCAAGGTTCGCTTAAACTCTGTTCATTGATTCAACTACCATTGACCAGGTTTGCAAAGCTCTAAGCCATGCTTTACAAACCATTTGTAATGCGAGAACACTACCAAAGGTATCTGCTAGAAGCCGCAGTGACACCATAGATACCACAGTGTTCTTATGCAAATCATGCAAACTATACAGTTTTCTCCCATTCTATCCTATCTTTTTTCCTTTTTAGTCAAAGCAATAGTATTTGTAAGCTGGGTTCCAAGGGAGGTCTAAAGGCATGTAGCAACTTCCATATTAGTACACAATACACCCCACCCCCGGCTCAGTTCCCTATTTGTAATAAATACAAATTACTCCAATAAATAAATGATGAAAATCATAAATGGGTATTTTATGGTACGACCCATATGTGCATGTGAGTAAACCCCAGGACTCAATGATACTAATCTTTGCATAATTTGCTGAATCAAATCCCAATTCTGTATTAAATAACCACACTGTTGTACAGATAGTCCTCAGCCCATGGCCATAATTGGGACCAAAATTTTCATTGCTAAAAAAGGTTAACTGAGTTACACCTGATTTTATACCCTTTTTACAGATTAGGCAAAATCTGGCTCTAAAACAGTAACTGAGAGAGGGAGTCCCAGCGAACGATCGCTTAAACGTGAGCCAGCAGTGTGGGGCAGTAGCCAAAAAAGCTAATATAATCCTTGGTTATATAAATAGAGGCACAGAAACAAAATCACGTGAAGTATTAGTACCGCTTTATAAAGCCTTAGTAAGACCACGCTTGGAATACTGCATCCAGTTTTGTTCACCACATTACAAAAAGATGTTGAGACTTTGGAAAAAGTGCAGAGAAGAGCAACTAAGATGATTAAAGGCCTGGAGACTAAAACATATGAAGAACGGTTGCAGGATTTGGGTTAGAGAAAAGAAGGATTTGGGGCGACATGATAGCATATTCCAGTATTTGAGGGGCTGCCACAAAGAGGAGGGGGGGTCCACCTATTTTCCAAAGCATATGAAGGCAAGACAAGAAACAATGGGTGGAAACAGTGATGGGATTCAGCTAGTTTGCACCGGTTCGGTAGAACTGGTAGCTAATTTTTTGTTCAGTTCAGCAAACCAGCTGATGTCCTAGCCCTTTTCGCAAGGCCCAGAACGGGCTGCTGGAAGTGCATGGATGCCACTTCCGGAAGTCCATTCTGAGCCTGGGAAGCCTCCCCCAGGTCTCCGAGGGTCAAAATGGACTTCCGGAAGTAGCATCCACGCACTTCCAGTGGGGTGTTCTGGGCCTGGGAAGCCTCCTCGACTCAGAACGGATTTCCGGAAGTGGCATCCACACAGAGAACCGGTTGTTCAGGTATTTAAATCCCGCCACTGGGTGGAAACGAATCAAAAAGAGAAGCAACCTGGAATGAAGGAGAAACTTCCTAACAGCGAGGACAATTAACCAGTGGAACAGCTTGCCTCCAGACATCGTGGAGGTTTTAAGAAGAGACTGGACTGTCACTTGTCTGAAATGGTATAGGATCTGCTTGAGCAGAGGGATGGACTAGAAGACCTCCAAGGTCCCTTCCAGCTCTATTCTGATTCCTGATTCTAGAATTTTTGTCTCACTTGTCAAGTGAATCATTGCAGTTATTAAGTGAATCATGTAATCAGTAAGTGAATCCAGCTTCCCCCATTGAGTTTGCTTGTCAAGAAGCCGGCTGGGAAAGTCACAAACAGTTATCATATGATCCTGGATGCTGCAACCATCCACAGTACATGCTGGTTGCTAAATGCCTGAATTCTGATGACGTGATCATTGGGATGTTGTGACGGTCGTAAAGGCAATGACCCGTCATGTCACTTTTTTCAGTGCTGTTATAATTTTGAATGGTCGCTGAATAAATGAATTGGGAACACCACCTGCATTTTAGGTAGCTTTCCCAAAACATTGTCTCCTGCATCCCCAGACCCTTGTTTCTCTATATTTTCTAAACTTCAGTTTATTTTTCTTCCAAAACATCCAAAGTTCGCCTGCAGCAGTATAATGCAAGAGAAGCAGATTAGAGAGAAAATATAGAGAGAGGAACAAATAATGAAGCAGTCTAGAAAGCCATTTTGGTCTAGTGCAGGAATCTCCACACATGGCTGGCTGAAGAATTCTGGGACTTAAAAGTCCACAAGTCTTAATGTTGCCAAGTTTGGAGAGCCCCCTGGTCTAGTGGTTAAGGCATCTGGTTAGAAACCACGAGAGGTGAGTTCAAGTCCCGCCTTAGCCATAAAAGCCAGCTAGATGACTTTGAACCAGTCATCTTTCTTTCTCAGCCCAACCCACCTCACAAGATTGTCATTGTGGGGGAAAATAGGAGAAGGAAGGATTGATAGATATATTCACTGCCTTGAGCTACTTGGATAAAAAAATATCTAATAAATTAATTAACGAATGAACAACTGCACCTAACAAATGGAAGAGAATAAGAATTATAAACTCCACAATAACCCTGATATATATACACATATATATACATATATATATAAAAGAAGGCACTTGCCAGCGACGGCTGAGAAATAGAAAAACAGCTGCGCAGACTCCATCCTCAGCTGCTGACGGCCGGCTGCATCCAAGCCTTGTAAGCATCAGTGAATGGGGAGAACCTTTTGCTTTCCAGAAGTGGATGTTTCAGCCATGGCTTAATGTCGCTGATTCGCATAGGGCAGCCGAGATGCCTCAAGAATCAGAGAGGGAAGTATGTGGGGAGGTGCAGAGGCCAAAATAGAAGCATCCGTAGTAATTTTTCAAGGAAATGACTCATCAAGCTTATTTTCATGTCTGCCTTTATCCTTTTTCACATGCTACATGTACTCTTGGAAAAGAGTAAACTTAATATCAGACAGATGCCAGACTTTGGGATTCTTTGTATCTTTGGTCTCCAGAGCCCTTCTCTCATTATCTGGGATGAAGGAAGTACAAATTGAACGTTATGCATAGGCTTACCATGCACAGAGGCAGTCCTCAACTTGCAACCAGTTTGTTTAGTGACAGTTGTGTAGTGACCTATAACCATTTTTCACACTTGCAGCCATTGCAGCATTCAAAATTCAGATGCTTGGCCACTGGTTCACACTTATGACCGTAGCTGCGTCCCGGGGTCATGTAATTACCTTTTGCGACTTTCTGACAAGCAAAGTCCATGGGGAAGCCAGATTCACTTAACAATCATGTAACTAACTTAATTGCAGTTACTAACTTAACAACTGTGGCAAAAAAAAGGTTGTAAACTGGGGCAAAACGTCCTTAATGTCTTGCTTAGCAACAGAAATTTTGGACTATGTTGTAGTCACAAGTCAAGGACTTTGGCACTTTGTTCCAAACAAAAAGACCAAATGAGAAAAGTGTGGCCAATTCATTCATTCATTCATTTTTATTTTATTTATTTATTTAATGGATTAATTATTGTATTTATTCATTCAGTTATTTATTTATTTTTTTCAATTTTTATAGCTGCCCCTCTCTGTCAATCACTCTGGGTGGCTTACAATTAAAAAAAATTAAATTGAAATACTCAAAACTTTTTAAAGCAATAAAATAACATTAAAAAAAACAATAGAAGCATCCAAATTATTGTTAGTGGCCTGATCTGTGTTGTATATGATCCACCATTGATTAGTTATATAAAGAACGGCTGCTGGAATTGGGTATGTCTAGTTTAACAAAGAGAAGGACGAGGGGGGACATGATAGCAGTGTTTCAATATCTCAGGGGCTGCCCCAAAGAAGAGGGAGTCAAGCTATTTTCCAAGGTGCCTGAAGGCAGGACAAGAAGCAATGGATGGAAACTAATCAAGGAGAGAAGCAACCTAGAACTAAGGAGAAACTTCCTGACAGTTAGAACAATTAACCAGTGGAACAACTTGCCTCCAGAAGCGGTGAATGCGCCAACACTAAAAGTTTTTAAGAAGAAACTGGACAGTCATTTGTCCAAAATGGTATAGGGTTTTCTGTCTGAGCAGGGGGTTGGACTAGATGACCTCCAAGGTCCCTTCCAACTTTATCATTATTATTATTATTAGTTGCCCTTCCCCAGGTAGTCCCAAGCACCGGTGTCAGCCTTGCAATGTGGTACACACCACGAGCACATCCAGAAGTATTAGCTCCAACTTTACTGTCAGGTTACATTAACAGAATCTTGCCAGACTGAAAATACATCTCCCCTCAAACTGAGCAACCAGAAGCTTCTGCACCAGAGATAAATTTCCTGGTGTGTCTAATCTCACTTGGCCAAATAAAGTATTCTTTTCTATTCTGTTGAAATATTGAAGGTCCTAACTCTATTCTTAGGCTACAATATATTGCCCGTTTATCCTTTACTCAAAAGGAGTGGAGAAATGGCTGCGTCTAATGAAGAAACAAAATTGTGTCCTGTGTTTTGCAAGGACAGAAGACTCAACCGTGCAAAAGAAGAGTGTGGCAAGGCTATAATTCAAGAAGATAAGCAATTTCAACTTCCCTCACTTCCTCTCTGTTTTGCGCCAAGCCTGCTCTGCGCCATTGTCAGCCTTCATTTGCCTTCACTTTTTTTTTTTTTTTGGTCTTTCTTTCCTCTTTTCCACCAAGTCATACAGACGCCTCTTTGCATCAGTTCATCTTATGTTGGGACCTGGAATAGAGGAAGCATGCTTAAATTTCAGGAACTGCATATCACCATACTATTGCTTTGGAAAGTTTATTAAGATCAGGGCTTTTTCTTCTCATAGAACGCCCGGAACAGAGTTCCGGCACCTTTTTGGGATGGAACCTTGTAGGGTAGGCCAAGCGGGTTGTATGACGTGTGGGAGTTCCAGCACCTTTCTTTCTTTTTTTTTTTTTTTAGAAAAAAAAGCACTGATTAAGATAGATCTGGAGTGATCATAGAACACTGATGTTCAAGCATAACCTACAGAATGTTATTTATTTCACAGTGTTCATTATTTCACAAGATTTATATGCACCTCCCCCCCCCCAATCAATGTAGATTCCAGGTATTCAAAACAATGCAAAAAAAGAGAGCCTACATTAAACACACTGCAGCAAAGCCACATCAAACAAATCATCACACCGTTGCTGGATGCCCAACCACAAATAGAACTAGCACAGGGCTTTTCAACCTTTTCACCCATTGTACCACTTTTAGGATATGGCAATATTTAAATACCACCAGTTGCCTAGCAAGGTGTCAAAAACTTGATGACCAAAAAAAAAAGGAAAAAAGTGATAAAGTACAGGTAGTCGTTGACTTACAACAGTTCGCTCGCTTAGTGACTGTTTGAAGTTACAATGGCACTGAAAAAAGTGCCCCCCAAGCCACAGCCGAGCAAGACACCTGCCTGCCCACCTGGCAGCGCTCTTCCTCCTATGCGAGCATCTTCCTCCTATGTTCTGAGCATTTCTGTTGAGGATTGGCAGCGGGGGTGGGGTGGGGGGTGTTTGGCTTTTATTCCCCCCATCTGCTGGGTGGTTGCAGCAGGTTTTGGTCACTTCACATGACCCTGGGACACTGTGACCATCACAAATATGAATCAGTTGCCAATCATCTGAATGTAAATCACAAGACCCTGGAGATGTTGCAATATTCCAGCTGATCGATCCTTCTTCTGGGCTCATCAGAAGCGCCAGGATTAGCACCGAGCTCCAGCTGGAGCCTGGCACTGATCCTGGCGCTTCCTCTGAGCCCTGACAGCCCTGCAGCTCCAGCCATCTCTCGCTCAGGCTTGTGCGGTGTTGCCACCGGTTCAGCTCATTCCTCTCCCCCAGTACCACTTTTCTAGGATGGTCGCGTACCAACTGCCAGGTGCCAATGTACCACAGATGGTACCCGTACCACTGGTTGAAAAGCCCTGCACTAGCAATAGACTTATATACCACTTCATGGTGCTAAATGGTTTGCAGAGTCAGCATATTGCCCCCAATAATCTGGGTCCTCATTTTACTGACCTCTGAAGGATACTACATTCTAATCTAACCACTGTGCCACCATGGTTCTTCACTTACTAGAGGTAATACTCACTAGAAATCAAAATCCTACTGAAAGAAAAAAAAGGATCAAAACCAAGCATACATTTTTAGGCAGCATATTCCACCATCGTCCTACCATGGGGAAGGGCTCACACCCTATTTGTTGGAGTAGGAGGAGAGGAACAGACAGGACTCTTCATATATCTTCTCTAGATGTTCAGTCTAAGGGGGCAGAATCATGCAGTTCTCTGATCTGGCTGGACTGTTCTCTGGGAAATAGAAATCCAACCCAGTTTAAACAAGAGGGGGAAAAAATACATAGTAAACTTGGGTTCTTGTTCTATCAAAGCTAAAGGGTTTACACTTTCCAGTTTCCCAGATTATGAGACGCTCTGTTTTGCTCAGAATGGCCTTCTTTTTGGAACGACAGATCACTGAATGAGTGAACGTAGGTTCAGCTTGAGGCCATTGGTCCACTGCCTGGAGGACTATTTATGTATACCCATCCAGGTTGAACAGAGTGAGGACACACAGGCTA